>ML682059.1:1408560-1757763 GCA_007922195.1 Podocnemis expansa
CTTGTGCTGCTATGATCAGTGCCTCAGTGCTGTCTTTTAGTCCAGCCCTTTCCAGCCACTGGTAGGATTTCCCAATGTCAGCCACCTCAGCTATCTGTCGATGGTACATTCCATGCAGGGTCTTGTCTTGCCATGGCACTTCTTCTGCTTGATCTTCCTCCCAGGTCTGCTGCTGCTGCCTCAGGCATTCTCTCAGCAGCTCATCTTTGGGTGCCATCTTACTGATGTATTCCTGGATGCTCTGGGTTTCATCCAGGATAGTGGCTTTGACACTCACCAAACCCCACCTGCCTTCTTTCCGGCTGGTGTTCAGTCTCTGGGTGTAGGACTTGGGGTGGAAACCTCCGTACATTGTGAGGAGCTTCCAGGTCTTCACATCAGCAGCCTCCATGTCCTCCTTCAGCCAGCTCACTATACCAGCAGGGTATCTGATGACTGGCTGGGCGTACCCGTTGATGGCGTGGGTCTTGTTCTTCCCATTGAGCTGGCTCTTCAGGACCTGTCTTATCCTTTGGTGGTACTTGGATGTTGCTGTCTTCCTTGCCTCCTCATCATGGTTCCCATGCGACTGTGGGATGCCAAGGTACTTGTAGCTGGTCTGTATGTCTGCTATGCGGCCTACTGGTAGTTCCACCCCATCAGTCTTGACTACCTTCCCTCTCTTTACTACCATCCAGCCACACTTCTCCAGTCCGAATGACATCCCAGTATCCTCACTGTAGATCCGTGTCAGGTGGAGTAGAGAGTCGATGTCTCGTTCATTCTTAGCATACAGCTTGATGTCATCCATATAGAGGAGGTGGCTAATGGTAGTTCCACTCTTGAACTTGTATCCATATCCAGTCCTTGTGATTACCTCGCTGAGGGGGTTCAAGCCAATGCAGAACAGCAGCGGGGACAGCGCATCACCTTGGTATATGCCGCACTTGATGGCCACTTGTGCAAGCTGTCTGGAGTTGACTTCCAGCATTGTCTTCCACAGTCCCATTGAGTTCTTGAGGAAGGTCCTTAGTGTCCTGTTGACTTTGTATAGCGCCAGACATTCACAGATCCATGTGTGCGGCTTTGAGTTGTAGGCTTTCCTGTAGTCAATCCAGGCTGTGCTCAGATTGGTCTGTCTAGACCTTGAGTCTTGGGCGATTACTCTATCTATGAGCAACTGGTGTTTTGAGCCTCTGGTGTTGTTCCCAATGCCCTTCTGAGCTGTGCTCATGTACTGGCCCATGTGGTCCTGTAGCTTGGCGGCTATGATGCCTGATAGGACTTTCCATGTTGTGGGGAAGCAGGTTATTGGCCGGTAGTTGGACGGTGCTGTTCCCTTGTGGGAGTCTTTCATGATCAGCACCGTCCTTCCTTGTGTTAGCCAGTCTGGGTGGGAGCCTGCTGCTAGCAGCTGGTTCATCTGTGCTGCTAGGCGTTCTTGCACTGCTGTTAGTTTCTTTAGCCAGTAGGTGTGGATCATGTCCGGGCCAGGTGCTGTCCAGCTCTTCATGTTCTTGACCCGCTGTTGGATGTCGGCTATTGTGATGGTGACTGGTTCCTGTTCTGGGAGATTGCTGTGGTCTGTTCTCAGGTCCTGCAGCCACTTTGCACTGGTGTTATGAGTCTTCTCTTTCTCCCAGATGTTCTTCCAGTACTGTTCAGTTTCTGCTGTTGGTGGCTCTGCTGTTATTTGTGTTGTTGCACTGCAGTTGGGAGTACACCTTGGATGGTTCTTTGGAGCACAGGGCATTTATCTTTTTGGCCTCTGATGCTCTAGTGTATCTCCTTAGCCTGGTAGCCAGTGCTGTGAGCCTTTGTTTAGCAGTCTCTAGGGCCTCAGATGGAGTCAGGCCCTTGTATTTTTTCAGTAGCTGAGTCTTATCCTTAATCTCTACCCCCTTCTGTAGTTCCACCAGCTGACTAACTTCTCTCCGGGTTCCCTTGATCTTATCCTCCAACCTCATTTTCCAGGGGGAATATGTACTGCTGTTCTTCTTGATCATGTAGCTAAGCATCTCCAGGATTACAGAGGCTGTAGCATATACCAGTTCATTGGTTTGAGTTATGGTGGTAGTAGGAATTGTCGTTAGGGCTCTATTGGCATCTTCTAGCATACTATCTGGTGGTACTTCTCCAACGAGCCTTAGTAATCGGTCTCGAGGGCTGACTGTAGCTAGTTTATCCATGATAAAAGTTTATCCTATCTTGTCTCATGGATGAGACAAGATATATATATATCTTGTCTCATCCATGCATGGTTTGTTCCAGTAGCCCACTTATCATCAGATTGTCCTGGTTCCCCAACATCTGGCACAGACCTTGTTAATCCAGGCAACATCTGAGCCAGCATGACTCTCCTAATTCATGTCACTCTCATATTCGAGGTAGGCAAGTGAGGCGTTAGGGGGTCTTTTGCCCAAGGACCCCTACTGGGAAGGTAAGCAGGTACCCACTGATATTTGAACCCCAGTCTCCCGTATCAAAGGGCATCAGTATTAACCACTACGGCACTCTTAACCACTACGCTATCCAGCCACCTCACTAATCCACCTGACACGGATCTACAGTGAGGATATTGGGATGTCATTCGGACTGGAGAAGTGTGGCCGGATGGTAGTAAAGAGAGGGAAGGTAGTCAAGACTGATGGGGTGGAACTACCAGCAGGCCACATAGCAGACATACAGACCAGCTACAAGTACCTTGGCATCCCACAGTCACATGGGAACCACGATGAGGAGGCAAGGAAGACAGCAACATCCAAGTACCACCAAAGGATAAGACAGATCCTGAAGAGCCAGCTCAATGGGAAGAACAAGATCCACGCCATCAACAGGTACGCCCTGCCAGTCATCAGATACCCTGCTGGTATAGTGAGCTGGCCAAAGGAGGACATGGAGGCTGCCGATGTGAAGACCCGGAAGCTCCTCACAATGTACGGAGGTTTCCACCCCAAGTCCAACACCCAGAGACTGTACTCCAGCCGGAAAGAAGGCGGGCGGGGTTTGGTGAGTGTCAAAGCCACTGTCCTGGATGAAACCCAGAGCATCCAGGAGTACATCAGTAAGATGGCACCCAAAGATGAGCTGCTGAGAGAATGCCTGAGGCAGCAGCAGACATGGGAGGAAGATCAAGCAGAAGAAATGCCATGGCAAGACAAGACCCTGCATGGGATGTACCATCGACAGATAGCTGAGGTGGCTGACATTGGGAAATCCTACCAGTGGCTGGAAAAGGCTGGACTAAAAGACAGCACTGAGGCACTGATCATAGCAGCACAAGAACAGGCACTGAGCACCAGATCCATTGAAGCAGGGGTCTACCACACTAGACAGGACCCAAGGTGCAGACTGTGCAGAGAGGCCTCAGAGACAGTCCAACACATAGTGGCAGGATGTAAGATGCAGGCAGGAACAGCATACACTGAACGGCACAACCAAGTAGCTGGCATTGTGTACAGGAACATCTGCACGGTGTATGGGCTAGACCCTCCCAAGACCAGATGGGAGATCCCACAGAAGGTCGTGGAGAATAACAGGGCTAAGATCCTGTGGGACTTCCAGATCCAGACAGGCAGGCAGGTACTGGCCAATCAACCAGACATCGTGCTAATAGACAAGGACCAGAAGACAGCGGTGGTGATAGATGTAGCAGTGCCAAGTGACAGCAACATCAGGAAGAAGGAGTATGAGAAGCTGGAGAAGTACCAGGGCCTGAAAGAGGAACTAGAGCGGATGTGGAAAGTGAAGGCCAAAGTGGTCCCAGTGGTGGTAGGAGCACTCGGGGCTGTGACTCCTAAGCTGGGAGAGTGGCTCCAACAGATCCCAGGAACAACATCAGAGCTCTCTGTCCAGAAGAGTGCAGTGCTAGGAACAGCTAAGATACTGCGCAGAACCCTCAAACTCCCAGGCCTCTGGTAGAGGACCTGAGGTTGAGGAAGACACATACCACCCATAAGGGTGAGAGGGGAATTTTTTGTTTAACATATATATATATATATATATATATATATATATAGATAGGCTACAAGTTTCATTTGATATATTTATATTAAAATTGCATATTTATCCTAACTCTGTAAAATCCTCACATGGATTTTCAATAGGACAAAACAATAAGACTTTTCATACCATGTAGGGATGTTCCTCAACTCAGTCATGCTTTTGAAGTGAAACTTGGCAGTGCTGCCCATTAAAAATAATCTTTCTCAGAAATTTTCTCCACTCAGCATCCTTTCATCTCATTCCTCAAAGAATATTGGCAGCTTTTTAAGCAATGGCATATTCAGTGACTTCCTTTTTTGATGGCATAAGTAAATATTGTTTTGCATTTTGTAGTGATGATTTTTTGCCTATGAGGAAAACATATGTATATTTTTGTGATCAAATTCTAACCAGAAAACAGTTATTCTTCTGAGTGAGGTTAAATATATTCAGGAATGTTTGCTGGGCATAGGCTGATGCCAGAAACGTTTACATTTAAAAAAGATCAATTATTAGTAGTAAATGTCAAGCCAGTCCCAGTTCCACCTATTGTTCGATGCAAAAGTAAACCAAAAGAGTCAATATATATTACATGGAGCATCAGGTATACCAGTACTGAACCAGCACTACATTGAGATTAGAACTGGCCAAATTATTCATTGTGAGTAATATTAATTATGAATGCACTCTTTTTTTCTGTAAGGGTATTTTGTTATAAATAATCATTTAATTAGTAATTTTAGGAAATAATTGTCAGCCTGTGGTCACCTGTGAATTCTTGTATTTTGACTATTCATTTGTTTGTGCTCTGCAATTGCTCATGTAAGTCACATAGTTATTTTTTCCCCCTTCTCTCTGAAAAAGGAGTATTCTCTTCTTCATGTACAAATTCTTGATTCAGGAAAGAACTTAAGCACATACTTTAAGTTAAGTACATGCACAGGTGTTTTACTGAATGATGGCCAAAAAAACAGATGTGTTCATTCACAACAGGCATTCCCAAAATATTCTTGCAACAAAAACTCACTTACACAAAAATTATGTGTGAAATTAACTTTTTTTTCATAGGGAAACTTTTGATTTTCTGTGGAGTGGCTGTACCTCAGGTGTTTCATGCTCGCATTCTCCTTCATGAATCAGACTCCTTGATCAGGCTATTCTCCCATTATGCATCATAGTTTCCCCTCTTTAAAAAAACAGAGGGAGGAACTTGCTATACCATGAATGTCTTGTCTACACTTGCGACACTAGGACAAAGCTGTAGTGTACACCTGCCACACTGGTTTGAAAAGTGATTTGTACTAAAAAAGTTTGGTTTCTAAAGTAGAGCAAGCCATGCTGGTGCAGGTCAGTTTATCATATCTACTACATTAGTGGTTTATTCTGGGGAAAAACACCTCAAGTAAAAAAGCCCCAAGACAAATGCCTTTACTGAGAAGGTCTTAAAAGTCTCTACAGATTCTTATTTTGATGAGGCTATGTGCAGTAGAAAGCACTTAGTCATAATTGCTTGAAGTAACACACCTTAAAATATAACTGCTCTATGTCTCATCTGATATTTCAGAGGCCAGTGTGAATCTTTTAGTCTTAATGTACACGATTTTCTGATATTTTGTCCCCATAGCCTCGTCTGCCAGTTCTGCATCACAATCCTTTGGGAGTGAGTTTTCCAGTTTAGCACATTTTTTGATTATGGCCCAAGCAGCTTGAACTATCTATGTGTCTAGAAGAAGTAACAGTCAGCTGTGAATTATGGATCTGTTTTTCCATTGACTGGCTATAGTGCTGTCATAAACTATGGGAATGAAGTGTAATAACACGACACTCTCCTCAGCACACAGCCACAGCAAACAGGCTGTGCAGGGCCTTTGAGAAGGAATCTTCTTCAGTGGGCAGTGAAGTAAGTGTGGGGATCCAAATCTTCTGGGGTCCTCTTCAGAGGTGTGTGTAGGGGATGGTGGAGTGCTTTGTGTACAACCAGTGACGCATCTGCAGGTCACACTTTCCTGCCAAAACCTGCTCTATGCTAAGATGAAGAAATGAAGTCCATAATGCACAGGCTTCCCACAGAATTGAACTGTGCCAGTTCTGCTCCAATCATGGACTTCTGAGAACCTTACTTGTGCTGCAGAATTTGGTATGTTAAGAGACCAGTAGCATGACACTGAATTATTACCACAGAATTCAGATATGTGGCTCTTACTTCTGTTGCTTTCTACCTTCAACCACTGCCTTCCTAATCTCCTCCTCCTCCTCCCTGCTACCTATTGCCACTAGAGTGGCTAGATCATTTGGAATTGCCACAGTGGTCCAGTGGCTTCTCCTCTGTGGTCAGAATGACTTTGTGCAATTATTTTAATCTCATGTTTCTCATTTAGGAATGAGTAATAATTTTGTGGGTTACAGAGTGTTTGAAACTGAAGTCTGTCTGTGGGTGTTAATACATAGATATTTCTGGTAGTTTCTTCTATTTCTTTATCAGCTACTTAAGAGGTCACTTTATATCTGAATGGGAGAATTGTAACTCCTCAAACACTAAGGGTTAGATTCACAAAGGAACTTAGGCATCAACCTGTCTTTGACAGCACCCACCAGTGCCACTGACATTCACAAAACCATTCAGCTGCTGCCTAATTAAATAGGCACCTAAATCCACATGGTCATCCAAAATTCAGGTACAAAGCCACACTTCGGGGGTGGGGGAGCAAGGAGTCTTGTGGCACTTAAAGACTAACAGATTTATTTATTCTTATATTTTTTTTATTTTTCTTATTTATTTATCCTCTTGAAACTGCTCAGGTAATGAGTTATTTGGAGCCCTTGTTCATGCCTAAGCTGTAGTGGAATTTTCAAACAAGGCATTGCATGGCCTATCTTGCCGGCAAAGCCTGATCTGGTGGGTGGGCTGAGAGCTCACCTAATCTGAACAAACAAGAGCCAGGAATGATCAAGTTGGGTAATATGGAGGTTAGCCTGTGTGTCTGGACGTCATGATGCCAAAAAGTTATGCATTCCCCTTGTGAACCTAGCTCTCCGTACCATAAATCTGCTGATAGTACATTTCAAAGTCTCTCAGCTACAGAATCATCTGGTGGACCTCATGTCTGAATGTGCCTAGAAGCATGGAGCTCAGTGCAGTGTCCATAATAGAATTGATTCAGTTCACAAGATACCATTTTTGTATACGTCTTTCTTCCTCCCCCTAAGCGGGTATAGGATCGATAGCACAACTTCTTACATGCAATGATCTCTCAACATGCAGTTCAGAATTAGCCTTTAAACTAACAGAAATCACAGCTGGTATTACTAATTTGTTAGAACAGCTGGACAAAACAAACTTAGGCTTTCTCTATGTTTCAAAAATTTCTTGGGGAGCTTTTCTTGGTCAGGCTGTGTTGCACATCATAATATTTACCTGAAAAAACAGCATTGAAAAAATTCATCACAATTCCCCATTTAGCTTTCATAGCCACACTCAGGACACAAGGCCAGCTTGATCATTGCCGGTTTCCTAAGAATTAATTACGTACTGAGGCAGTGAGAAAAGCATAAGACAACATCAGGTACATTTCCCCACAAGATTACAGTACAGAAGAGGCAAGTCACAAAAAAAGGGGGGGGGGTAGATTAAAGAGACAGGATAGGTAATTTTTTTGGTTAAGGCACTGAACAGTGACTCGAGAGATCCAGATCCAAGTCCCTGTTCTGTCACAAGCCTGCAGTGTGTCCCTGGACAAATGGTTTAATCTCTTTGCCTCTTGTCCCTGTCTGGAAAATGGAGATGACACCTTTTCCCCTTCTTTTAGATATTTAGGAGGAGATTTTTCCAATGCAAAAATGGCAGCTAGGCACCCTAATCTTAGGACTTTCCATAAGATTTTGGCACCTGTCTGTTCTTTGTGCCTTTGGAAATGTCCTGTTTATTTGTTGAGATATTTGAGGCAAGGCTTGTCTGACCGTGCATACATTGCCTAACACAATGGGACCTGATCTCACTCAGGGTCTCTGGGCTCTGCCCTAATACAAATAATAATGAGATGATTGTGGAGATGCTGAGGTAACATTTCCTTGTGTAACAGCCTATCCGGGAAAGCTTATCTCAGCTGAGGAAATTTAAGTTTCTTCCATTCAGGGAAGGTGATTTATTTTAAGTCTGCCTTTTCACTAAAGCAAGTATACAAGCAAATAAGAACTACTCTTAGGTTGACTACCCAGATATGAGAGTGATGCAATAGTTGCCCATCTCTACAGATTTAGGACCTGATGTCCTACTCTCAATTGCTAATGTATGGGGTTTGACTGGGTCTTCCCTACACATACCCTTGTGATACATGACTGTCACACTGCTCCCTTGAAGTTGCTGGCAGCCAGTCAGAGTATTTTAAGGTCCGTCTGCTCCTATAGCTGCAGATGCAAAATACAGCTGGGGGAGACATACCTATACCAGCTCTGATCCAGCTAGGATCAGAAAGTAGCTATAGCAAGATGAGTGGCTGGAGGAGTTAACACCTAGCCTTTCTTGTGGGTCACACCATGACACTCATACTCTACTTTTAGCATACCAGCTTGAGCAGTACAGCAATGTTTCTTTGTGTTAGAATTTTACACCACCTTCTCTAAGTGCAGACGTACCCTTAGAACAGATTCTCAGAGCAGCTGAATGATGCCAGTGGGAGGTTGGTTTAGAATAGGGTTGGGATCAGAAGAGTGCAAAGGCCACCTTTTCATCACTTCGCCACCTGTGCCTGTGCTGTATGTCAGGGATCTAGGACAATGACTAACAATGGTGACTCACTGAGTGAGAAAAGCACTCTGCCATTTGAACTACTTGGAACTTTACCCAGTTTAAATTATTTGTCTGCTTTTGTAAACACTTGGCTCATTTAAAATTGCCAGCCTTCCTTTTCTTGTTTTACACTGGTTAGCATGGTAACTGGTTTCTTCCAAAATACTGTTTATCTTCCTTCAGTGATCAAAGAACAGAATTGCTCAGCTGAAAGAGGGACTTAAACAGCTGCAGATATTCTTTGCATGACTTATCCTGCCTATCGCACTGGAATATCCTACATTCACTCAGATAAGGCATGTATTTACTTTGTAAAATTGAAATGCATTTTACTGAGTTTTGCTTTTCATAGAGGCTTTTCCATCAGCATAGTATCTCAGTGTCTCACATACATTAAAGAGCATTCACCCCTCACAACATCCCTTTGAGACAAGGAAATATTATTCCCATGTACAGATTCATAACTGAAACTAAAAGGGCCATAAGTTTAAAGGTTAACTTGTGCAAACCTAATGATGTACATTGGTGCCAATACCCAGAACTTTAAAGGTATTTCAATGGAAATTAGGTTCCTAAATACACTTTGAGGGGGTACTGAAACTATTTGAATCTCCCTCAAATATTCACTATTAAAGAGAAGGGAGAAATTAAAGAAAAATACCTTGTGGTGGTCTGGGGTGATGGATCTTATGTTTTTCTTTTACAAGATACTTATTTGACTAATGAGCAATGTGACTATTCATCAAAAGTCTGGATTTTCACAATTTGCTATTCCACTGGGCAGATTAACAGTAACAGATTAACAGTTATTGTGGTGATCATTCTCCTCTAGCAGCTCAAGTTCAGGTTTGGATTCACATTGCAGACTTAAATAGAGTCATTACTACATGCTGTATATTTGTGAAACTCTAGGAGCATAAAGGAAAATGTATTTATAGAATGGGAAGTGGGTTTTTTTTCCCAGTTGACACAATACTTTTGTCACTCATGATGATATTTTCATAGAGACCCAAAGGATATGGACATCCATGACATTACAGCAACTTGTAGTTCAATTTAGAATTAATCAAACCAACGGTAATGAATAGGTCAGGAAACTTTAAAAAAAAAAAAAACAGCAATTTTAGTTGGTCTTCTAACCTTTTTTTTTTTTTAAATATCAATATTTTATCAGCTGTTGGAAAAAAAAAAGTAAATAAACTTAACAAAACACAAAACATTTTTAGTATTAACTTTTATTGAAGGTATTTTAGATTTTTTCCCATCATCAAGCAAAAATTACTCATAAAATTAATGAAGAACCTTAATTAAAAATGGCAAAATAATGATTGTTCTACATTTCATCAACAGCCTTTTTACCCAGGGTGGATAGCAGCTTTTTTTGTGATGTTGCTTGTCTGATTTACCATTGATTCCTGTACAAAGGATGGTTATTTTTGATTTTTTTCCCTTAAATTTTCCACAAAAAGGGAAATATTGCACCATGGTGTTCGTTAGAATATAATGTGATAAATCAGGTATTTCTGCTAGGCATCCATTTCTAATTCTTCAGTTTATTTCCAGTAGGCACATTTGTCTAACAGATGTTGCATAATTATTTTATTCTTCAAAAGAAGTCTATGGAGATAATATGTAAAATGATGCTTCTGTAATCTGTAGAAAAATGTTGACTCTAGAATATATCATTTTTATTGCATGATGGTCTGTAATACTACCAGTTTATGAAAACTCATGTTTATTTAAAATCTAGTGTTTAAGTGATATATTTTTAAATTTGTAAAATTTTGGGCACTATTTCCTAAGTGTCTGGATATATTTACATTAATAAAACCATAGAAATCAAATTCTAATAATGCTAATAAATGTGAGGATTGTCCTTTGTTGAGGGTGACCACTAGCTACCCCTGCACAGATTAAGGACAGCTTCTGCTCCTGATTGAGCTAGTGCTAAATTGGCTTAAAGCTACTCCATCTGCAGAGTAGGCTGGGAACCAGCTAAGTTTGAAAATGTTGTTTATAAGATAGCAAGTTGTTTTGTGCCAGAGCCACCCTGGGAATGCACCCAACCATAGATTGGGAGGGGTGTATGCATTAGGTATATGAGAATTGGGAGCACCTGCCTGGGCAGCAGCCTCACCTGGGACTCGGATCTCTGGAGCAATACTCACTACAGGCCCTCAGGTACAGGGAATAAAGGGTCAGGGATTGCCCTGTAGGAGAAGAGGCATTACCATTTGATCCTTGTGGGCCTGCTTGCCGCTTCTGCATAATATATACTCTGTAGTCTTGACATGCCGAACGGCCTATTATAGCAATGCAATAATTATATCTATGCATCAGGTGTGGTTTCACTGAGCATACCTGAGACCCTGCTGAGGGAAGGGCCCTTTTTGTAACATCCTTTAATGTCAGCATTCTGCAATAAAGTGTGTTTAAAAAAAAATCAAAGAAAACAGCCTAGACCAATTACCCATTAAATATCTAACCAATTCACCATTGTCCCGCAAGCCCCAAGGCAAAGAACCGAGTAAACACGATTATTTTAAAATGTTAGTTATTCAATAATAATGTTCAGTATCAGATGACTTAAAACATAGCTGTGTTTTATCTGTGATAGTTTTTTTTTTTTTTTTTTTTAATATGCATTATTAGGGTCTCTTCAAAGCTCAAGTGATTCAACCACATCTGTTTGAAAACATTATTTATATCTACTTGTACAACCATTGTCACTACAGCATATGAGCACCTTACAATCATGAAGAGTCTTAACATCAAAACATCCTATCAGGCAGGCAAGTCTTGTCTCATCTCCATTTTACAGATGGGAAACTGGGACAAAGAACAAATCAAATCAGCTGCCTGTGGTTTCACAGACGTCTGTTGCTGAGTGAGGAATTTAACCCATGCCATGAGGGTCCCAATCCAGTGCTCTATCAATTAGACAATCCTTTCTGCCCTGTTGAGGGGTTGTACAGCTCTTCAGCTCATGCAGGTAGACCCATTTAAGTCAGTATTCACAGGATCAAGGACATGATATCTTAAATTAAGACAGTAGATGTGGCTTAAACACATTCTGTGACAGATTTTAAGGACTGTGGCCAGAGTTTGAAAGCAAAGATGTTAGCTCTAAGGTTACCTGAAATTCTGAACTTTCAGGATAGTTCCCCAGACACTTGCACATATTTTTGTAACTGTTTTCCTTAGTTCAGTCTTTATTCTCATAAACATTCACAGAGAGAATATAAAGGGAGTTGCTAATACTACTGAAATAAATTTGCCAGTTACAAGTGAAGCTGTATTAGGTGGTCCTATTTGTGCCTCACTTCTAAGTTGCTGCTGCAAGTTGTTCATTGGTTTGTTTTTCATGAAACTGAAGGGCCACATTTTCAAAAGGGCTCAGCTCCCGTTAGGCATCCAGATGAATCCATTCAGCAGTTGCCATTCCACTCTAACCACTTTATTTAGATGTCTGAATGACAGCCTGAGCATTTTTGATAAGTTAGTCCTAAGAACACTTTCTTCTGAACCTTGCATGTAGTCAAGTTCCAAAGGGCAGCTCAGTTAGGCCAATTCAGGAAAACAAGCAAGGAGTCCTGTGCCACTTAAAGACTAACTAACTTATTTATCACATGAGCTTGACGAAGTGGGATTTTCTCCTACAAAGGGTCATGCGATAAGCAAGTGTGTTAGCCTTTAAGTGCCATGGGACTCCTTGCTTGCTGTTCTTTGGAACGTTATTTCCCAAGCTGCTATTATAGTCTTAAATTAGTTCTCTTGTATCAATCTTTCTGTCTCTGCTCAGTAACAAATTAGTTACTCCAGCACTTTCTCTGATCCATATCTAATTGTTTGTCTTCAGTTGCCCTTTTTCTTCTTAAGATGTAGACCCAAGAAAATGTAAACACTTCAAAATATTTAGGGTTTTTTTTTTTGTTTGTTTGTTTAAGATAACTGGTTTGTTCGTATGTTTTTTTTCCTAGTATTATGTCTTCAGCAGAAAACATCCAACCACCTACCCAAGATATTCTTGAAAAAGTTACCCTAGAAAATGTAAAATAAATATGCATCCCTATAGTTGCTGGAAGCGGCCCTTGTACAAGCACATCCATTGTTCAGAATTCTGCTTTGGCCTTTGACACTTGAGGGTAATCTTTCATAGCAGTGTCTGGATGTTGTGTTCATGTTAAGTCTATTCCCAGGGGAATATCTTAATGCAGTTATAGATGGATTTGTGTATGATCCACTATGCTCCACTTTGAAAATATATCCCTTCCAAAGCCGCTTTTTTTTTTTTTTCATAAACATTTTCCCTTTGAGGTAAACTTCATATGTCTGTGGACACCATATCAAAACAGAGGTCTAAACAGGCAAGTATAATGCTATAGTCTGGTAACACTTGGGCTCCAGGAGCTGAGATTTACCATAATGAAAAGGCATTTATAGGAGTGTACCATGCCCTTAGGCCACTATTGTCAAAGGGAGAATACTTTGTGGTTTGTGTTGCAGTAATTTGTCTAGGATAACTTCCTGATGCAAAGGCTAAAAGAGTTTCTTTGGCATTTGCAGAGAGATTCAGGAAAGCATTAAATACTATGCATTAATCCAGACCTTTGTCAAATTCTGTTTCATCAGCACTGTGATTTTTAAAATCCCATTGAGTTGATGTTTAAAATGTTCTGACTGAGAATTCCGAGATATGCTTCAGATTTGTAGGCAGGATAACAGGCCTTCAAAGGTATTTGCATTTGGTTTCTGATCTATATTCGGCAGGTTTAAAAATAACATTAATAGCTGTCAGGGTGAGTTGTTCCTAATTATGTATTTGGAATTCAGAGCAATCCAACATACTCTACTATCAGCCCCAGGCTCAATTTAAGAGCCTGTTGGTAATTCCTTTCCTAATATTTCCCATAATAATTTGAGCACTCCCACAGGGAGATGTTGTCCCTGTTCTACGCACAGTCTTGCAATATGTAGTTGTTAAATTTAGGAAAGCACCACCAGCATTTTTATTGGGATTTCACAATCAGAAGTAAAGGAAGCTTAGAGTAGATTCTTGACAAGAAGCATGTAAAGCAGGGGTCTCAAATTCAAATCACCGCAAGTGTCGCAGGAGGACTAGTACAAGGCAGCATGAAGACTACTATGTCAACCAGAGGGCTGCACCACTGAAACCTTTTCACACAACAAGATTGCAAATATTGGTAACAATAGTGTTGTTGTGGGCCGCAGGAAATAGCTTTAGGGGTTGTGTGCGGCCTGTGGGCCATGTGTTTGAGAAGTAAAGGATCAGAGTCTCTCATACAGCACCCTCCTTCAGTTGAACCAGGTTTTGCTCTTGCTGCTGTTTCCAGCCTTCTTAACAAAAGAATTCAAAATCTCACACTCTTGCCTCAAAGTCTGTGCAGGCCAAGTTGTCCTCTTCAAATCTGTCCCTCTGACCAGGTGTTACACTCATTTTAATGGTGGATAAAGTCAAGGTGTCAGTCCTCCTTGCACCTCTCCAGAAACAGTACATTCCTCTAGGACATTCAGCAACTCCAGTGCAGATGTGCAGTCAGTTTATACCTTCAGACCCATTAAACAAGAGATACCCTTTCTTTGGCTCGCTGATTAGCAGATAATGAGGTTGACTTTAAATGTACTGGATCTTGATGAAAAGCCTAGTCTAGTCATCCATCTAAATGGGGTAAGAAGAATATATAGAACCAGTTTTACTACTGGTTTCATGTGCACATGCCTCTGATAAATAAGTGTGATGACCACAGAATTTTTTTCTCATTTCACAAGAGTTCTACGGCATGACCCAAAGCCCCTGATGTCAGTGGAGTTTTTCTATTTGTGATACACTGTTTCTGTGTCCAATTAAATTAGGATATTTATCCAAGCTACACATATTTACACCAATAAGCCAGAGCAACTTATATAAAGAATCACATTCCTTGTAAGTATCCTTCCAGCTTCAGAGTTTCAAATATGCCTCCTTTCCCAAACACCACAAAACACACTGGCTATTTCTACACTCACAAGTTATTTCAAATTAAGAAGGCTTAATTCCAAATACCTTATTCCCTAGCAAAGGAGGCAAATTATTATATCAAATTAAGCAGTTTCTTAGCTGGAAATAAGAAGCCGTTAATTCGATATAATAAAACCTCCTTTTATTTTGAAGTATCACTTACTTCGAAATTATTAGTTCAAATTAAGCTATTTTAAGCCATGGAATAGGCTTAATTCGAACTAATTTCCCTATTCTTTTGCCTTCCTTCCCCTATTTCAAATGAGAGAGTCTTGTGAAGACTCTCTTCTTCAAATTAATAAAGTTTACTTTATTTTGAATTAGAGTCTTCACTAGTCTCCTGATTTGAAGTAATAACTTTGAAGTAGCATTGATTCAAAAATAATAACTTTGATTTAAATTCAAAATAGTTATTTCAAATTAACGACCGTATTTTCCAAACTATAAGTCACACCATTATATAAGTTACACTAATAGAAAAACATCCTTTTTTTTAAAATCAATATATTGGTCGCACCATTATATAAGTCACACTAATAGAAAAACATCAATTTAAAAATGCATATCTTGGTCACACCATTACATAAGTCACATTAACAGAAAAGCATCAATTTAAAAAAAATCATATCTTGGTCGCACTGTTATACAAGTTGTGCTGCTATAAGGGTTGCACTGCTACATTAGTCGCACCCTGTTGTGCGTTGACATCACTTTAGAATGCGGACAAATTGATCTCTGAACGACTGTGCTCACCCATAAATTAGAACCCACTGTGCATTAATTAATATTTGTTACATTTTCTGAAATAAATTAATAAATAATTGTTACATTTTCTGAAATCAAATTTATTCCATTGTTCTGTGATGTTGTTATTAAGAAAGTATGATTTAACTTCGCCTCCTTGCACATGAGCCATATTTAACGAAAGAACATACCAGTATATACACTAATGATAACACAATTGTGAACTATTAGGTAAGCCAGTAAAACTTAGGACAAAGACATTTATTGGGCCTAATGGAAGACAATATGAAATAAGCATGATCCATAAAGTTCAATCATCTTCATCATCTGCATCAGAGAAGCCATCAAAATCTTCATCTTCAGTGTCAGTCTGAAATAGCTTGGCTACTTCAACCAGCAGATTTAGTCCCTGATCTTCCCTATCTGGGTATGTCTTCCTCTTAATTTTCTTGTACTGTGTCATCACTTATTATTTTCACTTTCTTGAACCCTGACGTGACTGTTTTTTGCACTCACACTCATCCAGGCTTCACTAATCCACTATGCTACCTCCACAAAAGTCGCATGATGCAAACGACCGGTGGCCGTGAAGCTGCATTCCCCCATCTGTCATCCAGGATTCCCCAAGGCACTGAAAGACAGTATTTAAACTCTGATTAACAGAGATGTCAAGAGGCTACACCTGCTTCGTTAAGCCTCCAGGAACTATTACTGGCAGAGAATTTGTTTTCCATTTGCGTCTTTACCCTCTCTGTTATATGCTCTCTCATACTGTTCATGATCAGTAGTGCTTTTCGTGTTTAAAATACAAAAACAAAAACAAAAACATCTGGGTGTCTGCTAAACCATCACTCCAGCAAAAAACCCATCATGTCTTCAAACATCTAACGTTTTTTGTTCTTCTGTATGATGACACTGGATGGAAATGAATCGCACAGCATAGTCTTCCTCTTAAAAAATAATCATAGGCGGAAGTTTCTTTCCATCCGCACAGCACGCTAGCAGAACAGTGTAGTGTGACTTTTTGTGACCGGCTGTTCTGATGTTCACTGATTTCTTCCCCTTTCTCATTAACTGTTCGGCCAATAGGAATGTCAAATGTCAGTGGAACTTCAGCCATATTAATTATATGGTCAGGAGTCACACCATACTTTTCAGGCATGGACTTCACAAAGGCCATAAAACTGTTAACTTTCTCTTGTGATTCAGATGGAAGTTTCTGGCATGTCGTTGTTCATGCCCTCATGCTAAGTTGATGCCTCTGCATGAAACATAAACACCAGGATGGTCCTCCAACAAATTCTTGCACTTCCATTTCTTGGGACATTGCCTGAGCCTTCAGTCACACCTGAACAGTAGACGATCTGTGTCCTTGACCTTTTGCTTCCCTGTCCATTGGCAAAGACGATCTTCCAGACCAGGCCACCTAATCGTTTGTCCATGGTTCGCTTTCTTTGTCCATTGCATGACTTGAAGTGAATCTTTCATTTTTCGCCAGTCACTAACTAATTTTTCACTTACACCAAACTTTTGTTCAGCTGCCCTGTGATTGTTTTCTTCCCTGAATCTGATTACCATTAGTTTGAATTTAGTGGGATAATTTCTTCGTCCTTTCATTGGTGCCATTACTCTTAAAAGTCATGTGGTTGTGGATTCATCGCTGTTGAAGCTTGATGGTTTTTCTTCACAGGACTGACAGCTGCGGCGAGATTGACTGGACTTACTTTTGCAGGTACCCTATATATAATGATTTAGCATGTTTTATTGGTCTTTACCATCAGCGATTACTTAATTGCCAGAGAGCACACACAAATTAACTGAGCCAGCCAGAGACTATGTCAACATGGCACACTCTGCGTATCCCGAATCTGTGTTTCTAGAAACAGTGTTGTAAGAAGATGATTGGCAGAGGGAAACTCTTGCATATCCTTAGTCTGAGGTTTTAATACAAACAGGCATTCAGTTCAGGCGCTAATGGTAACTACCAGCAGATCATTGCTGACAGAGACATTATCTGAATGTTGTTTAGTTCAGTTCCTTTATCATCTTCATTTTCCAAGGACCACTTATTTCATTTTTCTTGTAAATTTGATATATAAGTCGCACCATTATATGTCACACCTTTCAAAATCTTTGTAAAAAACCATAACTTATAGTCCAGAAAATATGATACTTCAAATTAATTTTATAAGTGTAGCCACAGCCACTCAGTTTCCTAGTATACACGTTACTTTCTTGGTGTCTGGCATATTTTTTGTAATTTTCTTCATAGCAGAGAGAAGAAAAGCCATGAATATGATACACTGTCCCAACTGAAGAAAATATATTTCCACCTAGGGATGTTAAAATATTAGGTCGCCAAGGTGCTGCACAGGTAAAGCAAATAAAACACATATTGTTTATTCATTAAGAAAGCAAGAGCGATGGCTAAGGAGAAAACAACTATACCATCAATAAATCCATAACATGATAAAGCAATGCACTTATTTACCCTTCCCAACACTCTGGTTGAAAGACAAATGACAAAACCCTTTAGTCTATTTGATACCTACACACCAAAGCAGAGAGATGAAATTTCCTTAGGGTGGGTGGCAAGGATCCAAGGCAGAGGCAAAATCATGTAAAATATGTCCAATTTGGGGACTGAATTGTATATTCAGACTGCAGCACAAATTTCCGTGAATCTCAAACCAGTTTAGATGAGAAGTCAGCCCAACTGTCAGTTCATCAAGAGTTTTTTTTAAGTCTGGGTATATACTAATCAAGTTTCAACCTTATGTGGTGTATGTTTTGGGAGACTTGTTTTCCTTTCATTTAAGCAGGGGAAGACTTTTTAAGTGGAAATGGTTTAAAACTGCCAAATTTTACATGTCACAAATGTTTACAAATGCAAAAACTGTGAGAGGTAAAACATATGAACTGCAACTAGAAAAGCTGAGAAATCAAAATCATTAGCATAAAAGAAAAACAAACAAACAAAGAAACCCTAGGAAACAACACAAGCTTTAAGCTTATTTATACTCACCCAGGAAATTGTTGCTACTTTTCCGAAACCTAAATGCCATCATTCTACTATCCATTAGTTGCCTGAAAGTAAGACAAAACAAAATTACAAATTTTGGTATAAGGAAAAAAAAACAGCATAAGAGTAAATTCTAACACTCAGAACAAGATATTTACTTGAAGGTCCCTGTTCTGAGCAAGACTTAATAGGTGCAAAATAACAAAGGCTGTGTTCAGATGTGAGTTTTATTTTGAAACAACAGCCATTGTTTTGAAATAAATTTTCTCATGTCCACATGACGTACTGTTATTTCGAAACAACGGGACCCATTGTTTCAAAATAACGGCAGTGGTTTCAAAACCATTAAACCTAGCAGGAAATTGAAATAGCTGTTGTTTCAAAATGGTTGTTTTGAAACAACTGCATTCGGACACGTTGTTTTGAAACACCACCATTGTTTCTAAACAACTGTTTTGAAACAACATGTCCAAACAGCCTTATTTCAAAATAACCGTTTCAAAATAACAGCCATTTTGAAAGCAGGCTTTCCCTTAATTTGAATTAGCAAACTGTTATTTCGAATTAACTTATTTCAAAATAAGGATTTTATTTGAAATGAGTTATTTCAAAATAACAGTTACTGTGCAGACAATACCCTAAGAGTTAACTTTTTTATTCTATTGCAGCCAAACAAGCAAGGAGTCCTGTGGCACTTAAGGACTAATACATTTATTTTTCACGTGAGTTTTCATGGGAGAAAATCCCACTTCATCTTCAAAGCATCTGGCAAAGTGAGATTTTTCTCCCATGAAAGCTCATGCGATAAATAAATGTCTTAGTTTTTAAGTGCCAGAGGACTTCTTGCTTGATTAAGTGCACAGTTCTTGTCACTACATGAGAACCTATAAAAGAGAATAAAGGGATTGTTATGGAGAATGGACCATAGTTCTAAACCAGACAAGACAGATACCTGACAGGGAGAGAGAATTACATAAAGTTGGACATAATGACAGCATGCCCCCTAATTATACATATATGTATAATCTACGCTCCCACATCAAGATGTGTAATGAATGTGCCCATGCACACAAGTTGGACATTTGCATGAAAAAATGTAGTCTGAATACTAATTTGTGTGTTCAGTTGCATGATTTGAATGGGAAACTGAACTGCATGAGCAAAGGGAGGCAGATATATGCACAGAGACCTTTTTTCTTACGTTGGGTCAAATCCTGTGCAATGCAAAGAATGGAGCTGAGGGTGAAAATTGGCTTCAGTTTTCTTGGATTTATTTTTTTTTAAACTTTAGATAATGGACTATTCTTATCAAGTATTTAGTGAATAGAGTGGCCTAAATGTATTTTTTTTCCCTTGCAATGAATGTGAGATTGGCTGTTTTAAACCTTTTCAAGAAATGTATTACGGCAAGTCTTTGACCTACTTACAAAGGCCATACAATTATCAAAGCCCAAAAACTGATTTTAAAGTAAGCATGCAGGCACCTCTTTCCCTTTGTTAAATAAATGTTGTAGAACAGCTAACTTTCAAAAGACATATGTGCAAGAAGCAGGCAATGTTTTCTTTCAGTTTCCAGTTTATTCTCTGCAAATAGCCAATTTAAGGAGAGTTATATTGAACCACAAAGATTTTGTTTGAGCCACTTGCAAGTACTAATTTATAAATCAGTAGCACTCCAGTAATTTCAAATTGCTCCAAGGACCACATGTCTAGAAAGCATATCCTTAAATAAGTGTTTTCTATTTCAAACATACCTCTAAAAGCTACATTTACAAATGAATATACATTTTATTTAGCTGAAAAAAAGAAGAAAGAGAAGAGAGAAAATTAATACCTACTATTTGGGTAGTATGGACAGGAAAGGAAAGATAATTTCAAGGGCAAATGAGGTAAAAGAACAAGCAATGCAGTTTCTTATTTCATACATTTTTTGTTTTATTCTGTTACTACTCAGACATATTAATTGCATAAGCAGGACTCTAAATGAAGTTGTGAATAAAATAAATGTTGCCTGAATTAGACCTGATCTAATACGAGTTTCTAAAGTCAGGAAGATTGTGTAGCCTTCCCTTACAAAATATTCCCCTCTATTCTGCACTGGTGAGGCCACATCTAGAATACTGTGTTCAGTTTTGGGCTCCCCACTACAAAAAGGACAGGGACATGCTAGAGAGAGTTCAGAGGAGGGCAACCAAAATGATTAAAGGGCTGGAGCACAAGCCCTATGAGGATAGACTGAGAGCATAAGGCTTATTTAGTCTGCAGAAGAGAAGATTGAGGGGGGATTTGATAGCAACCTTCAACTACTTGAAGGGATGCTCCATGGAAGATGGAGCTCGACTGTTCTCCGTAATAACAGAGGACAGAACAAGGAGCAACGGTCTCAAGTTGTGGTTAGTGAGGTCGAGGCTGGATATTAGAAATAACTTTTTTACTAGGAGAGTGGTGAAGCCTTGGAATGATCTGCCGAGGGAGGTGGTGAAATCTCCATCTCTGGAGGTGTTTAAGGCCCGGCTGGACAAAACCATGACTGGGATGGTTTAGTGGGAGTGGTCCTGCCTCTGGCAGGGGGTTGGACTAGATGACCTATGAGGTCCCTTCCAAACCTATGATTCTATGATTTTATGAAATAAACATCTATGTGTGGACATAGCCTCAGGCAATAAAGGTATTTGCTTTGTGATCCAGAGATGCAGAATTCAGTCCCTACAGACAATTCATCCAAAGCTGTTGCATGAAAATTTGTGGTGAGGTTTAAGAGCTTCTCATCCAATAGCAAGCATAAGGCCACAGGGCTAAGAATTTCATGAATCTGTGATGGCCCTGGGTTTCATCTGGATGGCTGACAGCGGACAACTCTGTTACTGATCTCTTAAACACAGATTGGAGACCACTGACAACTTATATTCCCCATCACTGCTGCCGAAACAGGTTGCATTTAGGTGACTGTTTACAACTATTATAGCTACCTGGTAATTTTTTACCAACTGAGGCCATCCCTACTAGTCCCTGCTGTTCATAATTATCATGTTCATGTGTATGTGAACTGTTCTATACACATTTTTGTCAAGAACCACTTTGTAGTTTTCAGCATGCAGAGGTAAAGGTCACACAACTGGATATACAGTAAAGCCAAAAAAGAACATTAAAAATAGCCATTTAATTTGGTCTGAACTCAGTTGACTTCTTTTATCATTCAGCAGACGACAACCTATTGAGATGCACATCTCATTACAAGCATGTCTTGAGGCCTTATGGATTGTTGTTTTCAATTCTGCTAATTATTAATGGAGGGCAATGGAAGAAGGTTATGCTCAATCAATAGTTCTAATTACCAAATGAGGTACTGGTCTGTATGACTAAGAGTGACAAAAGCAAACCCATAGTGACATAAGGGTAGAGTACAAACCATTTCTCTGTATCCTTGATGAGATGGTTCTTTAAACTAGACATTTAAATCACTTTTCAGTTTTAAATATATTATTAGCAGGGACCCTAAAATTCTGAGGCAAATTATTACCAGTGCAAATGAGGTATTGCAGAACCATTTCTTTATAGATTTGGGGACTTATTTGCTTATTAAATCTACTACGGATACAGAATCCCTTAAAACATTTACTTGTTTTTATACAATATGGCAATATGCAATATGGCTCAGATGGTTCAAGGTGAAGCCAAGCAATTTCTGTGGTTGTATCTTGTTTATCATTCTACACATTACTTTCTCTCACTATTGTGCTTCGAAAGCTAGCCACAGGGATCACATTTCAGTTATGAGGTACTGAAACATATTATGCACTTAACATTTAATGTAATACTTTAAATACAACAGAATACAAGGATGAAGCTAGAGCCTCTGATGCTAAAAGAGGCACATTCCATTGTCAAAGGGCAAGTTTCTAATAGCTTGAGACAATGCAAAAACCTAGTCTGTGGATTTTCAGAGGAGAGTAGTAGCTAACCATTGACAGAGGTCAAGATTTTCATAGATGACTAATTATTTTGTGTACCTTACATTTTGGATGCTTCACTTGAGATGCCCTAAAAGGTCCTGTTTTTAGAGGATTGATGTTCAGCACTTTGTGTAAATCAGTTCTCTTTAGAGTATCTCAGGTTGGACATCTAAAATCATTAGTTACTTGTAAAAAAATCTTAGCCAGAGCTTCTGCACATCAAAGAATAAGTTCAAAAAGATGGGCTTGTGGCTATGACTTAAGGAATGGCCATATGCTGCCCGTTTTCAGAATTAAGTGTGACATGCTGAAGCTAAATTCATCACCTGTCACCTAGTCCTGGTTCTAGAAGATACAAGACTTTAGCAGTAGAGAAGTTCCTCAGTCTGCCCTGGGAGGGCTACTGTATCAGCCACCAACAGCTGAGGTAAGGATATCGGAACTGGGAAGTTGTAATTGTGGGAAAAGAAAGAAGGGTATGAGAATGGAGACAAAAGGGAAACCACTGGAGTAAGCCCAAAAGCTGAATACAAAGTCTTTAACAGTCTAGTAGTGTGTGGTAAAGCCACACTGTCCTTCACAAGAAAGTAAGTATAGGCATTTGGCTCAGTAGTAGGCATGGTATATGCTATGTTACTCCAAGTGTTTTTATTTCACAGTTTGGTTCTGCCTAACTTATCCATGCACTCTAAGGAGTTATATCCTTCTACAATTCAAGATAGCCATGGCAAGGTAGTTAGAAAGCTGATTTCCTCCTGGAGGCTTATTCTTTATCATAAATTCTACAACCCTTTTAGGGATGATGTGGTTCTTCAAGAGTTAAGTGGTTCATTGAATAGGCGTATTAATGCTCATGTTCACTGTTACAGGCACAAATCTGCAGCACACACTAAAGCAAAATTCAGGAGCAAATGGCACAGGAATTTTGGACCACAAGTGTAGGATAAAATATTTTCATTCTCTTGTTTTTTTCTCTGGGATCCCAAGACTAGTATCACAAAACCAACTGTCTATATTTCTAATAAGTGAATCCCCCATTACTATTACTTGTCTCTTTCTAGTAACTGAGGTCCTTTCTCCCAGCGGGGGAATCCTTAGGCTATGTCTCCACTAGCAAAAGTTAGTTCAAACTTGTTAGTTTGAACTAATAAATTTGAGGTTAGTTTGAACTAACATTATTTCAAACTAGTCCACATTGTTAATTTGAGCTAACTGTCCTTAGTTTGAACTTATTAAGTTTGACCTACGGGTTAGTCCAAGTCTGCATCAAGCTTGGTACTTACTAGTTTGAACTAAGGAATTTCTGAGTTCAAATTAAGGAAAGATTAATGTAGACTGGGACCAATTAGGTTTGAATAAAGCCTCCTTAATTTGAACTAAATTGGCAGTGTAGACATAGCCTTAATGTGATGGGATACCACAATATCATCTAGAAGGAGGGCCACAATTATGGGATCAGTTCCTTCCTCTCCAAGCTTGTTGCTCTAATTCCCTGAGACTTTCATTCTTCTCAGCAGCACAGAGGCTGTTAGGCATGGGGCAGGACAACTATTATGTGTCCTGGAAAGTCTAGTCCATGTACCTTTCTGTCACCCTTCACTCCTCCAGGTCAGCCACTCTAGTCTCAAGAGCTTATACTTTGTCACTGAGGGCCTTGAGTTGCTTGCACCAAATTCCGGCAGGCGCCATGTTCCTTCAATGCTGTAAACTGTGCTGCTTCCACTCTGCCTCTGGGCTTTTTTTAACCCTTGCATGGACTTTGTGGGTTTGTTCTGTGTATGTTTTTTTTTGGGGGGGGGTGTTGAGGTGTATATTTAGAGTACTGTAGGTGTAGCTGGCTCTCAGTCTCCCTCCCTAAACAACACTGGAAAGCTCCCATTTGCTGGTCCTGTTTGCTAGCTCCTCTGACTGCTCAGGAGTAGGCTTTTAAAACCCTAAACTCCCTGAGTTATTCCTACTTTCTTGTCAAGGGATCAAACGATAGCAAACTAGACCCTCATTAGGAAATTCTTAGCCTAACCTGGCAGGGCCAGCTTGGCTTAACACACAGCCTCCAAAAGAGACTATGCTATATAAACTTAAATCAAATGGGCACAAGGCAAGGAACAAGCAAGAACACAACAGACTGAGACAACAAACTCACCCCAAGAATCACTTAATTGTTCCTCCTTCACTTGTAGAACTCCATCACAAAACTCTCATTTCTTTTTCCTATTCACTACTTTCACTGTTAAACATTTTTGCAGGGTTACCCTAAAGACCATGATCCTTGTACTTCAGCCCTGTAACTTTAGACCTAGAACAGCTCCATAGACTTCAACAGGATTCCTTAAGTAAATACAGATATGCACCTGCATAAACAGTTGCAGAACAGGAATTCAGAAAGTATTTCATCATTGAAATTACCATATAAATGTGATGTATTATCATTATTATTATTTTATTTTATTAAGAGCAGGACTAGACAAAATTCAGTGGAATAAAAATCTTTTCCATGCAAATTTTCCAAGTGACATGAGAAAAGCCCCTTGCCCCCAAACTAAGCTGAATACTGTTTTTAGTATTTTTTCCCCCCAGGAAGAATCACTACTGGTTGTTTAATATTCTTAATTTAGTGAACATATTTATTCTTCTTGTAAGCTGTGACCTCTGGTTGTACTCTGTCTTCTTTATTATCAGATTGTTTATCTTCCTCACCAGCTGAATGCTATCACTGAAAAATATTTTTCTACCTCTAAAATATTATAATCCATATCTAAATGAGCTATTCAAGCTGAATACAAACCATATTGCTTCCTGAATCTGCTGTTTGAAAACTAAAATACCAAGCCCCCCTCGAGAGAGAGAGAGAGAGCGAGATGTTGTATTTCTTGCCACTAACCATATTTTACAATGTGAATAAGAAGAAATCCTGTTTCTGAACTTTTTATTCCATTACATTGTCAAACACACTGCTATAACTTTTGTGCTAAATGGGTAATAAACTGGAATTTGGTAACCGTACAGTTGTATGTGAAATCTACTGGAACATGTCCTTGTGCTGTCTCATGATAAGGCTAGTCCATTGAGCAAAACTGACTGTATTGCAGGATTTAGCAATAGCTTTCACAAGATCATTTGATATCTATATATACATTCCAATTGTTCTTTGATTACATCACCAACACAGATGTACACTGGGAACCCCACATCGCACTATCTTAGAAGGCTCATTTCCAGAAGGCAGTCCAGTGGTGAACTAAATTTATTACTTGGAGATTTGGAATTTTGTTGATGATGGTGTATGTGTTTTAATTAAAAAGCTTGACACTGGTCTCTTAGAATTCAGTATTCCCGCCAAAACAGTTAAGGACTCCTGTGAGAATTTTAAGCACCAACAATATTATTTATCACTGAGTTTTTATGGGAGAAAATCCCATTTTGTCAGACACTTGAAGAAGTTTCCCTTCTTCAAGCATCTGACAAAATCGGATTTTTTCCCCACAAAAGCTCATGCAATAAATAAATGTGTTAATTTTTAAAAGTGCCACAGGACTCCTTATTGGTTTTGCTAAACTACACTAAGGCTATGTCTATACTTGGAAAAGTTAGTTCGAATTTGCTAATTCAAACTAATAAGTTGGAGGTTACTTTGAACGAAACTGAAACTTACTAGTTCGAATTAACAACATGGACTAATTTGACCTAACATTAGTTCAAATTAGTCTACTTTGTTAATTCAAACTAACTTCCCTTAGTTCAAACTTATTAAGTTCAAACTAAGGTTTAATCCTTGTCTACATCGTCCTTAGTTTGAACTAATGATCAAATTAAGTGCTTAGTTTGAAGTAACCAGCAGGTCTTACTAGTTCGAACTAAGCTTTCATTACTTTGAATTAAGTAATTCCTTAATTTGAACTAATGAAAGCCTAGTGTAGACAGGTACCAAGTTAGTTTGAATTAAGCCTCCTTAATTCAATCTAACTTGCAAGTGTAGACATACTTATGGGCTCTGCCTTTGGAACGTGTACACCTATGATTACACTCAGACACTAATGTGCGCCCCAACCCCTAGGCCCCTGGCTTCTGTACAATCAGCAATGGTTGAGATCAAGAATAGTTCTTTGTAGCTTTTCTGGATCCTGTCTCCTCTTTGTTCAAGATCAATTTCATAGTTGAACATTCTATTTCTCTATTTTCTGTAGCCCTAATGACCACCAGAGCACCAGTAGTCCTGACATCATGGATTCACTCTGAGTTTAAGAAATCCCATGGCGTTCTAGCTTGTAGACTGAAGACAACATCCACTGTTGCACTAGATCATCACATGGGATACACCTAAGATACTCACTGACTGAAACAATCAGAGGAGAATGCTGACTGCATTGCACAGTGATTCCAAGGGAATAGCCACCAAGAAGAACATTGGTTTGCAGAGTGGCCCAGGGAGCTTTATTCTTCTTTCTTGACTACAATATCTACAAAGAACTCATATTTGTGTTCCCCACAATATATTGATTCTTAATTCTGCAATGGCCTGGCCCTAATAAGTTCTGTCAGACAGTACATTTCACAGGTGGACATGACAGCTCTCATCAAACTATCACAGTTCACCACTAGTTTGCCCTGACAGGTTTAATTAGTTTTATTCACCTATTCACAGGGTCCCTTTCATAGCAATTTGCTTCTCAAATCCTGTCTCATGAAAACAAGTGCATCTCTTTTAATTTCATAGGTTTTTCTCTTATCATATTGTTTTATTACTACATTAGCTGTTGTTTCGTAGAGAGTGTTTCCTTATGGAAAGGAATTGTATGGTATAACCCAGGGGTCTCAAACTCAAATCACCCTGAGGGCCACATGAGGACTAGGATATTAGCTTGAGGGCCACATTACTGAAACCTCATCAGTTTATTTAATTAAAATTAAATTAAATTAAAAATTAACTGAATTCAAAATGATTGTAAATAGAATTAATGAATTTTTAATTAAAATTTAATTATTAGAAAAATTTACATTAATTTTTTTAAGTTTTTTTTTTTTTTAATGGAGAGAAAGGAGAGAGAGGGAAGGAAAAGAAAAAAAAAAAGAAGTGAAAGAGAAGGGAAGAAGAAATGAAAGAGAGTCCATGCCACTTCTTACAAGTGGCAGGAATGGTCTTTGAGTGTGCCTCTGAGATGACTCTTGCTGCTTGTAAGAAGCAGCAGGAACCCTTTCCCTTTTCCAGCCTCTTCCAAGAGGCTCAGAGCCAGAGATGGTCCGTGCCAGTTTTTACAAGTGGCAGAGGCAGTTTCTGAGCTGCGACTCCCAGACGGCTCGCAGCTCACAGGGACCATCTCCAGCACTGAGTCTCATACAAAAGACTGGAAGAGGGAGAGGAGAGGGCTCCCTGCACCTCTGACCCCCAAGAAACATCCCTGCAGGGCAATGCCTGACACCCCCCCACCCCGCTCACAGACAGCAGCAGGCTCCAGCTCCTCCCAGCTGGCCAGCAGTGGGACAGCCTGTGCCAAGGCTATGTGGGGGCAGGGGACGTGCAGCTGGAAGCACTGCCAGAAATACTGGGGCAGCACCCCTGGAGTCAGGCAGCTGTGGCTCGGCTGCCAGCTCCCAGTGGTGGGGCTCCTAAAAAGCTGACCAGGGGTATAAACTCCTGAATTCCTGCCTGTGCTAGGGGCTGCAGGCGGGGATTCTGCAGGCTGCGTGTGGCCCATGGGCCACATGTTTGAGACCTCTGGTGTAATCTTATAAAGCAAGGGTGACCCTTTTAGGTTAGTTACAGACAAAGCACTAGAACAACATACATATAAGCTCTCTCCAGTTTTACAAGACAAGACATCTGCTTTTGCTTTATCCTATTTGTTTAGTATCTGTTGCAGCAGAGGAAGCATGCTAGCTTCATGTAGACATCAGCATTATAGCAAGTGATGGCCAACACTAACCGTCCTCATAAAAGGGCATAGAAACTATTATGTTGTTAGGAATCAAGTCTTGCATTTGAGTTGCGGCCCAGCTTGCTCTACCTGTCTAATGAGCAACTGAGAACTCACAGATGAATCACTGAGGGCTTGCAGCAGAGTTCTCTGATTAGCTAGACTTCCTAGTTGAATGGAAGAATCAGCAGGCATTTTCTCAAACCCAGCAAGTGTAATAAGCCAATGGCTGCCTAAAGTATTTGCCAGCTTGTTCCCAGGCCTGGTCCTGCTTTGTTTCAGCCTCACACCCAACCAAGCTTTTGTTTGTCAGCTTCTGCCTTGCTTCACTTCAGGTAACCTGGTCCATATCTTAAAAGTGCTTAATACTGAGTTCAGTTTGTACCCATGCTTCTGACTCTGGTTCTCACACTGGGCTCTAACTCCTAGCTTATGTCTCAGACTGTTGTCTTGGGTTTCACATCTGACATTAGCTGCCTTCTTCAGCCAGTAGGACTAATGTGTGTTCCAACCGGTAGACAATGTATATGTTTATAAGTGGCCCCTTACTTATAGGCAGCATTTTTAAGAGTAGATCCCTTGAGGTGTTACAGGGTTTCATGGGTAGAGTCAATGGTTTGTTCATATTGTTTTGACTTTGTAGCAGTTGCATCAATTTGCATTGAACAGGTATGTATGGATTTTTCAGCAATTACACAGCTTTGGGTGGCATGGAAACATGTAGACTTTAAAGCAATTCAGATTCATGTTGCACAGGCACTAATTAATCTCTTGTTAAGAGCATATTTCATTGCATACAAACACTTCAAGTGTATAGGTAACTGACAGTTCATGTTATAGGGTTGTAACTTTTTGGGCAGTGAGCTCTTCCAGTAGGGATGGGGTTACTGAATGGTGAACAGTTCTTCAGTCCTGCAGGATTTTAGAGACAAGATTGGGATCTTAGTGAGTCAGGCGTCATCTCCACACCTGCCACGTGCAAGGAATGTGCATGCACAGGAAAGCTCAGTGGTTCCTTTCGTGTGATGCCCTGCATAGTGATTGCAGGTCTTGAAATTATGCTTTAGTAGGAGCTGAAGTATTGTGCACAACATAAGAGGTGCTCAGACTCGTGCAAAATCACGTCTAAGAAAGGGTTTGTGATGATGGATGAGGTAGAAGAGGAGATGCCATGTATGCCCAAGGCTGGGAGGATCACAGCCATCACACCCAGCAAGAAATGTTGGGTTGTGGTGGTGGGGGACTCTTCTGAGGGGGGCAGAGGCATCCATCTGTTGCCCCGACAAGGCTTCCAGGGAGGTATGCTGCCTGCCAGGGGCCCGCATCTGAGGAGTTATGGAGGGATTGTCGAGAATCATCCACCCCTCTGACTACAACCCCATGCTGCTCATCCATGTGGGAACCAATGATACTGTGAGAGGTGATCCTCAGCAGATCAAAAGTGACTACAGGGCTCTGGGGCTATGTCTACACGCAAAGTTTTATTTCAAACTAAGTCATTTCAAAATGACTTATTTTGAAATAAAACCCTTATTTCAAAATGACTTATTTCAAAATAAGGGAAAGGCTGCTATCAAAAAGGCTGTTATTTCAAAATGGTTCTTTCGAAATAAGGCCATTTAAACATGTTGTTTCAAAACAGTTGTTTTGAAACAATGTTGTTGTTTCGAAACATGTCCAAAAAATGTTATTTTGAAATAACCATTTCAAAATAACAGCCGTTTCAAAATGAATGGGGATTAAGCTGTTTTGAAATGACAGTTCTTATTTCGAAATGACGAAGCCTGTCATTTCGAAATAAGAAAACGTCATGTGGACCTTATTTTTTAATTTCAAAATAACCAGTGTTATTTCAAAACAAAAGAGACGTGTGGACATACCCTGGGAGTGCGGGTGAAGGTTGTCAAGGGTAGGGGCCTGAGTGGAGATGGATGCATCCTGAATGTGAATGCCTGGCTATGAAGATGGTGCTGTCAGGAGGGCTTTGGCTATCTTCACCATGGGGTGCTGTTCCAGGAAGAGGAACTGCTAGGCAGAGATGGACTCCACCTGTCGAGGAAGGGGAACAGCATATTCGGATGCAGACTGGCCAACCTAGTGAGGAGGGCTTTAAACTGGGTTTGCACAGGGAAGAGATTTCAACAATTTCTACTCCACAATCAAATTGAGGCTGCAGCACTCAACACAGGAGATCCACTTTCTGGACACTACAGTACAAATTAGGGATGGACACATCCAAACCATTCTGTACCAAAAAGCTACTGATTGGTATAGTTATCTACATCCCCCAAACTTCCATCCTAAACATACCACACAATCCATTGTCTACAGCCAAGCCCTAAGATATAACTCCATTTGTTCTGATCCCTGAGACAGAGACAGACGTCTTCAGGATTTCTATCAAGGTTTCTTAAAACTACAGTACCCACCTGTGGAAGTAAAGAAACAGATTGACAGAGCCAGATGGGTACCCCATAGTCAACTACTACAGGAAAGGTCCCAAAAAGAAAATAATAGAACACCACTGGTCACCACATACAACCCTCAAGTCAGACCTCTACAACAGATCATTAAGGACCTACAGCCTATATGAAAAGATGATCCCTCCCCCTCACTCTCTCAAACCTTGGGAGACAGACCTCTCCTTGTCTACAGACAACCCCTGAACCATAAACAGATACTCACCAGCAACTACAGACCTAAGAACAGAAACATTAAAGCAGGCACATATCCTTTCAACAAACCACGGTGCCAACTTTGTCCACATATCTGCAGAAAATACACCATTATAGGACCTAATCAAGCCTGCAACTCCATCAGAGGGTCATTCACCTGTTCATCCATGAATATGATTTATGCCATTATGTTCCCACACCTTATACACTGGACAAACAAGATACTCCCTACACAGAAGAATAAATGCACACAAAACTGATAGAAATCACAACACAAAGAAGTAGTTGCTGAGCACTTCCATCTTCCTAATCACTCCATTAATGATCTGTTAGCAATGGTCCTCAAGAAAATCAATCGGACATCAAGACTTCAAAGAGAAACAGCCAAAATTGAACTAATATGCAAATTAGATTATGTGAAAGCAAGACTTAATCATGACTATGGATTCTTTTGCACAATATAACCGGTAATTCGACTTTACCCTCCTTCTGTATGCTGTTTCCCAGAGTTTGAATTGTTACAAATGCTCTGATTTGCTGTTGCAGTGTGACGTGATCCCATGTCTTACACTCCCCTGCATTTATTTTCATCCCATTCTGTAAGTTCACCCTCTTCAAAGCATCTGATCGTGTAGGATTTTCTCCCACAGAAGCTCATTGTGATAAATAAATCTGTTAGTCCTTAAGTGCCACAAGACTCCTTGCTTTTATTGCTTTACTAGACTAACATGGCTGTACCTTTGGAACAAAGCCCACAGCTAAGTCACTGTGTGGGAGACCTGTGGGAAGGGTTGGAACTTGGGGGGTGCCAGGACTGTAATACCAGGGGTAAAAGAGAGGGTAGTTGGAACATGGTGGGGAGGGATGAAATAATTGTCTTAGGTGTCCTAATGAAGCCCTAATACCTGAGGCGAGTGGGGAAGGACAATGCTGGGGGAAAATTCAAGGAAGTAGATGCAAAATAACTGAAAATTGACAGGGGAAAGTAAGGCAGTCAGCCCAGTATCTTAGGTGAGCATACACAAATGTGAGGAACCTGGAAAACAAGCAGGAAGAATTGGTAGTACTGGCGCAGACAAGGAACTATGATATAAATGAAATAACAGACGTGGTGGGATAGCTTGCATGACTGGAGCTCTGCCATGAAAGGGTATAAATTGTTCAGGAAGGACAGTCAGGGAAGAAGAGGGGAAGGACTATCACTATATATAAAAGAATGTATGACTGCTCAGAGCTCTAGTATGGAAGTGGAAATGAGCCAGTTGAATGTCTGTGGGTTATGTTTAGGGGAGAGGGCAACAAGGGGGATGTTATGGTGGGTGACTGCCATAGACCTCCAAACCAGAAGGATGAGGTGGATGAGGCATACTATGGACAACTGTCAGAAGTTTCTAGATTACAGGCCCTGGTTCTCATAGTGGACTTCAATTACCCTGACATCTGGTGGGAGGGCAATACAGCAGTGTACGGGCAATCCAGGAAGTTCTTGAAGAGTGTTGAGGATAACTTTCTGGTACAAATGCTGGAGGAACCAACTAGAGGCCTTGTTCCTCTTGACCTGCTGCTCACAAACAGAGAAGAATTGACTGGGGACATAGATGTGAATGGCAAGCTGGGCAGCAGTGATCATGAGATGGTAGAGTTCAAGATGCTGGTTAATGGAAAAAAAGGAAAGTAGCAAAATGCAGATCCTGGACTTCAGAAAAGCAGATTTTGCCTCCCTCAGGGAACTGATAGCCAGGCACTTGGGAGGCTGATCTGAAGAGGAAAGATGTCCCAGAGAACTGGCTACATTTTAAAGAAACTCTGCGAAGGGCACAGGAAGATACCATTCTGATGAGCAGAAAGAACAGCAAATGTGGAAGGCACCCAGTGTGGCTAAACACAGAACTCTGCACTGAGCTAGAACATAAAAGGAAACTTACAAGAAGTGGAAGCTTGGACAGATGACCAACAGGGCATACAAAGATATTGCTTGGTACTGCAGGGATAAAATCAGAAAGGTCAAAGGACAATTGGAGTTGCAGCTAGCAAGGGATGTGCAGGATAACAGGAACGGGTTCTACAAGTATGTCAATAACAAGAAGAGGCTCATGGATGGTGTAGGTCCCTTACTGAATGGGGCAGGTATCCTCATGGTGAAGGACGAGGAAAAGGCCGAAGTGCTCAATGCTTTATTTACTTCAGTTTTCACAGGGAGGGCCAGCTCCCAGCCCACTACACTGGGGATGGCAAATTGGAGAGAAGAAGAGAGGCCCTTGGTGACAAAAGTCAGGTTAGGGACTACTTAAAGGAGCTGGATGTGCACAAGTGCATGGGGCTGGATGAACTGCATCAGAGGTTGTGGAGGGAGTTGGCTGATGAGATAGCAGTACCACTGGCCATTATCTCTGAAAATTTGTGGCAGATGGGGAGGTGCCAGAGGGCTGTAAAAAACAAATATAGTACCTATCTTCAAGAAAAGGAAAAAGGAGGATCCAGGGAATTACAGACCTGTCAGCCTCACCTCAATCCCTGGAAAAATCATGGAGCAGGTTCTCAAAGAATCCATCCTGAAACACTTAGAGGAAAACAGAATGATCAGGAACAGTTAGCATGGATTCACCAATGGTAAATCATGCCTGACCAACCTCATTACCTTCTATGATGAGATGACTTGATTTGTGGATGTGGGAAGAGCCATTGACGTGATATACCTCGACTTTAGCAAGCCTTTTGATATGGTGTCCCACAGCATTCTCATTGATGTTAAGAAAGTGTGGGTTGGATGTGTGGACTGTAAGGTGGATAGAAAACTGGCTGGATCAATGTTTTGAGCAAGTAGGAATCAATGGGTCCATATCTAGTTGGCAACCAGTGGTGTTCACCAAGGGTCGATCCTGAGGCCAGTTGTGTTTAACATTTTCATTAATTATCTAGATGATGGGATAGATTGCACACTCAGTAAGTTTGTGGATGACACCAAGCTGGAGGGAATGGTAGACACACTGGAGGTCAAAGATATGATTGAGGGAGATCTAGACAAATTGGAGCAGTGGGCCAATAGAAATCTCATGAGGTTCAAGAAGGACAAGAGCAAAGTCCTGCACTCAGGATAGAAAAACACCATGCACTGCTAGAGGCTGGGGAGCGATCAGCTTGTTAGCAGCAGTGTAGAAAAGTACCTGGGAGTTATGGTGGATGGAAGCTGGATATGAGTCAACAGTGTTCTCTTGCTGCCAAAAAGGCCAGTGGCATACTGGGCTGCATGAGTATAAATGTTGCCATCAGACTGAGGGATGTGATTGTTCCCCTCTATTTGGCACTGGTGAGGCTGCATCTGGAATATTGTGTCCAGTTTTGGGCTCTGAACTGCAGAAAGGATGTGGACAAATTAGAAACAGTCCCACAAAGGGCAACAAAAATGATTAGGGGGTTTGGGCACATGACCTATGGGGAGAGACTGAAGGGACTAGGCTTATTTAGTCTGAAGAAGAGAAGACTGAGGGAAGATTTGATAGCAACCTTCACTGACTTGAAGGGATGCTCCACAGGGGATGGTGCTTGGCTGTTCTCAGTAACAGAGGACAGAACAAGGAACAATGGCTTCACGGTGCAGCTGGGGAGGTTGAGGCTGGATATTAGGAAAAAACTTCCTTACTAGGAGGGTGGTGAAGCATTAGAATGGGCTACCTAGGGAGGTGGTGGAATCTCCATCTTTGGAGATATTTATGGCTCAGTTAGACAAAACCCTGGCTGTGATGATTTAGTGAGAGTAGTCCTGCTCTTTCTGGAAGGGGGTTGGACTAGATGACCTCATGAGGTCCCCTCTAGCCCCATGATTCTATGAGTCTATATTGTAAGTGTCTAAGAAGGAATATATGTGGATTGTGTTTGCTCTTTGCAATCTCCAAATATGATTGCTAACTTAGCTATTTTCCCCCCTTCTTTCTCTCTTGCCATTCTCCTTTTCAGCCTTTCTTGCTTCCTTATACCTTTGAGTAGTCTGTATACCGCAAGATTTGAACATTTTGTATATGTGTACTTTGCCTGTTGAATGGTTGTTTAACATAATTTTTCACAATTATTTTGTTCCATATTAATTATATGTCACCATTTTCATCATACTACAGGTGTTTTGCATCAAACTTTGTCCAATAAAGATTAGCAAACTACAGTATACAAGACTGAGGCATCTGTCCTCATATCATACAGTGATGATTTAATGCAGGGTTTGCCAAAAGTAGCTCCCAGCTTGACACCAGCACTTTTATTTTGGTCACCAGAGGGTGCTCCTCCACATTTCGACAGTGGAGATAGGAGGCAGTCAACAAGCCCTGGTCACCATGGAGACCTGGCACCCATGTTTTTTTGAGCCCTGTTTTACTGTACGTTCTAAAATGTCTTAAATGAAATTATTCCAGTGGCTTTCCCTCTAAGGATTACTTGTCTAATGACAGTGACAAGTAACATTCATATTTTCATGATCCCCCATCCTGACATAATATCCTACTGTTTTGGTAAAATAAAGGTTATAACACTTCATACTATTTGTAAAACCTGGCTGTGCGGCCCAAGTTTCTCTTCTCTTGACTCAAATGGTTGCCTGTCTGGGAAAAGCTTGCCAGTTCTTGTACCATTTGCCTTTGAAAAAAGAGTTATTTTTGTCTTATCCTGAGAAATGATTAATAGTATTAAGTAGTTCACACACACTAATCGGTGGTTATGCTGTGATGATTATTTATTAATCACTGTTTGCTATATGATATAACTAATTCAAACAGTACCTACCCCTAAGACTTGAAGTCTAAACAATACTTACATGGAAAAGACATGCACCTTTAGAATTCCCACTTGGAAGCCATAACAAGGACATTTCTATTGGGGGGCGGATTTAAAATATATATTTGTGTAGAAATGGTCGTAAATAGGGATTTATATGAAGAAAAAAGTGAATTGGTGGAATGAACTAGGAAGGTTTGTTGCAGCTTGAGGATAGCGTAGAACAAGGCTCAGTGATTCACAAAGTTACTTAAGGCCATATCATACATTAAGCATATTAGCATTTATTAACTTCAACAGGAGTAGTGTCGTGCCTCCAGTTAAGCACTTGCTTGAGTATTCACAGGGTTGTAACCTAAGTCAGAAGTTTTCTGACAGATCTGAATAGTTATTTCATTCACAGCATTGGATCACCATCCTGTTTTGTTTTGAGTTGGTTTCAAAATGTTTTGCTAGTTGACTGTGAGTCTAGTTGACTGTGAGTAAAGTGTGACAGTAAGTGAGAATATGGTCATCAGGACTAAATGAGTTTTTGTGCAACATCTTGCCGTGCCTTTAACTTTGTTAGTTAATACTATCTGTGTTGCTAAAAGAAAGCAAAAAACAGAAGCCTGGTAAGATGTAAGGCAATTGTTTTCACCAAAGACATCTGAGTATCACATCTGAACAATACTTTGACAGGTGTTTTACTTTCTTCTCTTATGTACAGTCCATTAACTTAAGGAACTTATTCTCATCAAACTGATAAAGTGAAAATAAAATGAACACTGAGATGGTCCAAAGGGAGCATTCATAAGCATTACGCTAAATAGTCCCCCCCCCCTCTTTTAATATGTGAAGGTTATTGTGAAACTGGAATCAATGCAGCACTGTGAAGAAAACATCCAGCTTTCAAACCAACATCATTCAACACTATGTCAGAACTATATTTCTCCTTCCACAAATTAAGGGTGCATCTACAGGGCTTGGAAGGGTCACGGCAACATATTATGGAATAGAAAAAAAAAAAAGATTGTGATGGAGAATTAAGATAACCAGTACTGAGTAGTTATTTGCTGTATGTTGTATATTATGGACTCTGTGAAGAGACATGGTATTCCATTGTAGTACAAATGGAGTAACCTACCAGACTGAAAACTTTAAAAAATAAAAATTGCCCTAGGAAGACCTACTATAACATTGAAAATTATTCATATTAAGTTTTTAAAGTTATTTGTGATGACCTTCATCTTACAGAGCTATATCTGTGAAATTTCTGGAAGAGTAAGGGAAGTTTTTTCTTTCCAATGCATAAATCTCCTGTGGAACTCAAATACTCAGAACCATTTGAGGGTTTTTTTTCCTTTATTTTGAGTTGCAGCAATCAGGCCCTATGGACAGTTGTTGATTCTCAACATGCCTAGGGACATGGCAGAGACTGAAGTGACATTTCACTGTCAGTGAGGTGGTGTAAATTTGAGAAACCCACAACGCCATAGGTGACTGACTAGGGCATAATGTCCAAGTTCCCCTTTGCAGCCAGGGGAAGCTTGCCTCAAAAGAAACTGACTGCATAAAAACAGAGGCCAGCGTATATAGTCAGTCTCCCTTTATAACTGTGGAAAATCTGCAGCTTGGTACAAAAAAGCTAGTGACTAGACACAATACCTTTTCAAAGGCAATAATGGAAATCCTTCGACCCAATTCTCCTCTTACTTTTACCATTGCTCATCAGGGACAAGTCCACAGAAGGCAATGCATCCATAGAGGTGTAAGAGAAAAATGAACCTTGCAAACTGTGTTGAGCCCTTTTGGCATTCACCTTCTTGTGCTGGGATGTATGCAATCTGCACTGAGGCACTTGATGTGACTGCTAAAGAGTTAGGCAATGGGTTTAGACTGCCTCAGCAAACTTGTTGGCTGTAAAGATTCCTTCTGAATTCCTTAAAGAAATGTGTTCCCCCCTCCATCTCATGTGAGGAGGGAGAGAGGCTCAGGAGGCACCTAGCTAGGCCCAGGCCCAGCATGAAATCAAACCTATGAAGTTACTAACCTTGCTGAAGGGCTTAATTACTTGCATGGGACAACCAATTTAACGATTATTTCTCTCATCTTCCCTGATTGTGGATGAACCCAACTGCTCTTGGAAAACCTTGACCATCCGTCACTGCACTGTCCATCATGGTGAAGTTCTGCCCACAGAAGTATGTGCCTTAAAGTGGCAAATAAAATTATTTTATTTCCTATCTTGGTCTCCCACCCCTGACCCCTAACCTCTTGCTTTTTGGTGCTATGTTATGCTGTGGGCCTGGGTCATTCCTCTACAACTAGATATGTAAGCACTGGTTACACAACTGGGCTCTTCCTATCCACTCACACTTAAAAAGACATTTATAAACTCACTGAAGAATCCCATTTAAGAAGCATAAACCAACAAGTCATTCATTCATCTCTTTCCCTTTGTTTATGTCAAAGCCTTTCTGACAAACACTGGCCATTGAGTGTATCAAATCTACAGCACACTTCAATCAGCTAATCTGTGAAACAGTATAACTTCCCAGCAAATCCAGCTAGACTCTTTTATGCAGGGGAAATCACACTGCACTGGTGCATGCCTCTTTTTTTGTCTTGCTTAAAAGAGAGACATCGCAAGCACCTATCAACAGTACTGAATATACCCATGAAAACAGAATACTAATTATAGGGACTCAAGAAAAGAAATAGAAATCTACTTCAAAAAAAGTCCTCTGTGGCTGAGGGCTTAACTTGCTGCTGAACAGGGCATGCATACCAACTATTCTAACTTGATTTCTGATTCTGCTAAAAGTGCCTTAATACTGGGTCAAGGGCACACTCTTCATGGAATTTGCACTGGGGGAAAAAAGCAAGACTTGGAAACCTACTATCTTCCAGTGGGGAGGCTAAGTCTGAAGGTTCTGACAATATAATTTCCTTCCTGATTATGTTTGACAGATGATATATGTTAAAAGAAAGTTCTAGAAATATTGAACTGAAGCAGCACACTTGTTAACTACTTTGACAGCCTGCTTTGTGATCGCAAAGAATGTAAGCACATTTGAGCAGTTTGACAGCATGATCTGTGGCATGAGTACTTTGTCGCTTGAAGCCTGTTTATGAAAAAGAAATATATATTAGCTGTGGAATAGAAATCAGCATCTGTTAGCTTTTGCTGATAAAAGGTTGTTCTACTTTGGCTCAAAGTGAATTGCCCATTATTAGAAATAAAGATAGGTCATAGTTGATCACATACATCTATATTTTTTAAATAATTTCCTTTCACTTTAATACTCTACATCTGTGTTTCTCAACTCTTGTATGGCTGCCGAGTAGAGCAAAAGAATTTTCTATGTGAGTTTCAGCTTGGCTTTTCTTCGTAAATTTTTAATAAGTCTTTGAATTTAGTTTCTGGCTGAATTTTCTCCCAGTTCTATTTTTATGGTTCACTGTTATTTCTCAGCAACATTGTCTATCAACACAACTTGGCAGACATGTGGACCTTGGGGAGAAATTGTGCAATGGTTTTTATCTTTTTTAAATTGAAATTAGGGCACTGATAAGTCTGGCTCTTCAGACTTTGGGTTGGTGGAGGGGAAGTACCCAATCCGTGGCGTGTGAAGGTTGGACACAGATATGTGCCAACCTCATTAATGGGAACTAGGCTAACATAAAACTTTCTCTGTTTTGACAGAAAAAGTGTAGCTTTTCACAATAAAAGTCTTGTGGCCCTTAGACTAACAAATTTCTTCAGGCATAAGCTTTCATGGGCTGTAACCCACTTCATCAGATGCATGAAGTGGAAACTACAGGGGTGTGTGTGTGTGTGTGTGTGTGTGTGTGTGAATATATAAACACATGCAAGGGAGAGAAACATTACAATGGGGAGAGCAAGTGCTAACAAAATCAATTCAGTTAGGGAAGATGGGACCATTCACAGCAGTTGATTAGGTGAGAACGTGTGAACAGAGACAGTTACTTTCTGTAATGAGATAATATTCCAGGTCCCTTTTCTGATCGGCTATGTTCATACAAAGCTGCTTATTTTGAAATAAGTTATTTCGAAATAAGCTAATTCGAAATAAAATCCTTAATTTGATTTAACTTAAATCGAATTAAGGAAAACCACCAAATTGAAATAACAAGTCCGGACACAGGACTTGCTATTTTGACTGAGGGGAGGGGCACCCCTGGGAGGGCTCCAGCGCCTACCCCCCCCAAGCAGCCACAGGGCTATGGCTGCAGCGGCGAGCAGGCTCTGGCACCCGCTGCCCCCCTGTTAACAACTTTGCCCATCAACTTAAGGTCTGCTCATTTATTAGGGTTACTTCCTCGGGGCGGGGAGGTTGCAATTCTATTAGAGTACTGCTTGTGTCACTTGTGTCTGTGTGGAGCTTACTTCTCCCTTCTGCAAATCCCTCCCAATGGAACCACCCTTGCAGGAGCTAAATTTCCTCAGACTGGGTTCCTAAGTGTGACTGAACGGACCGGGTCTATCAGCACTCTCAGCTGACCCCTTATGTGACCCTGAACTCAGCAGGCTGGGTTACACAGCACTGGTCTGCTGCTACCCTTATGTGCCCCTGTACCGCACTGGACTAGACTGGAGTATGCATCTGAGCAGGCTGGGTTAAAACAGCACTTTCAGCTGCCACCCTTATATGCCCCTGGACTCCACTGGCTGGGCCAAAGCAGCACTTTCAGCTGTCACCCTTATATGCCACAAGTTCAGCATGCTGGTAACCCCTTAATGAGCAAACCTTACAAGGGATTGGGCATCACAGGGATCTTTGGCTAGGTAAAAGGAGCGTTGCTGCAGAGCAATACTGAGGAAGTCTGGCAACCAGCTTGATTAGGAAAGTTACTTTATTGCCAGGTACATAAAACTTATGGATAATTATAAAAGGAAAGAAAAATGCCCAAACAGTTACAATATTGATAACCATACAAAAGAGGAAAATGATCAAACAGTTACAATATTACCCAGTTTCAATTTTAGTATTGGGGAAAGCTAGCCGAAGTGGATTACAAAAGATCAGGTTTAGAGTGTTACATTTGGACTAGGAAAAAACAGAGAGAAGCAAGGGGGAGAATGTCTCACCACTCAGTGCAGCTCAAAGGTACCCAGGAACCAGGCTGTTCAGCTTAGGGTCTGGAGTGCTGGAGACAGGCAGAACCTCCACCACAATCAGCAAGGAGAAAGAGAAGTCCCAGTGGACGTGAGGGAGCTTGTAGGTCCAGGCAACAGATCAGGTATCAGAACAGACTCAGAACAGATTCCCTCTCACTAACTCTGGTAGGGGTTTTTGTAGGGAAGAAACAATGGTTCAAGGCAGAACACTAGGTTGTTGGGGGGTAAATAAGGGAGTATACCAGAGGTGTTTTGTTTAGGTGGACAATAGGAGCTGATCATTCCTGGTGATGAGTAGCATTCCTCTGGGAGAGCTTACAATGCAATCAGGCAGAGTCAGTATGTTGGATATCAATTGAAGATCTATTGACTAGAATTGGTCTGATAACTGCTGGGCTGGGTGTGTGCAGGCATGAGTTCATTTGTCTCAGGAGCAGGGATCTCCCATCATGCAGTGCTTCTCCTCTTTGCCAATCCCAGAGTTCAGTGCGACTCCTGCCTTGGAACTTGGTTCTTCATTCAGTATGCAAATGAAGTTTCTTCTGTCCATTCAGTGTGCTAATGGTTCACAGCTTCCATGTAGATGAGGCTAGAGGAGCTGGCCTAATTCCAGCACCCTTGTTCAAAGGGGTTTTAGGTGTGTCTCCCACTGCCTTTCATTGTTTCTGGTTCAGCAGAGGCTGAAGGTGATGGGGGGGGAGTCTCAGTGGCTGGTTACTATGCTGTGATCTGCAAGAACACAGAGCTACTAAGTAACACCCCCACTCACTGCCAGCACTCCCAGAAAGCTGTGGGAGCCCTGGACCTAGCCCCCTGGGTGCCATGCACCCTGAGAGGAAGGTCACCTGTTATATCAATATGTGGAGCCAGATGGAGTTATTTCAAAATCACAGTTTCAAAATAACCCTCATTTCGATACCTAACTAGGTTTTATTGTATCAAAATGATTTTCCTTATTTCAGAATAAGGAAGCTCCTGATTTCAAAATAAGGAAAACATCATCTGGACATGACTATTTGTAAATGAAAACAATGTGATTGTTTCAACTTTAAAAGCCTTGTGTGGACATAGCCATCCATTCCTATTATGTTGAGTTTGCAGATGAGTTCCAGCTCAGCAGTTTCATGCTCAAGTCTGCTTTTTCAAGTGCTTTTGTTGAAATATGGCAACTTTCAACTCTGCTACAGTGTGTCCAGGAAGATTGAAGTGTTCTCCTACTTGTTTAAGGATGTTACTATTTTTATCTGATTTGTGCCTATTTATTCTTTTGCATAGGGATGGTCTGGTTTCACCAATGTACAAGGCAGAGGGGCATTGTTGGCACATACTGGCATATATCACATTAGTAGATGTGCAGGTGAATGATTTCCTCCTGGTGTGGATGATGTGGTTCAGACCAGTGATGATGTCACTGGAGTTGATGTGTGGGCAGAGTTAGCAACACGGTTTGTTGTAGGGATAGATTCCTGGGTTATTGTTCTTGTTTTATTGTGTACAGTTGCTAGTGAGTGTTTGTTTCAGGTTAGGGAACTGTCAGTAAGCCAGGATGGGCCTTCCTCCCAAGGTTTGAGAAAGTAAGGGATCATCTAAGATAGGCTGTAGATCCTTATTGATACATTAAAGAGATTTTAGGTGGGGGCTATAGGTAATGGCCAGAGGTATTTCATTGTTTTTCTTTGGGTCTGTCCTGTAGTAGATGACTGTTGAGTACCCATCTGGCTCTGCCAATTTGTTTCCTCACTTCCCCGTATGGGTACTGTAGTCTTAGGATTGTTTGAGGGAGATCCTATAGGTGTTTGTCTCTGTCCGAAGGATCTGGGCAAATGAAAACATCACTGGTCCTAACCACATCATCCACACCATCAGAAGCTCGTTCACCTGCACATACACTAATGACATTTGTAGTTCCTCCAAATGATTGCAGATGAGGTTGATATGTTTTGTGGCACTGGTCAAAGTTTAGAATTTACATCCCATAAGAAGTGATCAGATTTTCAGATTTCCAGATTTTGGTTTTGCCGCCAGTTAGGATGGAAGTTCAAATTTTGGACTTTTTCACAAAATGAATGATTCTGGAAGTATTTCGCTTTGACCCTATTAAATATTATATGAAGAAACATTTTATTTCCACTGTTTACAACCTCATCCAAACTTAACTTTTCCATCATTTCTTGTGAAAATTGATTGTTGATATGTTCCAACGAAATGTATTTGATGTGACCAAACCAGCAGTTTCCAAGAGAGAACTGTTCATTTAGAAAATGTAAGGTCTAAATATTTTTAAATTTTATATATATATATAATAAATTCCTCTCTCACCCCTATGGGTGGTATGTGTCATCCTCAACCTCGGGTCCTCTACCAGAGGCCTGGGAGTTTGAGGGTTCTGCGCAGTATCTTAGCTGTTCCTAGCACTGCACTCTTCTGGACAGAGAGCTCTGATGTTGTTCCTGGGATCTGTTGGAGCCACTCTCCCAGCTTAGGAGTCACAGCCCCGAGTGCTCCTACCACCACCGGGACCACTTTGGCCTTCACTTTCCACATCCGCTCTAGTTCCTCTTTCAGGCCCTGGTACTTCTCCAGCTTCTCATACTCCTTCTTCCTGATGTTGCTGTCACTTGGCACTGCTACATCTATCACCACCGCGGTCTTCTGGTCCTTGTCTATTACCACGATGTCTGGTTGATTGGCCAGTACCTGCCTGTCTGTCTGGATCTGGAAGTCCCACAGGATCTTAGCCCTGTTATTCTCCACGATCTTCTGTGGGATCTCCCATCTGGTCTTGGGAGGGTCTAGCCCATACACTGTGCAGATGTTCCTGTACACAATACCAGCTACTTGGTTGTGCCGTTCAGTGTATGCTGTTCCTGCCTGCATCTTACATTCTGCCACTATGTGTTGGACTGTCTCTGAGGCCTCTCTGCACAGTCTGCACCTTGCGTCCTGTCTAGTGTGGTAGACCCCTGCTTCAATGGATCTGGTGCTCAGTGCCTGTTCTTGTGCTGCTATGATCAGTGCCTCAGTGCTGTCTTTTAGTCCAGCCCTTTCCAGCCACTGGTAGGATTTCCCAATGTCAGCCACCTCAGCTATCTGTCGATGGTACATTCCATGCAGGGTCTTGTCTTGCCATGGCACTTCTTCTGCTTGATCTTCCTCCCATGTCTGCTGCTGCTGCCTCAGGCATTCTCTCAGCAGCTCATCTTTGGGTGCCATCTTACTGATGTACTCCTGGATGCTCTGGGTTTCATCCAGGACAGTGGCTTTGACACTGACCAAACCCCGCCCACCTTCTTTCCGGCTGGCGTACAGTCTCTGGGTGTTGGACTTGGGGTGGAAACCTCCGTACATTGTGAGGAGCTTCCGGGTCTTCACATCGGCAGCCTCCATGTCCTCCTTTGGCCAGCTCACTATACCGGCAGGGTATCTGATGACTGGCAGGGCATACCTGTTGATGGCGTGGATCTTGTTCTTCCCATTGAGCTGGCTCTTCAGGACCTGTCTTATCCTTTGGTGGTACTTGGAAGTTGCTGTCTTCCTTGCCTCCTCATCGTGAGTCCCATGTGACTGTGGGATGCCAAGGTACTTGTAGCTGGTCTGTATGTCTGCTATGTGGCCTGCTGGTAGTTCCACCCCATCAGTCTTGACTACCTTTCCTCTCTTTACTACCATCCGGCCACACTTCTCCAGTCCGAATGACATCCCAATATCCTCACCGTAGATCCGTGTCAGGTGGATTAGCGAGTCGATGTCTCGTTCATTCTTAGCATACAGCTTGATGTCATCCATGTAGAGGAGGTGGCTGATGGTAGTTCCACTCTTGAACTTGTATCCATATTCAGTCCTTGTGATTATCTGGCTGAGGGGGTTCAAGCCAATGCAGAACAGCAGCGGGGACAGCGCATCACCTTGGTATATGCCGCACTTGATGGCCACTTGTGCAAGCTGTCTTGAGTTGACTTCCAGCATTGTCTTCCACAGTCCCATTGAGTTCTTGAGGAAGGTCCTTAGTGTCCTGTTGACTTTGTATAGCGCCAGACATTCACAGATCCATGTGTGCGGCATTGAGTCGTAGGCTTTCCTGTAGTCAATCCAGGCTGTGCTCAGATTGGTCTGTCTAGACCTTGAGTCTTGGGTGACTGCTCTATCTATGAGCAGCTGGTGTTTTGAGCCTCTGGTGTTGTTCCCAATGCCCTTCTGAACTGTGCTCATGTACTGGCCCACGTGGTCCTGTAGCTTGGCGGCTATGATGCCTGATAGGACTTTCCATGTTGTGGGGAGGCAGGTTATTGGCCGGTAGTTGGATGGTGCTGTTCCCTTGTGGGGGTCTTTCATGATCAGCACTGTCCTTCCTTGTGTTAGCCAGTCTGGGTGGGAGCCTGCTGCTAGCAGCTGGTTCACCTGTGCTGCTAGGCGTTCATGCACTGCTGTTAGTTTCTTTAGCCAGTAGGTGCGGATCATGTCCGGGCCAGGTGCTGTCCAGCTCTTCATGTTCTTGACCCGCTGTTGGATGTCGGCTACTGTGATGGTGACTGGTTCCTGTTCTGGGAGATTGCTGTGGTCTGTTCTCAGGTCCTGCAGCCACTTTGCACTGGTGTTATGAGTCTTCTCTTTCTCCCAGATGTTCTTCCAGTACTGTTCAGTTTCTGCTGTTGGTGGCTCTGCTTTTATTGTGTTGTTGCACTGCAGTTGGGAGTACACCTTGGATGGTTCTTTGGAGAACAGGGCATTTATCTTTTTGGCCTCTGCTTCTCTAGTGTATCTCCTTAGCCTGGTGGCCAGTGCTGTGAGCCTTTGCTTAGCAGTCTCTAGGGCTTCAGATGGAGTCAGGCCCTTGTATTTTCTCAGTAGCCGAGTCTTATCCTTAATCTCTACACCCTTCTGTAGTTCCACCAGCCGGCTAACTTCTCTCCGGGTTGCCTTGATCTTATCCTCCAACCTCATTTTCCAGGGAGGGTATGTATTGCTGTTCTTCTTGATCATGTAGCCAAGCATCTCCAGGATTACAGAGGCTGTCGCATATACCAGTTCATTGGTTTCAGTGATGGTGGTAGTAGGAATTGTCATTAGGGCTCTATTGGCATCTTCTAGCATACTATCTGATGGTACTTCTCCCACGAGCCTTGGTAATCGGTCTCGAGGGTTGACTGTAGCTAGTTTATCCATGATCTTATGCCTCATATCAGCTGCTGTGTTCTGTAATGGAGGGAGTGGCAGTGAAGTTCCAGCTTCAGGTGGTGGCTGCACATCTAGTTGTTCTTCTGGGGCTTCTTCTTGAGTGTGGGAGGTAACGTGCAGTTGGTCTATCTCTAGTTGTGAGAGCAGCTGCCTCTTTACTATGTTGAAGCGTTGGGTAACTAGCTGTTTCTCAGTTAGTGTGGATGTAGGTCTTCTGTCCATCCATAGTTCCCTCATACGTTTCATATATCCCCTCTCATTAGGTCTGCTGTTGTAGTAGCATTCCATCAATTCCAGGTTCTCTTGTCTCGTCCATGCATGGTTTGTTCCAGTAGCCCACTTATTGTCAGATTGTCCTGGTTCCCCAACATCTGGCGCGGACCTTGTTAATCCGGGCGACGTCCAAGCCGGCATGACTCTCCTAGTTCGTGTCACTCTCATATTCGAGGTAGGCAAGTAAGGCGTTAGGGGGTCTTTTTGCCCAAGGACCCCTACTGGGAAGGTAGACAGGTACCCACCGGGATTTGAACCCCAGTCTCCCGTATCAAAGGGCGTCAGTATTAACCACTACGGCGCTCTTAACCACTACGCTATCCAGTCACCTATATATAGTCTATATATCACTCGTCCCCGTATAATAATGTTCACTCATTCCAGTAAAGACTGCAATATTCTTCTGTGATCCCTCAAGTCAATTGTCTGGTTGCTTTAAAGCACATGATGATGTTGTGATGTTATTGGCCATCATTGTCAATACCTCACTTTAGTGAGGGGAGAGCTGAAGATCTGAAATATACTAGGATTTGCATTCCCTTCAAAGACCAACGCCTGAGCCTGGAGCACTTGTTGGTTAATGCTGTTGACACTTCTCTGTTTTGTGTAAAGTGACTGAAATGACAGTGACTAATAAATTCTATGTATGCTGCAGCCTGACTTGCAGCTTTCCTTTGGAGTTGGAAGAGGTCAGGATAATGAGTGAGCCTCCTGGTTTAAGCTTTGAATAAATGGCAAAGTGAAGGCATGCTTGATCATAAGCTCTTGCTTTAGTAACTAAGAAAAATTACTGGTGAGGTGCTACTGGAGTACTACAATTTTTCCATTTTAACTCGCTAGAAATTTTAAGCTACTGAATCCATTTTCTTCAGCTTGGCTTCTTCCACTGTGTGACCTACAAAAGTTGAATAGTTGATAGACAATGTTAATGTTGTAGAAATATATGATGGGATGAAATTGTATCTGAATCTCTTGAGTTGATCTATCTAATGCAACATATTTCTATACACTCATCAGATGTTTAAAATTGTTTTTCTAAGGAATACGTAGTCTTTAATACGTTTTAAGCCATTATTCTGTATCACGATGAAGAAAAGAATGAACCTCAGATAAATACCATGAATATAAGTTTTATATAGTGTTCACTAACTTGTCAGTTGTTCACCAGTCATATTTTTACAGCTCTTATTAGAGATTTATTTAAAGCACAGAAGCTGAACTCAGCCAGAGGCATATGTTACTGGGGGTGGATCTTTGCGAAGTATGAAAGCCTGGGAGGAAAAAAAAAAACACCTTGCCAGTAAGAACTATTTTTTTAGTTGTTGAAGACTCATTCTAAAAAAAAAAAAAAAAAAGTTGGACAGGACAGATGGAGAAAGTCATGTATGCTTCCTAGAAAGTTTAATTTTCTTTAGTATTAGTAATACTTTGCAGTTCTTCATCATTTATGTCTGAGGCTCTGGAAGCACTTTAAAAGTAATAAAGAATTAAGAGATAAGAAAATATTGTTGCCTGAGAAATGCCTTATTAATGACACATGAGGACACTTAACCAGATATGTTTTAAGGAGACATTAATACTGCAAGACCTATACGTAAATAATTCACAAAGGAGTCAGATTCTATTTTTACAAAACAAAATGTGTCTGGTTGTTCATAATTGTGATTTTCTGGTTTATTCCCCCCTCCCCAAGAAAGGGAAAGTGGTGAAAACATTAGAACTACATTCTGTGGCAAGAGACTTGAAACATTTGGCTGATTATAATGAAAACTTGTATGCAAAAGGAATTTCAATATGACTAGAAAAAGGCAGATTAAAATAGTAAATATTTTTTTCTGACCTGTATGTCAGTAGAATTTGTTTCCCATTTTCTTCTAATTGATCATGCCCTATTTCAGCAAAGAATCTAAATATTTGATTACATTTATGCATGTGATTCTTCTCATTGGTGTTTAATGTGTCTAATCATATGCTTAAATTTAAGTACATACTTACCTGCTTTGATAGATGAGAACCTTAAGCTGTGTTAATCACAATACCTGTCTACAACTCAATATCCCTGAGTTTCTCCTTGATTTCTAATACAGCTAAGAGTGGGACAAAGAAAACTATTTGTCTCCTTTCAGCAACACTAGTATCTATAGAAAGCTAGTTTCATCTGCTGGGCAAAGAGTTTCAGTCAGAAGTCATCTGCCTACAAATGGCGTAAACATATTGTACAAGTGTCATAATTGACATTAGACCACTTTGTCTTGGTGATTTCTTGAAAACTGCTAAAGTGTGGTTTTAGTCTTAAGGGACTGTAAAACTAATATTTTGCTACTCAACCCAGGTGTGTTTCTTCTGTATATTCAGTCAAACATGTTTTATTCAGGTTCTTATAGACACTAGGTAAGAATAGTGCAGAGATATTCTACAAGCAATTTCCAATTAGCTGGCTTTTTACACATATATTTGCATCTCACAAGCTAAACTAAGCATGCAATACTAGCTTGTTTCTTATTAAAGGATTTGTCTTCCATTTTATTCATTTGTAGAGAAATGCTTCTAGGATTTTAATAAATTAAATTTCCCATATGCTAATGATAACAGTTGTTAAGGGCATTGGTGTGTGGGTTTTAGATTAGAAACGTGCAAATCTGTGGGTATCCACTTCACATCCTCAGATAGGCATATCCATGGACTATTTTTTTTTTTTGGGGGGGGGGGGATCACTGATCACATGCAGATACAAATTTTGTATCCTTGAAGGGTTCCAAGAGAGTCTTTGGTGTAACTGTAGTATATCCCTGCATGGACTATCTCATGCAGGTTTACTTTAGATTACTGTGTGCCAGAACTAGCAACATCGCTTTTTTTTTTCTATGTATAACATAGAAAAGAAATGTATCATGAATTGCTATTTAAAAGAATCTGTTTTGGGATTTATGAAAAGTTCATAAATTTTACTGATTGGTAATATTTTTGGTATGCAAATTACCTTTCATATTCTAATTATCTGTAATTCTAGCAAAACTTCTATCCCCCAGTTTAGCTTTTCAAAGAATATTGAGCAGTGTGAAAGTAGCCCCTGAAAGGCACTGTTGATGTAAGCGCAAAGGGGTGTACATTAACACTGTTTTCCTTTTATAGACCATCTTTCAAAAGTCACAGTTGGTGCACTTTGTGGCCTGTTCAATAGTCTGTATAAATTACTCTATTTTTAGTATTTGTGGTATATTGCTATCACAGGATTAATTACTCATGCTGAGGCACTCCCTTGTGGCTTATCTGCAATAAGCTCTTGACTGTACTTGACTTCCTTGATTTGCTTGGCCCATGTTTGCACACTCTCTCTCTGTCTCTCTCTAGAGTGGGCTGTTTCATGACTCAGACCTCCATTAAGGTCACTGTAATCCTTCCCTTCCAGGATATCAATGTTCCCACCACACAGATTATCCCAGGCAGACTTCTGATACCCTACGCAGTAGTGGAACTGAGGCTCACCTGCTACTGTGGATTCCAGCCCAGGGAATTTATGCCTAACATCCATAAGTTGCTCAGATTCCAACTTTCATGATATTTCCATGTGCTCTTTTCTACCATTCTTCCTATCTTCTGGGCGTCCCTAGATAATCACTGGAGCGTCTTCCGTGCCCTATGATGGCTACTTCTCCTTCTCAGAATCTTGCTGGAGTCTGTAATCCAAGGCAGGGTCCCAGGGTCTACTCTTTCAATTGAACACCTCCTTGTACCTAACAGCTCCTCTCCTTTCTAGGAAGGAGCTGTACAGCACCTACCTGCAATCATCCCCCTATCAATTTATCTTTATATGCCTGTCCCAGCTCCTCTCCTTAACAGGCTTTATTAGCCCTCATCAGCTTTTGGCTCCCCTCCAGGTACAGCCTTTAGGTTAATTGGTCTATTTTACATGTTTAGGCCTTGTAAGGAGTAGAATCCTATCACAATCTTCTATACCTCACATCAGGGGAGCTGATAGTGACTCTTGTTGTTAGTTGCCTGGTATTCTTCATAAAACATTGTTGTGACTTTTCTTAATAATTCTTGACACAACCATGGCTTGCAGCAAGCCTTTAAAATTCAGCATAGAAAAAGCCATGTGGTGAGAGAGGGGTCTCTTCTTTTACTTATGAACTTATTTTCAGGTTTGGTTGGTTACAAACTGTTCAAATTTGCCATTTGCCACCTGAACCTGCATGCCTTAGGAAAACAGTGGCAATCTGCCAAAATAATAATTGAATATGAACATTCTAATCTAAGGCTGGATTCATGGTGTGCTGCATTAGCCCATACTGCCATGGGGAGTCCTGAGAGTTGGGGGAGCACCTGTAACTGGGTGATTGTGGGAGGAAGGCCTTCATGGCCTTTCCTTTCTAATCTCGCATCCTTGGAACATGTCCCCAGCACTCAGTCCTCTCCTGAGAAAGGAGATAAGGCTGGACTAGGTGTCTCCCAATCAGCCTCAGAGAGCCTAAAACATGCTGCCAGGAGGCCATTCTTCTCTTCTGGGATGGTAGCTTTCACTAACTGTGGGATAGTGGCTTTGGGAATGGGGATGAGACCTGTGCTCACCTGTATCTAAAGCCCCCACCCATCCCCAAGCCTAAGAGAAGGAGCTACTGGAGCCAGGCAATAAAAAGATTATGGGGGATCATAAATGAAAAGACAGGGATAGGTGTGAGGGTCAGAGAATCAAAAGCATGGTTCTAGAGTAAGACATTGAGTGGAGTTGCCTGGATAGTGCCCACTGATACTTGAAGGCATCAAGGGAGCCAGTTGACACAGCCCAAAGGAACTCTTTCCAGAGATGTGACTTCAGGAAGGAGCAGAAGGAGGCCTCACAGTCACAGTGCACCTCCCCATCCAGGGCCAGTCTTACCATGAGGCGAATTGAGGTGGCTGCTTCAGGTGCCAACTGTGGGATGGGGGGCACACCACTAGGACCCAGAATGTAGAAAATTATCTGCTATAGGTGCATAAGTATTCTCTCTGCTCTAGATGCACAGAGCTGGTGGAGACATAACAGGCATGCAGGAGAGAAGGTGAGAGGGAACAACAGAAAGTAGCAGAAGCTGCCAGGAGAAAGAGAGGAGGAGGAGCCTCTTGTGTACCTCTATAGCACCTCCAGGAGCCTGGACTGATTAACACCAGCTTCTCAGAAAGCTTCCTGTCTCCTTCAGCTTCCCTGAACCCACTTGAGAACAGGCAGTCAATTGAAGTAATAGGAGCTAGTTAGGCCCCTGAGATGCTGATATCTTTCCTCACTCAGACCCTGCTACACGCATGCTTATTTGTCTACTTCTTCAACTGAGTGTTGAGAGCCACGATAGCTGTCAAAGAACAGCAGTCATGAGTAAAAGAAGAAAATGTCCCTCTGGAGCAGCATTCAGAAAAGGAAAGCAAGCAAAGGAAGCTTTTCTGTCTAAGCAGGAATGAGTTCTCCTGAGATACATAGACACAAATTTCATGGTGAGTCTTCTGGCTCCAGTGAGGATGTGAGTGGTGATGACATGCCTGATCTTCCAGTTAATCAGAGTGCAGGTGACCTAGTAGCTACTGCAGCATTCATATCTCCATCTCAACTGGATGTAACCATGCATGTTCCTGAAGAAAAGTGTAGATTAGAGAAGAGTGTGGTGGAGGCACAAGAAACAGTTGCTGCTGAATTTAGTTCCTTAAGTCTAGATGGTCCAGGATTGTGGACCCACTTCAGCAGTAGCCTGAGGGAATTCCTTGTACTGCATAGACCACAGCAAGTGGGAAAACTGCCTGTTGCCCAAAGACAATGACAATAGAATTTTCCATTGAACACATTACTGGTTTGAAATTGCCAAGGGTGACAAAATGGAGAGGTCATGGCTTGTATACTCAGAACCGCAGAATGCTGCATACCATTTTTGTTGCAAACTCTTCCAGTCTAATGTTCCTGCCATATTGGGTTCTGCAGGAACAAAGGATTGGAAAAATCTAGCTAAAAAGTTGGCATGCCATGAGAAGGCAGCAAATCACCAGAGAGCATTCCATAGGTGGAAACAGTTTGAGATGTGACTAAGGATAAAGGCCACCATAGATGATCAGCATCAAGAAAAGATTGCATCAGAGTCTCTTTACTGGCAAAATGTTCTGAAAAGGCTCATTGCTATTGTGAGAATGGTTGCTACTCAAAACCTAGCATTGCATGGTACGTCAGGTGGACTGTATGTGCCAAACAATGGAGACTTCCTTCCAACTGTGGACCTGATCGCTGAGTTTGATGCTGTACTCTAGGAGCCTCTAAGAAATCTATGCACAGCACCACCTTGAAGAAACAATTCAAAATGAGATAATACAGTGATTGGCAACAGAAGTCAAATAGAAGATTGTGGCAGATCTGAAGTTATCAAATTACTACTCTGTTATTCTGGACTGCACACCTGATATCAGTCATACAGAGCAAATAAATTTAATGGCACTTTTTGTAACAACAGAACCTAGTGAATATATTCCTGTAATGGAGACTGTCAGAAAGCATCTTCTAGAATGTATTGACATTAATGATACTACAGGAGCCGGTATGACAAATGTGCTTCTTAAAAAGCTGGAAGATACAGGAATTACGATAGCTGTCATGCGAGGTTAAGACTATGATAATGATGACAATATGAGAGGAAAGAAAATAAGAGTGCAGACAGGGATCCAAGAGCTAAGACCTCAAGCTTTTTTTGTCCAACGTACTTCTCATTCATTGATCTTGGTGGTTAATGATGCAGCATCAGCTTCCAGTGAGGCTGCTGATCTTTTTTTAATATAATTCAAAACATCTATGTATTTTTCTCTTCATCGATGGCAAATTTTGAAGCAACATCTAGGAACATCCTCTCTGACACTGAAACCACTTAGTGCCACAATGGGAAAGTCAAACAGAGATGATAAAGCATATCAGACACCAAACTGGGAAGAGAGATGATGCCATAGTTGCCCTTAAGAAGGATAACACTTTGACAGGAACTGTTCATGGGAGAACAGTGGCAGAGGGAAATGGAATCAGAATTTCAAATTTCTGTGTGGCTTATTGTTGTGGCATGACATACTCTTTGAAATAAATGTAATCAAGAGACTGCAAAGTGTTGACCTTGATATATTTGGAGCAATGGAACAACTGGGGAAAGCTACCATCTTACCAGTCAGATAAGAGATTTCAAAATGTTCTGAAGAGTGCACAGAAGTTGGCAGAGGAACTTCACACTGAAGCTATCTTGCCACCCATTCAAGAATACAAGAGTCATCGAAAAAGAAGACATTTTGATTACATGGCATGGGATAATCCCATAAGGGATCCCAAACAACAATTCAAAGTTGAATTCTTTAACCAGGTGCTAGATTGTACAATACAATCAGGTGAAGAACATTTCATGCATCTCAAGGAAAACAGCAGTATATTTGGGATGTTGTATGATATTCCAAATTTCCTCACTACCTGAAGATGACCTACATCAGCAATGCATGGCACTGGAGACAGTGTTGACCCATGATGATGTGTGATATTGATGTGAGTGATTTTGGGTGGTGAACTGAAAGCCCTTTCAAGATGCATTTCAGCAGGAGCAGCTCAAAATGCTGTTCTGGAATATATGTGCGCATGTAAGATGATCACCCTCTTTCTAAATGTTTTTTGTTGCTCTGCACATACTTCTATCACTTCCTGTAACAGTTGCCAGTGGAGAATTCAGCTTCTCCAAGCTGAAGTTAATAAAAACACATCTATGCTCCACAATGACACAGGAGAAGCTGGTTGGCCTTGAAACTGTCTCAACAGAGCAGGGGCTGGCCCAGCCCGTGGACCTTCAGGAAACAGTTCAGATCTTTGCAACCAAGAAGGCACGGAAGGTACAACTTTGATTATTCAAACAGATAAAAATTCCAGTGCTCACTGTGCAGACAAGAGTAGTTTCATTTCCTGAGCAGGTGTTTGAAAGTTACTTAAAATTTTTGAACAAGACATTTTAAGTTGTTAGTTCTCTTTTATTGGGGTAGATAGCAGAGCAGTACCATGAGAGGTGTATAACAGGAAGGAGGCAGAATTGAGACCTTTCAAAGTTTTGGCCCAAGTGATGGGGAATGGAGGCATCATTTGAGCTCCCTGCCTCAGGTGACAAAATGTTGTGGGCCGGCCCTGTCCCTATCCACCTTCCTCCACCTTATATGGAGGCCAGTTTCTGGAGGAGGTGATGAGGAGTCCTCATGACTTCATGGGGCCGCAGGTGAACTGTGGGCTGATCAGGTGTCAGGAGATGTGCAGTCAGAAATTAAGCAGAGAATTTTGTAGGAGCTGGAAAAAGGGCTCAATTCAATATAGATGTGTGCCAGAGTCTTCCTCTTGCCACAGAAGAAGCAGGTTTTGTGGGAGGTGGTGAACTGCCTCAGATGCACAACTATGCTAACAACTCTGGTAAGGAACCACCAACTAATACTGGTAGCACATGGGACCAGGGTGAAATGTGAACTAGCCCACCAGGCTTCCTTATCCTGCATGGGTTGTGAGGTAATTCTGTAGCAGGAATGATAACAGTCTCTATTTTAAGTGTTCAAATTCAATAGATATGTAGAGAAAGGGTTGGAAGAGTTTTTGTACTTTTTTTTTTTTTTACTGTTCCTGTTTTTATTTTTATTTTTTTAAATGCATCACCTTGGAAATAGCATGCAAAAAACTACTTTAACAGAACTCTCCTACACAGGACTACACCACCACAATGGAGTTAAAACCATCTTCTCAAGGTTCAGCCAAGACTACATCATTGGAGTTCTTTTGGACAGAAGACATAGAATTCTACTTTCTTCAAAGTCAGATGTTCTAAAGATAGGATATGCCTGTGAATTTGATTAATCTACATGTGGTGATAAGTCATTCCTGTGGTAGGCTTTAGCCAACCTACATGTGAGGCACTGCTCTGGATATCTCATGGGCTCACAGGAGAAACTGCAGCTTATTCTGCCCAATGCTATGCCATGATATGGGATTCTCTACTGTGTGATAATGATGACAAACTACATAGTTCTTAGCTTGCTTCAACCCTGTTTTTGATCCAGCGTATCTCCTAGCTCTATACTCATTTTTGTTCTGAACCCTCCTAGCCCTGTACTCATTTTTGTTCTGAACCCACTTCAGCAATAAGATCTAGTTTCAATTTCTGGCCCAGCTACCACTGCTCCAAGCACTAAGTCCAACCCTCTGTGTGTCAGTTTCTGACTATACCAGATTTACAGTTGCCCATGCAACCTTTATTCTCAATATAGACTATGATACAGTTTTTAATTACATGATATCATACTAATTTTTCCCAAAGGATTCCTGCCTCATCCAGTGGACACAGTGCTATGTGCATGTAAATAAAACAAATGATGCTTAGACTGTATCCAGGTTCTGTATCACAGGATTCCTCTGTCATTGGGATGCCAATAGGCTCTGCAAGATCTTAACTTCCGGCATCCTCTTCTGACAGTACTTACCAGTGGTTAAAGTAGATTGAAACAAGAGTTTTCACCATGACAGATAACAGCCCTCTTATTGTAAGTTTTACAGCATCACATAGATGAGGGCAGGAGCTCTTTCTCTGCTTTTAGTAGAAGAGGCATCAGCTGTGCTTTGCCAGATACTTCAATCACTGGTTTCAAATTCTTTCCATAGATGCCTATGGAAACTGTTACTAATGTTTTTGGTAATATGTATATTTCAAAACCAAATAAGTTTTATGCAAATAAAAGCAAAAGGGAGAATAAGAATACAGTATTGACATACCCAACCATTCCTTTGTGCCTACAAAAATCATGATACTTTAAAAAGAAAACCCAGTCCTTTTTTCAGTCTTTAGGTTGCAGTTGGGTCACATGTTGAATGTTTCTTTGCAGGTAGGAGGGGTAGAAATGCCCTTATTTTCTTTGAAAGAGAACTGAACTTTTTTCCATAATCACTTGCTTCCAGAAGTTGGTGCTTTAAGTAAAACAACAAATATTGCAAGGCTTGCCAAAAAACTGGGAGTTGATAATACTACTGTTACTATTATCATGCTGCTCTAGAGCCTCAGACACAGGAGAGGACCCTGTTGTGCTATCTACCTCTTCCTCACTTCATTCCTCCCTCCCTTCTGTCAAGAAATTTATTTGTACATTGTATTTTACTCACATCTCTATGTAGAGGAGTATATTAAAAGTACATTGACACCATACATTGTTTGTAGACAAGCCAGCGAGACAAAACATCTGCTATTAAATGAAATAATAGAAAAGTATACTTGTTCATAGACAACATGCCATCCTCTATGTTTTGAACCTTTAGTTCATTTTAAACCTGTTAGAGGTTACTTGTTTGAAATTTTACTTTCTTTTGATATTTACTAATGAACTTGTTATTAAACAAAGTTCTAACTGATCACTTATTGTAAATGCATTCACACATTTTTTTTTGTATCTTTATTTTGTGGTGGTATTTATGTAAATACCAAATATATATTGACCAGAAGAACTCAACTGGCCTGACATCCTTCCTACTGAGAGCCATCATGTAGGTCAAAATCTTGCTTCTATTAACATTTTGATCCTTGAAGAAAGGCAGACTATATTTGCAAGTATTATTAATTCTAGGAAGTCAGAAATCAGAAAAGGTCAAGAAAAAAATTAAAATTGAAGTTTGGATCTGAACTGGTTTGGCTGTTCCACTTTTGTGGACTTGTCAAAGACTTAGCCATATTTTAATATTGAATGTTTTTTCCTTCCTATTTTTTTAGTGTTTTAAAAAAAGGCAGACATAAAATGTTTAGAAATGTGGACAACTATAGTTGATGTGAGAGAAAATACAGAATGTTTCTATTCAACCTACTCGCAAAGTATTATTTATAACAGATTTCATGCAAATTCACCTATAGGGTGACCAGATAGCAGCAAGTGTGAACAATCAGGATAGGGGTTAGAGGGCAACAGGCCCCTATAAAAGAAAAAGCTCCAAATATTGGTGCTGTCCATATAAAATTAGGACATCTGGTCACCATACCATCCTGCCATCTGAAAGGAATTGAAACTCTTCAACTTTCTGTAATGTTTAAAAATGAATACTTCTCCTTAGTCTGGAATTTGACATGGTGCTCATAATGGTTTCTTCAAGGGGTATTAGTCTGTATTGCATACACTTAGTCACAGACATTTTAAAGAAGGAAAATGGACAATTAAAGGTATTGACTTTTAACATGATAAATTCTAAAGGCTCTCTTAGTCATTGTTGCCTATAATTTTACTGCTTACTTGGGGTTATTTTTAACCAGGAGATCTTTGACTCTCAGTACCTGCATCACTGACATAATAGACCAGAAAGTCATTACAGTCTATATGATGGGAATTTAGTAGTGTTTACTCCTTGCATGGGACCCTTCTATCTGTGGTTTCTAGAGATTCCCTTAAATAGTGGATGGTTTCTGGTTTAATGCACAATCTATGAACCCAAAGCCGATTTGGGGATTATAAAGGAAACTTAAAGTTGATGTCCTTATGATCAATTATATTAAATTCCACTTTGACATTTCATTAAGTCAGATTCTAATCTTAGTTTCATGGCATATATTGCAAGTAATTCCATTAAATTTAGTGGGCTCATTAGGGATTTACACCATTTTAACAGAGCAGAATATGACTCCAAGTTTACATTTCATTGACATAACGGACATAATGGCTTCTGTGGAGCTCTTATGAGCTGTCATGTAGTGAAACTACGATTGATTGCCCCTTTAAGTATAGTTTCCTTTTGAAATAAGCAGAAGATAAAAGTAGTGAGCAGATACGGTAAACCACCTTTCTCCATAAATAGCCAAGTAGTTTGTTTGTTTTTTGTTTTGTTTTTTTTTTAATAAGAAACACATGGAGATGGAAGTGTGAAGATTAGTGTGTGAAAATGCCCAGAGTGCAGCGGAGACATCACACACAGTTTTTCCTCTGGAGTTTCAGGGGGAAGTAATTACACTGCTGACAATGAATGCATTTAAAAAAAAAAACAAAAAAAAAAACAAAACACCAAACTATTTGTTCCTGTACCACTGAGACCTAAGCAATCAAAGTTCTGCTGTCCTGTAAAAGCATTTTGTCTCAAGCAGCACAGTGTGCTCTGCCCATGTTCTCTGCCTTCTTGACACTTTATCAAAGCGATCTCAACACCAGTTGAGAAGTCTCTCAGGCTGGATGATCTCCAAGACTATGTCTACACTTAGGAAGGTTAGCTCGAATTAACTTACTTTGAATTAATTAATTTGAATGAATAATGGTAAATTTGAACTAAGTAAATTCAAACTAACATGGCCCCACTAGAAACCCAAGTCGAATGAGCATGTCTATGAACAGGACTTGCTAGTTCGATTTAGGAAGGGGTCACCATGGGAAGTGTGGCAACATGACACGCACAAAGGGCCATGCCCCTGCCCAATACATAGAAGGAGGAAGGCACCCTGGGAGGAGGAAAGGAAACCACATTAATGTGGACTAATGGTTAGTTTGAATTAACGCAGCTCCATTTGGTTAGTTCAAACTAATAAATTTGAATTAACCATTACTTCAAAGTTAAAGGAGTCTTCATAACTTCAAAGTAAGCATTCATTACTTCAGACTAAAGACTTCCTTAGTTCAAAGTAATGAAAGCCAGTGTAGCCATGCAATAATTTAGTTTGAATTAATCCTCATTAATTTGAACTAAATTCCAAGTGTAGACATAGCCCAAGTGTACCATTTAGACACATTTTTCTGGTCCTTTTGTGCTGACAAAGAGGTGAAAAGTATCATGTGTAGGAGCCAGGGCAAAGAAATTCTTAAAAGCTTGTATACTGTCTCATTAGTATCATCCAAAATCCTTATTAGCCAAGTAAATTGTTACCATTAATACTGATATTATAAGGTGTGTGTGTGTGCACGTGTGTGTGTGTGTTAAGTGGGCAGGTAGAAGGTACAATTTATTTATCCCCTTGCATGAGACTGATAATTTGGATGTCAGACGTGGCCCTGCATGTTAGGCATCCAGAAGTTGAGATGTCCAACTTTTTAGTTCTCTTTCCATTTTTTCCTCCCCCCTCACCCCCCAAAAAACCCCACAAACCCATTGTGTATCAATTGCCACTGATTTTGAGCAGACTTGAAGGTGGTCATGGCCTCTGGAAAACAGTCCAAGGTGCAACAGACCAGGCTTCTGAAAATTGTGGTACTCAGAATTAGTTACCACTTTTGAAAATTTTGATTATAAAGCTCTGACTTTACCATCTTAGAGAAAAGTCTTCTAAAGCATTTCCATACTGTTAACAGTGAGAGCTAAGGGTATTTACTATCACTTTGGATCAGTTAAATGTAATGAAAACTGTAACTATTGTATTCAAATAAAAAAAATATCTACGAGAGGGATAAAAGCCACTAGTATATGCATCCTAGGCTAGGTAATTATTGCACTTCTGGCTGGAAAATCCAAAATCACCTGCAAACTAATGGGCTGTAGAAAATATGTACCTATATTGCTGTCCTGAACAAGCACAACTACTATCATGTGCCAGCTGCCAGCAGCTCTTACAGGATAACTCTGTGAGTAGAGCACTGAAACCATAATGCACCAAGATCCTCAGCTGCTGCAAATCAGTACAATTTTTCTGACCTACATGGGGCTGTACTATAACTACATCAGTTGAGGATATTGCCATATCTTTTGGTCACTTTTTTTCCTTTTGTTTTTCTCTTCCCCAGATTTTACTAATCCTCTCACCTCTGTAAACCAAACAGTAACACACACACACACACACACACACACACCTCACAGACCATGTCTTCTGCCAGTTGTTCCCAATCTTTTTGGTGTGAGATCCACAGATTTCATTGTTACAGCCCTGCAGGGCCATGAGTCTCTGCCAGCAGCCCTCCTCCTATCTGCCTACTGCAGCCAGACAGGAGTTGAGTGAGGAGATTGCCTCCCTCCTCATAGATCTCCTGCCTCCCTTGCTGCAGCAGGAAAACTGCATGCCTCCTGTAGCCCAAGTGCTCCCTCTTGGTCCCTTGGCAGTGGATTCCTTCTGCAGACAGGGGGATGGAAGATCAGTGTTCATCCCCATCTGGCTCCAGCAGGAACACCAGCACCTAGAAGCCCAGAGGGCGAACTTTGCTATGCGTCTTGCCATAGCCAAGGGGAGGGTAGTGCTGATCTCCTGTCCTCTTGGCTGAAGCAAGGAGCCTGCACTGGTCATACAGCCTGTAATGGTCCCTCAATACTGGGTTGGGGGGTTTGCTCCCCAAACCAGTCAAGGACTCCCAGTTTCAGTTGCCTTCCAGCCCTCAGGTCTGGTGACGCTGAAGGCCCAAAGTCAGTGTTCTTCATTTAGGCAGGATCAGGTTTGGGGGTCAGCAATTAGGTTTGAGGGAACAGGGCTGCTTCTCAGCCCAGAGCAATGTTCCCTCTAAGGATTGAGGTGTCATGAGCAAAACTTTTAGTTTGTGAGCAGAAATTTTTGCCTTATGGTAACTCGTGAGTCCAACTTTACGGTTACGTGTTATTATTCAATTTTGCCAAAACTACAGTTGCGTACTGTACAAAATAAGCCTATCTTTTAAAATGTGTTTATTAAAATGGCACTTTAAAAAAGAAACAAAACAAGTAGAAATATATTGAATAGAAATGTTACATGCTCCGCATACTACCCCTCTCCTTACCGCATGCAGGCTCCTCTCTCCAACCCACCCCCTTCACTTTCCCCACTGGCTCTTTTCCTCTGCCAGATCCCCACCCCTTCTCCCCTTCCCGGTCTTTCCCCCTGTGCCAAGACTCTTTCCCTCTCCTCAACCTCTCCCTCCCCAGTCCCCATCCTGGCAGCTGCTCTTCCCATCCGCCTCCCCTTCTTTGTTCCCCTGCAAGGTAATGTCTTTCCTCCCCCATTCCTGCATGGCTCCTTCCCTTTGTGCACCAGCAGCCCCTTCCCAATTTTCTCCCTCAGTCCCTGTCTCCACGTGCATGTGTCTCCTCTCCTCCTCCCCCTTATTCCCTCACACAGGGCCAGGCTCCTCCTCCTGCTTTCCCTTTCCCTGCTGGGGCTCCCCTTCCATAGCCACACACCATGGGGACCAGTGCAGCTACATGTGTACAACTGGGGCCATGGAGCACTGTGGTCAAACTCAGTGCCTAGTGATGGGAGACAAAATGGGGTGGGCAGGGCTGAGCCACCCTCCTGCCTTGCATGGTTCCCCAGCAGCAGAGGAGAAAAGAGGAAGAGTGGGCAGACGTTGTTCTTTAATGTCAGTTTGAGCCAAGCCTTTCTGTTGCCCCTTTAAAAGCATCCTGCCTCCTGGGTTTCTCTCCCAACTTCCAGCCTGCCTTTAGCTCTGCTCAGCTAGAATCTCCTGCTGTTGTTCCCATCTCACCCTGCATCCTGTGCACTGAGGGAGAAAGGGTCTGCACTGAGTCAGAAAAAGTTGTGCACGTGTGTGCATATATGCACCTTAGAGGAAACAAGTGGCCCAGAGCCCTATCTGGTGGCGATTTGCATCACCGCTGAGTCAGCTGTGCTCCTCCTGAAATGAACTGATTCTCTGCTTGGCAGCCTAGGCCCAGTACTCTCCAGACTCCTTCCTCCGCACACCAGACACATCTCCCACACCCCAAGATCCCCTTGCAATGCATTGGGGTATACAGCAAGGGATATCGCCATCAGACCTTCATGCCCGGGGGTGAGGAAGGCCTGGGAGTCCTTCTGGGTTGTCGGCCAGGGGTAGCTCCTCGAGGTCACAGGGGCCATACCCCGCTGGTGTCTTTTGCGGAGGGCAACTCCCCTAAATCTTCTGGGCCATCCTCCTCTTCCACATTGTCTAGTCCTTTGGTGGAGGGCATCTTCTCAAAGTCCTCAACTAGGGGTGAGGAATACAGAGGAAACTCCAGCCAGCCACTGTCCTTTGGGTTCTCCAGAGGAGTGAGATCCCTGCCTGAACTGCACACCTCCATCGCTGTCTCCCCTTTGGCTGCCCCGTCCATCCACTTATATGGGCCTCCCTTTTCCCCAGCCCAGCTCTTTGGTTCTGGGTTGGGTTCTTGGTAATGGCCTCCTTTGGCCAGCAGGTGAAATGCAGATACCCAGTCATGTCCTGTCCATAGGATGGCCACTCCACCCTGCTAAATAGCCCCTAAGCAAGATGCTCTGCCTGGGCCCTTAGCCTGCAACTCCTTTCTGCAATCCTCACGATGGGAGCAGCAGGACACTTTGAAAGCCACTGTGGGCCGCTTTTTGACCCTGCACCATAGGTTGGGTACCACTGTCCTAAGCAGTCTTTCCTTCTTGTTAGTAATTAAATTAGGTTCCAAATATTTAGGATGGATTTCTTGAAAGTCACATGTTGAGGAATGGGTATGTTCATTTTATGTATTTTGATCAATTTAGGTAAATTCTGCTTGGAATAACTCACAAAATAATGTTCTCTTTTGAAGTGCCTACATTTGTTCCTTGCTGATGTGAAAACACTTGCCTTTTTTAAAAAATATTATGTAATATACCTTGCTGGATAAGTCAGTTTAATAATCCTGTAATTTTTGCAGCACTGAATGAGTCTAAAATTTCTCAATTATTTGGAGAAAATGCTAGAAACATTTGTAATCATGACTATAAGCTCCAGAGTCTCATATCAGTGTCTGAGCCAAGTTATCCTTGCATAAATTTAAAAAGCAACAAGACCAAAAAAAAAAAAAAAAAAAATTCTGTATAGCCATGGATCAGTTCTGATGAATAATATCTATAATACTCTGTCCAGGGAAACCTGTTCAAATCAGTTTGGGAGTCCCATTTCAGTGGCAGGATTTGAAAAGGAAAGACAGGTCAATAACTACTCTAAATTAATTGATTGTAATTTTATTTAAGCCACAAAATGTGGCTTTGAGCTCAGACAAAGCTTCCTGTGAAACATCTTGTTTTTTAATTTTAAAACAAAAGTTTGGCAATTTTGATTTCTGATGTGATTCCTTTTATTCATTGTTCAGTTTCCTAATACTAATATTAGTGATTTTCAAACTTTTTTCCTCGGGACCCAGTTGAAAAAAATCATGTATGCCCACAACCCAGGAATTACATCTTTGAGCAATGAACTCCAGTCTTTTGGCAATGGAAACAACGGGTGCTGTGACCCAGCGCTTGAGAGTCTGCGACCCAGAACAGGGTCTTGCGCCTAAGTTTGACAACCACTGCTCTGTGACACCTGTAAAATGAAAAGAAAGTGTCAGGTGCACCTATCTATCTAGCCATGCAGATATCATTATAGTTTCTGACCAATTCCATGTAAAGTATTTGGCCAGTTCCTACTATGTCACAACCATGAAAAAGACAAAGACAAATACAATTCTGGGGCACATTAACAAGATAATCAGATGTAAGATGTGGGAGGTAATTATTCTGGTTTTGTTGGCACTGGTGATGCCTCAGCTGTAGTGTTGTATACAGTTAGGGGTACTACAAAGCAGTTGGAGACCATAGTAGAGTATACCCATTGGGTATGTCCACACACAGGTTTTAAATTGAAATGATGGTTAGTTTGATTTTAAAAAGCTTAGGTGTACATAACATTTTCATATTTTGAAATAAGGCACTCCCTTATTTTGAAATCAGGAAAACTATTTTGATATAACAAAATCTAATATCAAAATGAGGGTGGACCTGTTATATTGATATAACACTATATCAATATAACTGTGTCTGACCTTCCTCCTAGGGTGAATGGCACCCTGGAAGGAGGCCCCCCATGTCAGCACCCCGGCCAGGGATGGAGGGGATGCAGGCGGGCGTGGGTGGCCACTACCTCCCACTGGCTGGGCCAGTGCTGGGGGAAACACCCCGTGCCCGGCTCTCCCCATGCTAGCTGGGCAAGCGGGGAAAGAGAGCCCTGCCTCCTGGCTAGGGCAGGGGGAGCCAGGCATGTAAGGCTCCCTTTCACTGCCATCTGCCTAGCATGGGGGGAGCTGGGCACACAGGGGTCCCTTTCCTCGTGCTTCTGATTAGTGCCGGGGCAACCGGGCATGACAGAGTCGCATATCTCCATGGCGGCTGAGCTACCAAGCTGCAGCCAGTCTGGGGGGATATCTGTTCCCTTGCTGGACTGGTGGCTTTTTTTCCCTGCCACTGGCTCTCCTGGGGAGAGCCAGGGAGGGGACTGGGTGGCAGCATGGCCCTGCCAGGGGGCCATGTTGCCACACTTCCCAGGCTGCCCTCTCCTAAATCGACCTAGTAAGTCCTGTCCCTGGACATGCTAGTTCAATTTGCTTTTTTTTGTTTTTTGTGGGAACCATTTAAAGTGATTTAAGTTAAATCGATTTAATGATTGTTATGTCGATTTAACTTAAATCCCTTCAAGTTAAAATAATTTAACTCCCTGTGTGTGGTCATAGCCGTTAAGAGTAACTTGGTGGTTTGGAGCAGTGGCTCTCAACTACTGTGTTGGGACACATTACTGTGTCACCACACAGGGGTAAGTGTGTTATGGAGACCTGGGGAGATGACTGGATTTGGCCTGTGTGGGGGCATGGGCTGATGTGTCCTGTAGGGTCACAATATGCCACCAAGTGTGTGACACCCTGGAAGAGGATGAGAACCACTGGTCTGAAGAAGTGAATCTAATGCATCTCAGAGTCTCTTCCACTGCTCTCCCTCCAACCCCCAGCTGACACAGATGAGTCAGTATTACAGCATCTGTGAGGGGTACCTATAACATGAGCTCAAGGTCTGAAGAAATTATGGAGCAATCTGAATGCAGAAATAGATTTAGGCTAAATCCAACTTTGCTGAAGTTGATTTGTTAAATAATTTGATTGCTTCTTCTTGTGCTGAAAGACAAAATATGTAAATCATAAGTAGCTACACCTGAAGTAGCATCTCTAACTTTGAACTGTTATGTTCGCGAATAAAATTTTTTTTTAAATATAATTTTATGGTACATTTTATGATGACCTTTTATGGTACATTATCTCATTTAGCAGCAATTTATGACATTTGTATAATGAGGTAAATAGCCTTGCACTGGGATGCCATCACTCAGAAAAAAATGGCTGGGGGAAAGTTTATAATTAGGCTCAAAAGTTTGCATTCATCTTTATATGAAAGTAGTGATTTAAGATCTGCACAGGTCTAGGCTAGAAAATGTCTAATTCATTTGCATAAGCTGTTTCAAAATTTCCAATTCACAGCTGCTAATAGAACTTCAGCTATCAAGGGCAAAAATCTAAAAATGCATTTTCTTCCAAGATGCAAAAGATTATCTATATAGTTTTCAATTAATTTGGGCTCGTATCAGGCATTTCACAGATTGGAAGAGCAAACGGCTCGGATAAAAAAAAAAATTAACCAAAGGCATGTTCATTTTGGTTTTGAATAGACTTTAATGATCATATGAAAATTAAACATAACAATAAAAGAAAGATCTGTTTGTCCTCCAAGTCCACTGGGTTTTTAGGGGATTTGTTCTCCCCTTGATATGTGGAGTTGGGGGCTTTCCTTGCCTCTGTTGAAAGCATGACATAGATGGCAAGGGGACAACATCTCTGATTTATTTTAAAAGATCTGTTTAGCATCTCAACATGGAAGTTTTTGGACTGTTTAAAGAATGAATGTGCTTAGAATGAAAAATATGAAATCAAATGGCCTGCATTATGCAGAAGGTCAGACTTGATGATCGTACATACCAGTCCCTTCTGACCTTAGAGTCTGAGTCCATAATCTTCCTGATCTTGGCTCCCTTTCATTGAGGAGCAAAAGGAAACTGCTTATAGTTCCAATTTGCCTGAGGAAGCTATGAGGGAAAGGACACAATGACTCCATCTTCCACCTGCTGAAGGATTCCCCTTGGAACTATGTGGATCTGGGACATGGGATCTGCTCCTAAATGTAATGCACTGGGACAGTGGAGTCTTGGGCAAGATGATGCAGTAGTGCGAGAGTAAGTGGCACATAAACCACATTATCTGGATTGTTCTGTGTCCCACAAAATGGCAGGTGCCAGGCACTAACAGCAAAGCTCCTCCAGCCATAGAAAATCTGGAGCTTCCTCAAATATTTCAGTGCCTTTTGCATTTCAGAAGACACCATAGCTAGATCTTACATGTTGCACATGCAGTTATTGTGCTGTGTGATTATTTAAACCCCAACTGACCTCTGGGATTGCTGTTTAATATATTTGGCTTGTTTAAAAAGCAAAGCACAACTCACTCATAACCTGCCATCCTGTTTTACAGCTGCCAGGATTTCCCTCTTGTTAGAAATGTATTTTTTGTTGCTGTTTGTTAGGATGTAATTTAATGACATTTGAACCATATTAGGAGTCCGTGTTATTATTTGAGTGTGCCCTTGACTATGGTAAAAATTAGCCACTGACAGTGAGAAACTGTGCAAGCCAAAAAACCACTCAGATCAAAGGCAATACTTCAAATGGAATCACTGATTCATTGCTGTGCTGGCTGATAGCTCATAGGCCAGGTGGTGAGAAATATTTACTCCTTTAAATTGAGATTTGCCCAGGAAGATATCTCTTTTTCTACCCTCAGTCTATCTATTCTGACCAAGGACTCTTGGTCGCTGCCAGGAGGGTTCTTTACTATGACACCTATCAGCTGTAGTCAAAGCTGCAAGTGCTGTCAACTTTACTTACTTGTTTAGCTATAGGAATATAACCAGACTAGACTATAGACTTTTGCAAATATAGAGGAGCTACATGAGAGTCACACCTTTCCATGAGAAGCAGATTCTGCTCCAAGAGGCACAGTTTCTCCTCATCCTATTCAGCGTACCCATTTATGGCCTACTCATTGGGAGCCACTGGATGGGCACCCAAAGGCTATTTCCAGCTGCACAAGCTTTTGACGATTTTTGTCATGATAGCCTCTATGTTCCAAATAGCCTACCTGCAAGATGGGCAAAAGATGATAGTCTTGTAAAATATCTGAAAATCTATAGGAGGAAAACCAGTCTCAGGCTGATCCAAAGCCTACTGAAAGCAATAGAAAACAGTATCACTGATTTCAAAGGACTATGGATCAAACTGCATAGTGGAAACTATTAACTTTAATGGATTTTCACAAATACTTCAAAAATATTTTTTCAAGTCTGTTTTCCCTAAATGTATATGTAGTGAAGTAATATCTGAGCTTGTTGTTACAGTACATTATAAATTAAGTCTATGGAATCGTACTAATAAGCAAAGCACTAGTTAAGTATGGCACAATCTGTATGAAATTTTCTCTATATTAAATTATTTTATCAGATTGAAGTCATATTATGCTTAATATCTTTAACTGACTGTTTCATATAAGAAAAACTAGCAGTAGCATCATGTGAGCTAAAATAATATTCAGACTTCTTAAAGGAAGCTCATAAGCATAACATAAGCCCTAGTATTCTAGAAATTCAAACTACATTTACCTACATTAAATTACATAAAAATCAGATTGACTATAATGGCATAGATTATAATAGAAGCCCTGACTGTCAGTAAATTATATGTTTTTTAAGCCATTATAGGATTGTGGTATATGATGGATGACAGACAGAGAAATAAAATGGCTAGGTTTTACTGCTTACCATGGTTTGTATCTTGGCACATACATATAAGGGCACCTTTTTATTATCTTTAAAAGCTTGACAAAAAATGCAACCATTAAAATGTACCATGAGGCTAATTTCAGCCTTCATACAATGCATTGCAGTGAATACTAAATAGTTATTGTCTTATGTCTCCCGAAAGTTGTTGTTTTTTTTATTTTTTATTTTTTTTTAAGATCAGCCCCTGTAATTCAAAGGTCTTTGAAGAACATGGTTCAGTCATCAAAGGCTGATGCTGATGACAATCTCATCTGGGTATAGCAAATCAAAAATCACAAGACGTTTCAATATATTTGATTAAGGACTTTGGGGCATTGTGAAATAGTACATGATTGAAACTGTTTGGAGTGCAGTGAGTACAAGATTTGTTGCATTGCCAACAGTTGTGATTTTTTTTTAATCAACTCTATTGACTTTGAAAATCTTTCATGAAAAAGCTGCCAACTCATGTATTTCCCCTTAACCAAAATTCAGTCTTCCATTACTGTCAATAAGGAGGAAGCCAGGAAAATGGTATCATTTTTTTTTACAGCCTGCATGCATGGGAAAGAGCCTGCCTTTAATAATATAGGTTGCTATCTTTCCATTGGTTTCACGAGATTTAAGTAATCTGCACAAGGAAAAGGGCTGCATATGTGGTGCAGAGGGCTTGATGAAACATGGACTGTGAGAAGCGGCAGCTATAAGGAGTAAGCTGTAAGAGACAGATTTAGGGTTTGCAGGGGATTAGATGGGGGGGAGGCAGGCTGGGTTGTGAGTGCAAAGGAGTGTGAAGAGGTGGGAGACGGAGGGATTGGATGGCAGTATCACTAGTTTGGGTGCTTGGTAGTCGGAGAGAACAGTGCTGTCCAAGTACTCAATAGTGCTACTATCTCTCTCTCTCAAACTTATGCCCCTCTACTAAGCCCTGAATTCAATGTATGTTTCTATAGTGGAGAGAAGGTCCTGAGGCAGTGAAGCTGTGAGTCAGGAAAAGCTGCTGCTGAGTCCAGTGCCCCAGAAACAGCAGCAACACTTCCCTGTCTTTAGTGCCCTGGAACTTCCCTTCTTTTTCTTGAGATACTAGCAGAGGAGAAGACTCAAAAGGGAGGGACGAAGGCAATAGGAGATGGGGTGGGGAAAGAGTCCAGGGAAGCATCTATGGTGCAGTGGGAGGTGCGATAAGAGGTGAATACAGAAAGAGAAGAATTAAGGTAGTTCCCCTATCTTAGAGAGAAGAGCGGAAGTGGCATTTCCATCTGAGGAACTCAAGAAAGAAATTCATGCGTGTGTGCACATGCAAACTCAGAGGAGTAGAGGGGAGTTAAACTTAAAAATCTAAAGAAATCTCCATGATTTGTGGGTCCGATGTCATGGTTATCACAATCATTTGTCACTTCTGGCTTTCAATACTAGATAAAGTAAGCAGAAAAATCCTGCAGGTTCATAATATATTAGAGTTTTATTCAAGATGAATTGAAGTTGATGGAAAAAAATCCTGTAAACTTTGAATCAGGCATCTAATCATCACTGATGAGTCTGTCTATGAAGATCTCATGTTAGTGAGTGTGTGCTGCATCCCTCCCTCCCACTTTTTTTTTTAAATCTACAACAAAGATGAAGCTGTTACCTCCAGCTAAGGAATCTTTTTTGTTCAAGTATTAGCAACATATTTTTTAGCTCTTGGGGAGGTGTCTCATTTCATTCCCCAATGAGTCGATCAAGAAGGCAGCTGTCAAATTAGCACAAAGAATGAAAGCCTTGAAGAGACTTAGGTGGACTGTTTCATTTGAAGATAAAATGAAAACATTTCTTGTACCATAAGTTATTCATGTCTCTCACTCCATCACTTGTGAGTTTCTTTCATGTATCTAGTATTACTGAGTTTAAGGCCAGAAGGGACCATTAGATCATCTAATCAGACATCCTGTACTCAGGGTCATCCATAGGGGAAGGCAGGGACCAGGACCAACTGGACTGTGGGGATCCCCATTTTCCCCACCTACACTGGTGAGTGGGGCTGGCTGTCAGAGAGGCTAGGCTTCACACTCCTGCTGCTCCCTTGGGCTGACCTCTCCACCTTCATGGGTGCAGGGTGTGCCAGCAGAGAGCCCTATCCTTGGGCCAGTTGTTCCATCCTCGGGGTGGGATGGACCAGCTCAGAGGCCAGCCCCAATGCTCCTACCACTCCCCTACTTGCTGCCAATGGCAGCAGGGCAGGTGGGGAGCAGCACAGCAATGGGGGGCCTGTGGAACCATGGGGCGTGGGAGGGTCCACCCACTCACTCCTCTCAAGGACAGACCACCAACACCCACACATTAAACACAGCAACCCAAATTTAGACTAAGTTATTACAGCCCTCAGACAGAGAATAGGAGGGACTGTGGTGCAGCTGTGCTCTGCAGTGCCAGGGAAATGAAGTGAGAGACACCTAGATAATACTGAACAGTGATCTGCACCCACCTGCAGAGGTAGGAGAGAAAATAAGTCCACAGAATACATTGAGGGGAAAGAAACAATTTCCTTTCTGACTGCTGCTGGTAGCTGCCTAAAACTATAAAGCATGATCTTTAGGAAGATAAGACATAAACTTGAAGTGAGCTCAGAACTGTCCAACCCTGACCTTATTGCGAGTAACACCACCATACAATGACACTCAGAAATTTGTCCACCTGCATCTTAAAACTATTGGCTATGTCCACACGCAAAGAGTTATTTCAAAATAAGTAATTTTGAAATAAAAGCCTTATTTTGAAATGACTTATTTTGAAATATAGATTTTTTTTTATCTTGAAGCAAGGGCTCTCCCTGCTGCTGGGGCTGCCCTGAAGCCAGGAGGGGGAGAGCCGCAGCATCTGGCTCTCCCCGCTACCCCAACTAGGAGCAGCTGCGGGGTGGTTGCTAGGTGGGCAGAAGCCGCGGCTCCCGGCTCTGCCCCGCCACCCGGCCTCCAGTGGCAACTGGAAGGGCAGCCGGTGCAGGCGTCCGCTCTGCCTGCCTCCTGGGCTCAGGGCATGCGGCCCCGGTGAGGGCCTCCGGTGCAAGCTTTGCCCACTGCCCAGGCATGGACATGCAGCCCCGGTGGGGGCCACTGGTGCCAGCTTTGTTCTTTTGGCAACATTGGTCTTTAGCTTAAATATCTGTTCATCCTCCATGGTATTTAACTGGTATATGCAATTTATAAGGTATTTACAGAAATCCATCATATTTCCCTCTGTCTTGTTTTGTCAGACTAAACAAGCCAAGCTCTTTCAGTGTACTCATATCTCTTCTTTATACCTATTGCAATTTAAAGTCATCTTTCTTGCATTGGGGTGACCAAAACTGTGCATGGTATTGCAAATCAGATGTTACCAGTACCTTGTACAATAGCATTAATAATTTTCTAGAAATGTCTTCACTAACATGCCCTATAATTGTATTTGCCTTTTTCATAGCCTCATTTCACTGGTGTCTGACAGCGATCCTGTAATCAATCCACACTCTCAAGTCTCTGAACTCTTCTGTGGCTTCTAACTGATGAGTACACAGCTTATAGCAGAAACTCTTCTTATTAGACAGTAAGTGCAGGACGTGGTACTTTTTCGTCTCATTTCTGTCACTCCAGTAGTGAAGGTCATCTAGATTCTCTTGTATAATATTTTGATCATTCTTGGTATTGATAATGCCTACCACCTTTGTGTCACCAGCAAAATTCATTAGCAAATTTATATTTTGCACCAAGGTCATTGATAAAATATTGAGAAAGTTGCGTCCCAAGACTGATCCTTGAGGATCTTCACTGGCTACCTCCCTCCAGATTTATCATTGACTTTGCAACACAGCATGTTGCCTTCTACCCATTAGCTGGTTTCTTAACCACTTTACAGTGCTTTTACTGGTTCCTATCTTTCCTAACTTTACTGGATGTGATACCCTATGCTATGTTTTGGGCTAGGGACTGTCTTACTATGTTTTTAGTAGTTCTACGGCAAATTGAAGTAATAATGTTAAAATGTATGTCAAGTAAAGCCAAAAAGAAACCAAGAGAAAAAAAAAAACTGACTCATTCCCAATCTTCACAGGTGATTGATTGTCTGTGGACACAGAAACTTTGGGAAGGAGCATCATGCTACTTTCAAGGAAATCCTTCGTGTTGAATCTTAGGGTGATGACTTACACATGCCAGGGTGAAATAGCACTGCTAAAAGCAAGTAGTCCTCCATATATCACTCTCAATAGGAGGGAAATAGAATTAGGATTATGCATTTGTTATAGAATAAGGAGAGATGTAACAACCAAGTATTTTCTCTTGCTGTCTGGTTTCAGTCAAGAATTATCCAATATAAAGCTCATAGACCAGGTGTTAGCAACCCCTGGCACACATGCCAAAGCTATTTGCATGCCTATTTACAGCACTCACAGGACTTCTGGCCCTGCAGCACCGAGGCTCCTCACCCCTCTTGGCCCTGCCCTCATCAGTGTCTGGAGTTGCTTTCATTCCCTGCTGGGTCTGATCACTTGTGGTGGTGGGGGAGGGCAACAGAAAAGAGCCCATGTGTGCAGCTGCCATCCTCTGCTGGTCATGATCCCCAGCAGTGAGGCAGCTCCAGCAGGGAAGAGCCTGCGTGCATGGATCCTGTCCAGCAGGAGGGGTGGGGAGAGCAGGGAGGGACCTGTGAACATGGCTCCCATCCCTTGCTGGGTCTGATCCCCAGCTCCTTTTCTCTGCTGGCCTTGTTCCTTGAACCTGCTGAGGTTTGGGGGTAAGGGGTGGCACAGGGGTGAGCAAAGGCTGCCAACCCTGTCATAGACTCTAAGGTTGGAAAGGACCAATATGATCATCTAAGCTGACTTCCTGCACAGTGCAGGCCACAGAACCTCATCACCCTCCTGTAATAGGCTCCCAACCTAAGAATGAGTTATTGAAGTCCTCAGAGCATGATTTAAGGAGAATCCACAAGGAAGTGAATTGTGCCCCATACTACAGAGAAAATTGAAGAGACATGGAAGTTACATGAGAGCGTTTATTATTTATTCTGAAGCTGTACCCTTTGTCTCAGTTTAGTAGAGTTTCATGAAATAGAATTCCAGTCCAGAGTTGTTTATCAAGGGAAGGTGGGAGGTACAGTGATGAATAATGAAGCTTTGTGTAGTAGACTTTAAAAAAAATGTATCCTATAGGACCTTCCTCCTTTTGTCCTTTAAAAATGTACTCTGGTGAATTTGTAATAGTTAAGCTTTTCTGGAGATGTTCAGTTAAATTCACTGTCATTGTACAAACTCTCTCCTTATGCCTGTACAACTGACCAACAGCCCAGTTCTGCAATCCGAATGAGATTTTCCAAAGCATTTTCTAGTGCTGAGCACTCACAATTAGTGCTATTTTCTTGAACTGGAATTCTGTCACATGTTATGGGTACTGGCATGCTAAGATATTCATGTCAGTTCTGCCATTGGATGCTAAGGTATCCTGAATAAAGTCCTGCAGTCATGTGACAGAGAGAAAATTTAGTTCATCATCAGTGACTCAAAGGGTGTGTTCACACCTAAGCTTTTATTTTTGAAATAATTTATTTCAAAATAACTTATTTTGAAATAAGTTAATTCCAATTAACAGTTTTTAATTCGAATTAAGGGAAGCCCTTCAAATCAAAATAGCATGCCCTGTGTGTGGACATACTATTTCAATTTTAGGAGAGGGGCAGCATGAGAGGTGTGGCAACATGGCCGGCTCACTGGGCCATGTTGGTGGCCCTATTGCCAGCCAGACTGCCAGCCAATCACGTAAAAGCATGAACGGACATCCCCTCCCTGTCCATTTTGACTCCCAAGCGCTTGCAAGAGAGATGGCTAGGGATGCTCCCTGGCTCCCATACCATCTCGGGCACTTGGTAGACCTGCTGCTAGCCTGCAGGATGCTGCCCTGCTGTAGGACACACTCTTCCCTGAGCCTAATGAGCCCGGGGCTGAGCCCTGGACCACCATCTCAGTGGTCCTCCCAGCAGCAATAGCACCCCGTCTCCCTTTTGTGCCAAAGCCCATCTGGGCACTGGGTGCTGGGCACCAGCACAGGGTGGTGGGAATGGGTTGTCCAGTGAACCTGGAGAAACAAGCCTGGAGGAGGAACCTCAGGTTAGCAGGGAGACCATCACCCCTCATCGCCGAGCTCACTCCAGTCCTATGCAGGGGGCACACGGTGATGAGGGCAGGCATCCCTGTGGACAAGAGTGTGGCCATCGCTCTCTTGAACATGGCCACTTCTGAGTCCCACAGGTCCGTTGCCCATCTCATCAGCTTCAGGATGTCCACCGTCAGGGAACTGCCGCTTCAGGTCGCCCACACAATCAGCCGGTCCTGTGGTCATGCCTCATCACCCTTGGAGTGTTGCAGGACATCATCACCAGCCTCACTGCCCTGGGCTTTCCAATGTGTGGGGGGATAGTTGATGCCACTCACATCTCCAGGTGAGCCCCACCACACCACCCACTTCCCCTTTCTGCCTCAGCTAGCCGCCACCCACACCGTGGATCCAAAACAATAAAACACTCAACAACAATTTATAATGTGGATGAACTGGATTTATTTACATGAACAAGGGGGTTGGGGAAGGTGAAGCTGGGGAGGCAGGAAGGGTTGAGTGGGGGCACAACTGGGGGCACAGAACTGGGACGGGGGATGTGGGATGGGGGCACAGAACTGGGATGGAGCATGTGGGGTGGTGGGTTGGGGACAACTGGGGGGGCATGTTAGGGAGGAGGAACCCCTAGGGCAGGGCCTGCAGCCCCATGGCCAGCGGCGAGGAGCATCTGGTTCCTTGGGCACAGGAGCAGGTGCAGTGCCAGGCTGGGGGGCAAGGTGTGACACTATGTGCTAGACTGCAGTGTGGATGTTCTCTAGTACTGTCACCTGGCGATCAAGCGCTGTCGCCTGGCACTCCATCACCGCTGCCTGGTGCTCCAGGTCCGCTACAATGCGGTCGTTGGCATCAGCAGCATGCTGGAGCTGCTGGATAGTGGCATCCTGGCGCCTGGCCTGCCCCACACGCCACACCCGAGTCGTCTCGTCGGCCTGCTGGCCGAGCTCGAGCATGGCTTCCAGGTTGTCACCGTGCATGGGGCGGGCTCTCCTCCTCCGTCTGGTGGCCATTGATGCGCTCCCAGGAGATGGCTGGCGGCTGGGCGGATGAGCTGTAGGGGCAAAAGGGAGAATGGTTAGGTGTCAGTCTACTAGCCTTGGTGTGTGCAGCCTGTGAGCTGCAAACACCCGTGCCCTAACAGCTAGCAGGATTCCAAGGCTGTGTGGGCTCTCTACACTGCAATCAGGGGGCACAGGGCCTCATGGCCCATGGTAGGTAGTGAGCTGTTCTCAGCAGCATATGGCCTGGGAACGCTCCTGAGCCATGTGACAGCCATGCTGGGTGCAGGCTCCCTGCCCTGCATGCCGCCAAGTCTGCCTATTGCCACCCCTGTTTTGAGGGACCCCTGTCCTGCTTGGGCATGGGACCCTGTCTCCACATGCCTCCCTCTAGCATGCCTGCACAGGAAAGCCTGTGCCCCCCCCCGAGCCCAAGCCCCACCGTCCCTGGGCCGTGCCCCCCTCAGGACCCATGCCCTGCACTCCTGGGCCTCCCTGCTGCTTTCAAAATAGCGTTGTTTTGAAACATTGGGTTTTTGGACCCATTGTTTCAAAATGGTCATTTCAAAATAACAGCTATTTTGATTTCAAAGGAGGTTTAACAGTTTCAAAATAATGCCATTATTTCAAAACAACGGGTCCCTTTGTTTCAAAATAATGGTACATCGTATGCACATGAGAAACAGCTGTTGTTTTAAAATAAAACTCTTGTCTGAACACAGCCAAAATGCTTTATGGTTGGTACAACCTTACTGTCCACCTGTCTAGACATTTCTAATGCCACCCATAAATTGTAAAACTATGGATGCATATGAAGAATACTAACTTTTGGTTTTGCCCCGCTTCTGGCGCCAGATTTTCTTTTTGCAAGCTAACACCAAAATCAAGTGCAACATTGAATAAGAATTTTTCTCCACCTGTTCTACAAAAAATTTCAAAATGTTTAAATGGGATTGTTTCACTGAAAAGTGAAATATTGTTTGTACAAGTGTGTGTATGTGCATCTTATTATCATTTGTCTTCAGAATTCCAAAGCAGGCATGCTTAGAATAGTGACTCAGTTCTGGCCATTGAAAAAGACAGAGAAGAGGCAGTGGGTGTTTGTTTGCTTAACACATATGGGAATATTTGTCAAAAAAAGAGTACCGTGCAGGTCATCATTCTTTCCTTAACTGTTCCCACCTATCTGGGAGGGCTGCTGGCAGTTGTCCTCCTTCCTTCCCAACCTGATCCTTATGCTTTTCTGGGATCCTCCTAGCTTGCCCTTATATGGAATTTATAGGGGTCTAGAAGAGGGGATTCTCTCCCCACTGTGTCTTATGTTAGTAATCCCAATTCCCTTTTTTTCAGGTATTTTTAAGTGGATGCCTCTCACATAAATTTCTGTTTGTTAGGGAACCATATATCCTCTGTAAAGAGTACCTGCTCTTGGACACCTGCAGCAAGGAAAGTAGAGAGCTTAGTTTTGCTGACACACCTTTAGTCCCATTTGTCACCTGTAGTTTTGCTGAACTCAAAGCTCTTGGTAACTTTATTCTTTGTGTGGTGGTGGCAAGAAGTAAATCAATGTGGACATGGTATGTCCAACTGATAGTTGATGCAAACAGGAAAAAAAAGTGCTTTAATCAAAGCTTAAATTTTATTTCGTTTCCTGCATTTATGCATATCTGCAACAGTTTAATAAAACACCCCAGATTAATAAATACTTATCCAAGATCCTGAGGAGGTCTCCAGTGAATATCTGTAGATTTCAATTGATCAGACTTCCACCTTCAGGGCAACTGGAGAGGTGATCAAGAAATGTCCGAGCTGTCCCATCTGTTCAAGTATCTACTGAGCTCAGAAAGGTTCCGTTTTCATACTCAATGTGTTACGTTGTTTGTACCTCATGCTGAGCAGAAGTGAAGTGTGAAGTTTTCCAGCCTGTTAGGTAGGGAATTCAGATCAATGAAATTATTGCAATGTGAAATACAGCTGATAGTTGCTGTCCAATTATCTATCTTGCGTAACTGCATGCTTCAGCAAGCTCAGCTCTGGAGGGCACAAGGTCATGTTTACTCCTCAATGTCACTCACTTCCCCTCTCTCTTCCTAGTCTTTTAGTTGTACTAAAGTTTCAAAAATGACCTTTCTAGCCTCTTTCAGTGATGAGCATAACACTAATACTCCAGGGGAAGGTGCTGGATTGAGCGTAACAGACTTTGGGCTACTGAAAATCTCCCCCTTCTATATAGTAGATAATCCAAAAATAAACGTACTTAGAAGAAGGTCTGATACTTTCTCAAGCCCTTATTCAAACCCCATTGAAAACAATTGAAAGACCCCCTTTGACTTCAATTGTCTTAGAAGCAGCTGTTAACAAAGATTCAATTTAAGGGCAATTATGTCAAATGTTTCCTTACCCAGTTGCTATCTAGTATAGTTCAACATCCAAAATATTGTGGAAACATTACCCAAGTTAAATGGATATGTGATCTGTTGATATTTAAATGAATAATAAAATTAGGTATTGAAATAAAGTATATACCATGGTATAAATCAAATGCTGTTCAAACTCAGATAAATAATTCACCTGTTGTGGGGGAGGAGGAGGAAGTAAAAAGTATCACTCACAGATGAAATATCTTACTTGAAACTTATACAGACTCTAGTGAATCAGATCTACTCATTTACTGAAAGAGATACCTTTTGACACCCACTGAATCAGATTTGTCATGCATTGAACCAAATATGGTGCATCATCAACTGAATCATATGCATTGCCTTTAGAAGAAATATAGCACTGATTGAATTAGATATATCTGCAGCTTAAAAAGATGGTTAAACAGATTCAGTCTTCCAGCCAAATGTATGAATTTGGACAGAGATACATTAGTGTGAAATACACACATCCCCTGATAAATGAAGCACTTGATGTATAGTTGATATAACATTTACTGAAATATGCATACTAAGAACAGGACCAATTGTATGAGCAGCTGAATCTCATATATCAACTCACTCTAGCGATTACATATGAAGGATCCACCATCTAGGAGACACTAATCATTTGAGTAGGGCAAAATCACTGTCAGACAGAAGTTTAGGTCAGCAATAGTTCCACAACAAGAAGCCATTAGTTATGGCTGACAGCATACTTTCAGATACAGAACAGCCTGATGAGAATTTCAGGCAGCAGTAGCAGAAGATGCATTGCCAAGGAAGAGGGAAGAGGACTGAGTGAAACCCTTCTCACTTTTGAAAGGAGAGAGGTGGTCTTGGGTCCTATTGTTTAGATCCTGACTTAAAAGACTCATTCTCTTCTGCCTTAACTGGCTTTAGCTTAACATTAGCTGGTTCCTGGAACTCCAGCCCTGAGTAATTTTATTAATTAGGGTTCAGTGGTAAGTAGAACTGTAATACCCAAGCCTCACTGATATAAGAATTTGGCCATGGAGAATTTGCAACTTAATTAATTATTTGCATTTTAACTAATTTGAGAAAGTAGCACAGATGAAATTAGATTTTATTTATTTTTTTGAGGCATAGCAGGGAAAACAAGGACCTTTGCCATGCAAACTCTCAGGAAATCTGCATCCTAGAGGAAAAATTATTCTTCCATGAAATCTGTCCTCTCCTGGATGGCAAATCCCCTGTAGCAATCCTGCAAGTTATATCCAAGGTGAATATGCTGCTGAAAATAATAATTTTATATAGGTGAGGGGATATGGGCATGGCACGATGGAGACTTCAGTGCTCTCATGGCCAAGATGGAGTCTGCTCTGCAAGCAATTCTGGCAATAAAAAGGCACACGGAAGAACAGAGAAGGAGAAGTGCCTTCCACCCTAGGAGCAACTTTTCCAAACCTCCAGAGTGTACACATACACACTGGAATGCTACCGCAGCTGAAAGGGCAGACACCAAGCAGTACATCAGAGATGAAGCAATTAGGAGTCTTGGGCAGTTTTAGGTTGGTAGTGTGTCTCAAATGGTCCTATTCCCCCATCTTCAAAGCATCTGATGCAGTGGGATTTTTTGTCCCATGAAAACTCATGCAATAAATACATTTGTTAGTCTTTAAGTGCCACAGGACTCCTTGTTAATTTTGTTGAATACTTTTGGTATCAGTAAACTTTCCTCAGCAAACTCCTCCAGTGGTCTCCTGCTACTGTCTGCAAACCCATACAGAGCGACCCTCTCTATACACTTAAATAGCTATAACCTACTTCTTTATTGCCAAAGCAAAGTTACAAGCCACAGCACTCACAATTCCATACAATTCTGGGTGACCATGGCATTGGGTCCAACTCTGGATTGTCCTCAGGTGCTTCCTCCCTAGCAGAGTGCCCCTCCTGGGTCCTGTCCTGGGAGGTCCTGGTTAAGCCACTGTGTTTTTCCCAAGATTTGGCCAGGTTTTTAGATACTTCACTTTGTGAGGCCCTGCTTGGTATAGCCCTTCTATCTGTAGCTCCAGTCACCTTCTCCCACAGGACCAAGATTTATAGAGGTCATGTTCTGTACCCCTTTTGGGATTTAGAGGTGTTCTGTGTGATAAGGATCCCAGAGAACCCAGAATCATTTTTTTCTGTTAGGTAAGTGAGGAAGAAAAAGATTGGTCTGACTAGAGTAGTGGTGTTGTATGTAAATATCATGCTATAAACATCTCCTGGGGGAGAATGTTTATGTGATGTAAAATGTATAAGGAAAAAATTATCTTGCTTATATGTGACCCAATGATAGACCTGAGTGTACAGCACAAATGGATAGGTTGTGTGATGAGAATCATGGTGAGAGAGCATTCCTACTCTGTACTGAAAATACGGAGAGACAATGACACAATTCTGAAGCTTCTACTGCAGCCCGTAGACAGCAGTTGCATTTATGGACTATGTGCCCCTGACCCACAGGAGTGGATGGCTGGTTTCACATGTCCATTCTCTTCTCCATCACCTAAGTTTCCATTATTATTAAGCTTCTGCATGAACTGCATTGGAGGATGCTGAGGGAGTTGTCTGATGTAATTGCAGAACCAATGGCCAGAAATCTTTGAAAACTAATGGTGATCTGGGGAGGTCCCGGATTAATGAAAAATGGCATACATAATGCATATCTTTAAGAAAGGAAAAAGGAGGATCCAGGGAACTACAAACCAATAAGTCTCACCTCAATCCGTGGACCAGTCATGGAGAAGGACCTCAAAGAATCCATTCTGAAATACTTGAAGGGAACTGGGTGAACAATCCCACATACTGATACAGGCTGGACAGATTAGCTAAGTAGCAGCTTTATTGAAAAGGACATGGGAGTTATGGTGGATGGGAAGCTAGATATGAGTCAGCAGTGTAGGCTGGTTGCCAAAAAGGCCAACAGCATGTTGGGCTGCATCAGTAGGAGAGTTGCCAGCAGACTGAGGGATGTAATTATTCCCCTCTATTTGGCACTGGTGAGGCTGCATCTAGAATATTGTGTCCAGTTTTGGGCTCCCACTATGAAAAAATTGTGGACAAATTAGAAACAATCTAGTGGAGGACAATCAAAATAGTTAGGGGCATGGGGCACATGACATGAGAAGAGACTGAAGGGATTAGGCTTATTCAGTCTGCAGAAGAGAAGACTGAGAAGGGATTTGATAGGAACTTTCAACTACTTTGAGAGGTACTCCAAAGAAGAGGGAGATAGGCTATTCTCAGTGGTGACAGAGGATAAAACAAGGAACAATGGTTTAAGGTTGCATCTGGGAAGGACTAGGTTGGATATTAGGAAAAAAAATTCTCACTAGGAAGGTGATGAAGCACTGGAATGGGCTCCTAGGGAGTGGTGGAATCTCCACTTTTGGAAACTTTTAGGGGCTGGTTAGACAGAATCCTGGCTGGGATGATTAAGTGGGACTACTGCTTTTAGCAGGGGATTCAAATAGATGACCTCATGAGGTCCCATCCAGCCCTAATATTCTGTATGATTCTATGATTTTACTGGGAGAGGAATCCTGAGGCCACAAGGAGCTCAATAGCATGACATACTGGAAGTGTAAACCTCTCTCTCGTGTTTTCATGTCCATAGTATTGTCTTCTTCCCACACTTTGAGGCAGTAGTAAAATATTTTGCTAGGTTAAGAAATTTTACATCAGTGGATGTGAATTTTTTTTCTAATGTTCTGTCTACATTGCATTTTAAACCTAGGTCTGTGGGGCTCAGACTTGCTGGATCTGTATTTCAAGGCCTGGGCTTGAGCATCCACACTGCATTGTACACCTGGGCTGATAGGTGCTAGATCCTGGTGACACAGATATGCTAATACATCCAAATGATACCACATAAACTTTCTGACTTGTGCCTGCTGCATGAGCTATGTCCACACTGCAGATTACAGGGCTTGGAGCCAAGATACTGCAGGACTTGGACTCTGACCACCCCCTCTAGCAGTGGCTCAGAGCCAGAGTCCTGGGCGCCTGCTGATCCTAGTCAGACTGATTTTGTGTGTGGATAGAATGGAATCTAGGGTTAAAAGCTGAGACAGAACCCAGTCATAGCTTGCAATGTATATATACTCAAAAGGCCCCTTATTTTTTCCTCTCTTTTCCTTTCCATTATCTGTCTTTTTTTTCCATTCACACCACATCAGTTATGACTCCCTTTTAAGTAATATGTGAATTTCCTTAACATGCCATTTACGTTCTCTCATTAATAATCTATTTGATATAAAATGTACAACTTATCTCCCCTTCCTTTATTCCCTCCAACTCAATGTTTGGCAATTTACCTTTGGCTCTTGTTTGTGGGTGTTCCACCAATTTTCATTCTATGTAACAATGCTCATATCAAAGCTAGATTCAATTAATTCTGAGTGTAAAATTTCATGGCATTGATAAAAAAGCTGTATGAAAATCCAAAAATATTCTTTCCATTTTGTTTTCTTGAACTTTTCTATTGAAAAATCAATGAGTTTTCTAGGTGAAGATGCATTCTTTATGAACTGTTTCAGTTTACTGCTCAAGAAGCACATCATCAGAACCAAGAAGCTGATCAATAATGCTATTAATATTGCTAGAACTACATGCTAAATATTGGTATGTAATAACAGAAATGATTTTATTAGTTGTCATATTTGAAAAAATAATTATTTACTCTTCTCATCTATTTCTTCTATAGTTATACCAATAGGTATTAGATAGAACCATTGCTAAATGTCATCCCAAAATCTGAACCTATATGTAGAACTTTCTTATTCTGACAGTTTTGTATTTTGGTGGGCAAGAGATGAGTTTCTACCTTCAGTCACATATTTCTCTGAAAAGTAATGTTTGTCTGTCAGTGGATTCCATATCCAATTTCCATGACTGAAAAATAAAACAGTATTTTGGTTGGTTGTTCTTGTTAAATGCTGCAAATTTAGGCTGGTATCTCAGTGTCAATCTTGTTTCCTTCTGGTATGTGTAATTACAATATAGATTCTCCTGGTCAAATTATGCCATTTCAGACACCTTGGAAATCACTTTGTCAGTAGTAGAGATGCGCAGGAGCAAACAGGAGTAGAATCTGATGTCACATCTTAGGTGACAATTATGTTCACAATGCATGAGCCAGACTAAAAGCTATTTCAGTTTACAATCAATATATTTGCTTTTCAATTTGCTCTTTTGTGAATAAAAGGCACTAAAAAGCAATGTTTAAATTTAACAAATTAACTGAGACTCTGAGTATACACAGAGAGTCACAGCTGTTTGAATAAGTAGCCATCATTTTTAGACAGTTATTTTCAGCGTGGGCCCACATGTTAAAAACCAGAGTCCACCTCTGCCCTTTTTGGTTCTATGATTACAATGCAGAATATACATTACATATCTTCATCCCTCACTGGGGGCCAATGCATATGCTGGTGCGCCACATTCTACCCAAACAGACTCGTGGCACTAACTGCAGTTTCAGCTGCTTTGCTCATCCTGAAATAAGATTCATTTTTCATTTTCTCACATAGGCAGGATGGGAAAAAATCTAAGGCAGAACATAATTTATGTTTCTGTAGCAATAAATGCAGGTTTCTCACTTTCCCAAATACAAGATACATCTGCAAAGGGCTGATTGGAAATAATCCTCCTCCTGGTGTTCTCATCTCAACTAGCTACATTTCCTTAGATTTCACACAGCAGGGGGCAAATAAACATTATCCTAGCTCCTATACAACACTTTTCATCAGCAGATCTCAATGTTCTTTACAAATGAGGCCAGTGTCATCATCCCCTATTTACAGACAGGGAACTAAGGCTCAGAGAGGGGAGGTGACCTTCCATAGGTCACCCAGTAGGCTAATGGAAGAGTCAGGAACAATGATCTATCCCATAGGCCACTGGCTTCTCTCAAAAACAGCACAAATATAGGAGAAAACCCTTTTTTTAGTGGATTTCACACCAGCATGATACATAAACCAACATTAATTGGCTACGTCTGAGTAAACACTCCATTTATGCATGTAGTTGGAACTGTTTTAACATTAAAAAAAAGAGAGAGAGATGTACAGAATTAAATATTTGAGTCTTTAAAAATCTCGCCCACTATGCTTTTTTTAACAATTAACCCACATACTGTGGTAAAATAAATAAAACAAAAATATTTTATTTTATTTTATTTTATTTTAAATTGTTTCTGTTTGCATAAACACACATACTCAGTTTTACTCCCAGCATGGAAACAAATTTAAAAAACTCTCCAATGTTGTTTAGATTCCAAGTATGTCTTCCTTTAGCATTCTTTACAAGTGGATATGACTCTCTTCAAGATCTTAAGTAAGTATTTTTATTAATTTATTATCTACTCTCTATTCAAGTAGTTATTCAGTAAAGAAAGCATAAATTACATAAGACACTCTGTTTGCAGAGCTATGCTGGTGTTATTGGTACAAAACTAAATTTAAAACAGGTCAGAGACTTCTAGACCTGTATTCTATAAGAGCCAAACAGACAAAGGGAAGAGACAAACTAAAAATCAATATTTCTGCAACTGAAAAAGACAAAAATAACAAGTACAGATCTACAGTCCCTCTCCATACCCTTAGTTGCATGCTTTAACCAAACAATTTCCAGCTTGGAAGAGAAAATATCTATCTATCTATCTATCTATCTATACACACACACACATCTAAAGGTGGATGAAAGTCCAGAGGGTGTGGCTTCTCCCCCGCCCCCCATTCACAGCTGTTTTATTGATTCCTTGCTTATTATTGGCTCTAGGGAATTGCCTTCCAAAAGTTTAATCCAGAACTGCAATGGAGCAGTTTGATATTTAATGGAGGGCAGTCCCAGGCCTCGATGGTTGGAAGGATAGTGAACAAGAGTCGGCATGAGATATGGTGATTATAGATGTTTCACAAAAATAAGGAACGTGTGCAGATAACAACTGACCCTTGTTTGCAGGTTGAGGATTTTGTTTATTTCCTTTCTTTCATTGACATTTCTTTTTGTTGAAGTGATTAAAGGAGTATTTGAAGAATCCTGCACCTAGCTCTGAGGGACACACTCCTGATATGTTGCCAGCTTTGTCAGGCATGCTGGCATGATAGTTACTGAATGGTTATTTTATGGTTTTGACAGGAGCTGGAGAGTTGGAAAACTGAGCGTGGGTTGACACTCTGAAGTGGATCTTTCAGTTGTTGGTATAAGCATGGGAGACCATTACCAAATTTGCCTTCAGGGTATGCTCCTTTATTAGGCTGCTTTCTTGGGCTGGGGGGTTGTAATTCTATTATTGTACTGCATGTGTAACTTGTGAGAGTAGTGAAGCATTGGAATGGGTTGCCTAGGGAGGTGATTGACTCTCCATCTTTGGAGATATTTAAGGTCTGGTTAGACAATACCCTGGCTGGGATGATTTAGTGAGAGTGGTCCTGGTTTTAGCAGAGGGTTGGACTAGATAACCTCATAAGTGTCCCTTCCAACCCTATGATTCTATTTCATATGGGGCTTACTTCTTACTTCTGCAGGTCCCTTCTCAATGGAGCTACTGTGCAAGACCTAAATTTCCCAGGACTAGGTTCCTTGAGTTCCAGACTCAAATTAATGCCCACTTGCACATCTGCATGTTCACAGATTAACAGACTGCATCTGAATGAACTGAATCTATCAGCACACTCAGTTGGCTCCTTAATGTCTCTATCATTATTCTTTTAATCTTTAAGGTACAGTCATTTAGCAGTTTGCTAAATAATACATTTAAGGATGTATGATCTCTTTCAACTTCCACTCTCTGTCCATAAATATACTGATTGAATCTCTCACAGGCAAACAAGATTCCTAAAACCTCTTTCTCAATCTGTTCATATCTAGCCTCTGCGTCAATCAGTGATTTGGATGCATATGCCATGGATTGGCACCAATCTTCATGTTTTTGTATAATCTTTGCACCCAAGCCAGGTTGTGCCACATCTGCTGAAATCTTACTAGACTTCTCTGGAGAAAAAAATAATTTCATTAGTGGTTCTTGTATCAAGTGTTGTTTTAGACCTTCCCATGACTCCTCCTGTGCAGCATTCCAACATCATTCATTTTTGTCCCCTAGGAGTTGTCTCAGTGGCCCTCCCTTGGCAGAAAGATTGGGTATGAATTTTCTAAGTTAGTTAACCATTCCCAGGAACCACTGGACATCTTTCTTTGAGTAGAGATGTTTCATGGCTGAAATCTTCTTATCAGCTTTTACACCTTTATGGGAAATAATATCCCTTTACAGAAGTCAGTTCTCTGCCTCCTAACACACATTGTCCTTATTTATTTTGAGGTTTGCAGCTCTAGTTGTATACAATACTTGCTGAAGATGATGATCATGCTCCTCTTTTGTAGAGCCCCAGATGATGATGTCATCCATTGAGGTGCCCACACCACTAACATGTTCATAGATCATGTGTATGGTTTTCTGGTACACCTCTGGTGCTGAAGCTGTACCAAAGGGTAAATGTAAAAATCTGTGTCTTCTGAATTGAGTATTAAATGTGCATAATTTTCAGCTTTCCTCTGTTAATTTTAGCTGCCAAAATCCTGAGGATACATCCAATTTACTGAAATATTGAGCATTTGCAAACTGAACCATAATCTTTTCTCTACTTGGTAGTTTGATATGTTCTCTTTGTTTATCTCAGTTGAGCTCTCGAAAGGCGGTTTTAGGGGTAGGCAAAGCAGGAGGCCACTTAGGGCCCCCAGGAAACAAGGAGCCCCATCCTCAATTTGGTGGGCAGAAATGAAAATATAGAAAAATATAGAAATTGTTCCTATATAGCAGGGCCAGTAGTGCTGGAAAACTCAGCTCTTTTCAATCTTGGCTTATCAAGGCTAACTATCATTAGGATCTGTGCTTCTTCCAAACTGCAGATTTCACCATTATCTATCCAACACCTTCACACTGACATGCTAAAAAAGCAGCAGCAAAGCACAATAGCAGAAACTTTTCCAATGGTCTCATCTTTTAGTTCCTCAGTCTGGTCATTTGTTCTGTTATTTTTTTAATCCCACTTGTGAAATTTTGCCTTTTCCTTTTCTTTTTTTATTTGTTCTTTTTTTGCTTTTTCCTTTGCATTTGAGACAATTTTTCCTTTGGCTTTGGCTAGCTCACGTTACTATGTAGATCCATATAGGCTGCTACATAGAAATACAGTGCTTCCCTCAAGCAATCATTACAGTTGTGTGTGATGTCTGTGCTATATGTCTTTCTTTTGGTAAATAATTTTTTAGCTTCTTTTCTGCTTACTATCTAATATTTTTGAGGGGGCCAGAGTCTTATAAATTTGAGTATTTCACAGAATTTCATTGGAATTTTTTTCATTTATAGCTATACTAGAAATGTTTTCACTTATTTTTATTTATTATACTTATTTGTATTAAACTTCTAGTGCACATAAACAAAAGCCTATATGAAAAGTTTGCCAGACTAGACTGCCAACATTTTAAATGTGATATTTTAGTTATTTTTGAGCCATCATTAATTTTACCTCTTTTTTATTTGTTAATTAATGCACATACTTTTTATTTTTTTAATTTTTATTTTAACTTTGTAGTTCAGCATTAGGTCATTTATATTAAATGAAAGATGATCAACTTACAGGCTTCATGATGAAAACTTCTTTAAAACTATCATATTTGGGAATAATTTATGAATCCCAAAGGGATAGTCAAGTTAGTCTGCTTCCACATAACAAACAAGGAGTCCTGGGGGAGTTCAGGGGTGTGGTGGAGTGGGGCCACAGGGAGGTTGGTAGTGGAGGCCTATAGGAGGTCCTTTAGGGGGCCCCACAATGGGCCTTTGCCTTGGGTCCCCAATTGCCTAAGGCCACTTCTGGAGATCTCTGGGATCTATGCATATGCATAGCTGGCCAATGTTTTTTTCCAGTATGACTAGGGAGGTCACCCATTAAGTTGGTCACTACTTTTTGTATTATGTGCATTGCTTCCATCCTTTAAAGCTCAGCCTTCAGTTTACCACAGTGTGCAAATGGCACCTTTCTTCACTGATGAATAATTGGTCTAAGCAGCATTTTAAGCTGCCACCCTTTTATAATCCTTGCTTTCATGGTCTGGGCATACCAGCATTTCCTAGCTTCCACCCTTAAATGCCACAGGTTCAGCATTTCACTACCTCCACTATCACTCTCCAGTTGTTCTAGTGTTAAGCACCTTGATGAGCAAATCCAACAGGATTTTTGTGCATTGCGGGGGTCTTTGGCAGAGGTAAAACTGTTGCTGCAGAGTAAGACAAGGAAGCCCAAAACACAAAGGAGTATATGGAGTGAGTCTGGCAATGGGCTTGATTATAAAAGTTATTTTATGGCCTGGTGTATAAAACTTATTATACTAATAGCAATAACCATACAAGGAGGGGGAAGGGAAGAAAAAAAAACCCAACAATTACAGCCAAATGGTTATATGATTTCAGTTGGGGTATTGGGGAAATCTAGTCCAAGTTTGATTACAGTAGGTCAGATTTAGAAAGTTATACCTAGAATAAGAGGGAGAAAGAGACAGAGACGCTATGTCCACATGTACATCATTATTTCAAAATAAGTTAGCTTGTCATTTTGAAATAAGAATACGTCGTATGGACCTAATCTCTTTTATTTCGAAATAACCAGTGTTATTTCGAAATAAAAGAGATGTGTGGGCATACCCAGAGAGAAGGGGGGAGAGAAATCAAAGTGGGTCTCAGGGTCTAAGAGGAAACCGTGAACTTCACCATAGACAGAAAGAGAGAGAATTGGAGTCTTACTACTCAGTACAGCTTGAACCAGTCAGAGGTTCCCTGGAGACAAGCTATTCAGCTTAGGTCTGGAATTCTTGAGACCGGTAAGAACTTCCAATGCAAACAGTCAAGTCAGGAAAAGACGAAGTCGCAGTAGAACTGATGCAGCATTTGGATCCAGGTATCAGAACAGAGTTTTGAACTTGAACTTAGGGGTTTTTCTAGGGAAGAAAATGGTTCAAGGGAGAATACTAGATTTGTCTATGGATAAATAATTAGGGGAATAAATCAGAGGGCTTTTTTTTTTCTTTTTTTCTTTTTCCCTTTTTTTTTTTTTTTTTCTTCCCAGGCTGGACAGTAGGAACTCATCATTCCTGGCTATAGGTGATTTGGTGTTTGCATATCGATAAAGTATCTATGACTGGAATTGGTCTGATAACTCTGAGCTTGGCGTGTTCAGGTATGGGTTCATTAATATCAAGAACAGAGAATCCATATCATGCAGTGCTTCCCTGCTTTGCTAATCTCAGAGTTCAGTGTGTTTCCTGCTTTGAACCTTATTTCCTCATTCAGTATGCTAATTCTTGTTCCATTTTTGATGCAAATGAATTTCTTTGTTCTGCATTCTGTGTGCTAATGTAGATACTTCCTTATATCTTTGATGTATGTAGATGAGACTAGGGTATCCTATCATGCTTGTTTGGAGAGATTTAGGTATGTCCTCCCACTGTCTTTTCATTGCTTTCAGTTTCAAATTCAAACAAAGGCTGGAGGGGTGAGGTACAGGTGAGTCACTCAGGCTGGGTACTGTGCACTGGTTCCAGAAGAACATAGAGCTGACAATTAATGAGGCTAGGTGCTAGAGAAGAAATCTAATTTATATGTCAACCTTTCTTGTCTAGGCTCTCATTCTAGTACCACACAGGAGTATTAGTTCATTAATTATCAGGGGCCTTAATCCATATCAAAGTTCATGGCTGAAAAAGTTATCAACCATGATTAATTTGTATGTGAAACCAAACATTTTATAAAATGTAAAGCCTAAGGCCAAAAAACTCACAAGGATGGAAAGTTATGCCTCCCTCTGTGGGGGAAGAGGGAGAGAAGCCATCTTCATCCAGATTTAAAATTTTATGATATTGCTTACTCATAATTCGGCCTCTAGAACTTTATTTTTTTAGTTGGAATTTGTTTGTTTTGATTGCATAGATGATCTTAGGTCTCTATTATTACTGTACACAGCAAGGGAAAATAAATTGTACACTGGGTAAGTAGGTCACCCTAACTTTATGAGAAGTAGACTTTGGTCTGCTAATGGTATTCAGGTGCAACAGGGGTAAAGAGATCTGCCCCAAAAAGAATGGGAAAAGGTACTGGTTTGCTCCATGTTTTCCTCCTGGATGTTTGGATCTACAGAACCTAACTGGACTGGACTTAGGATGATGACACCTGATTTTGCAGTCATGTTTGTCTAAATATGAGGCAGCAGCGATGGGGTCTGACTTCATGGCGTGATGTGACGGGATCCATGATGATGCAAAGCTGATGACTCAGCAATCGAACAGATGGTGGCAATGCTGACCTCATTTCATAGTGCCTCAACATACTAGGCTGGAGGAGCAGATCTGATATCACACAACTGTGCCACATAGATGCACACCAGAGCACATGACAGAGTTTCTGTCTGGACTATAACAGAGTGGTGAAAAAGAAATGCTGATGGTGGTCTTCAATTACCACTAACTGGCCTTTTAATTGGGTTGGAGGGGGTGGGGGATATTATGGTGAGGCTAAGCATTCTCCATTAAATCAGATAATTATTATTTGGAATTATTTGGGAAGTTGGGAAGGGCTGACTAATTTCCTGACCTGATGAACTCACTTAGGTTTCTTGTATTTAAATATATATGGGGTCTGCATGGTCTTTTTTGATTAATTTTTCCATATATGAAAGCTACATGCTTGTGAGTGGAGAGAAATCTACCTGCAAAGGGGACCTGTGTGGGTATATTTTAAATTCCCAGAGCCAGAAAGTAAGAGTTGCAGCTCAAGACACAGTTTTATTTATTTTAGAAAGGTAACTCTTAGACATATTGAACCTTGTCTTGGCTGCCATTGGCCCCTAGCAGGAGGGTTACACTTGTACTACTGAGACTATCTGGAATGTTCAACTGTTTCTTCTTTTAGCACAATAATCTCTGCTAGGCACTCAGCTCAGAATAACTAACAAAGCTTCAGTGCTTTTTCATCTGACCTCTGAAGTAAGAGGGGAAACCTGGATTCATTTGAGTTTGTCCCCCTAATTAGAACTGAGAAAATCATGTGCCATGAATAATCTATTTGATGAATTTCATCTCTTCTTATCTTTAACAAATGTCTACAAACAGATGGAGATTTCCTTGAATTTATTCATTATTCAAAATCTTTTACACTGGGATATGTTGTTTGAAAGCAGGTATTTGAGCTTTCTTTCTTTCTTTCTGATTTCTTTCAAATAGTATTGCCTCTGTATCCTCATGGACTCTTCTCTGTCTTCTGCTATGAAAGTAATTTTATAATTACGGCAAGAAATTTTAGGTTTGGAATGTAATTTTGGAAGGAAGAAATTGCTTTGCAAATTACCAAGTGTATTTTATAATCAGTAGAGAATCCAAGCAGTACATTGAGAGGCAAGCAGTTGTTTGGCTTGAAAGCAAAGGTAGGAGTAAAATGCCTACTTTTCTGAATACTTGCTTTTTTTTGCTTTTTTTTTTTTTTTTACAGGTGGTATTTTTTCCCCCTATCTGTGTAATATAGAATTTGTAAGCATTAGTGAAAATAGCTCAAAAGGAACACAGGATAGATGACTGTTTCCTGAAATATCTGGATACATCAGGATTGACTCATAAGTTGTGAGTATGATGTCCTTACAGATGAACTAATAGGTTTATTCAATTTATATTAATCAGAAATAACAGATAACTGGAAGAAATCCATGAAGCTGAGAATGTTGAGATCTGGGATGAATCCAAAGTGTCTTCTCTAGTGGGAGATGGACAACAAATTCCAGGCTATTATTCATAACAATTGAAAATCTTGAAAAAGTGGTCTAAAAAGTTTGAGGGCTTGAGTGAGAGAGAAAGAGATGCTGTTAGACTGTCTTCTGGATAATTTATGAGACAGATGCTTAGCCTCCAGATGAAGGAAGCCATTGGTCTGAGGATCATGATGAATGAGTTAGGAAATCGTGAACAAGCTTAAAAAAATTATTTTCAGCTGTTGAAGACTATCCCACTAAAAAACTTTAAACATTTATGATCTAGAAAAAGATATGGGAAAAAATAAACAGTGGCGCTAAAGAGGATTTTAGTTAATTTAACCTTTAGGTGACTGTGATTGAACAATGTATCTGTATATCTATCTATCTGGCTCTCAACACTATCGTATCTGAGCACCTATCCTTTTTATTTAAAAAAAAAAAAGACAATGATCTCACTGTCCTCTTTCCCTGCTGCCAAGGTACAAGCTTTAAGGTTTTACTGTCTTTGTTTTTTAATTGTTGAATGTACAGAAGAGTAGTAGCGTAGAACAGTCAAAATGACCCAAGTTTTAAGGAAGGGGGGGTCATGATCACATGTATTCAAAGCATTAAAAATAAAAGGTTAAGGACTGATGCCAATGAGTTATAAATAATAGAAGGAAAACAATTCATAGTGTATTTCTGGACTTCTGTATTGCAAGATGTTTAAAACATTACATTATTGATAATCTGACACAATCAACAAGAGAAGCAGTTACTGTTTGTGAATTAGTTCACGAGCAAATGAACTTCTCCAATCTATGTTCAAATTTCAGTAACTAAAATGATGATTTGGGGATTATAGAATAGAATAGAATCATAGGACTGGAAGGGACTTCGTGAGATCATCTAGTCCAAACCCCGGGGTTTGAACCCAGGACCTTGATTGATTTAATGTGAATGGAAAAGGGGGAAATCAATATTCCCAGTTAGATGAGGGCAGGCAATTCTTTTAAAGGATGGATGATTGTTGTCTTAAACAGTTTCTAGTCTACAATTATTTCTGAGTAGAAAACATTTATAATCCTTTATGGACTTAACCTATGGGAAAGAAGTACAATATGCTTGGCTTCTTATCTCTCTTTACTGAAGGTTTTAAAAGACAAAGTACATACTATCAAACCAAGCACAAATAGCCTCTATATTATATTATATTATATTATATTATATTATATTATATTATATTATATTTATTAAAGATGTATGCCTGAATGTTTCACCACAGTTATCAGTGTCCATGAAAGTAGTCAGTTGTTGTAACACTTGTGAAAGGTGCCTGAGATGAATTTAACATCAGGCCTGATTCTCTGTTGTCTTGCCCCTTTTATTTATCATGGTAAAAAGTGAATGCAACATATTTCCATTCTAATTACTGTGCATTAATATTATTGATACGCCACCATACAAGCAACAGAGAATCAGCTCCCTGATTTTGCATGACTGAAGTCAATGGACACTTTGCCGTCAGCTCTAATGAATGCCAGATTAGGCCACATCTTTGTTTCTATATACAAAGCAGATACATTTTGATCTATGACACTTCCACCATCCTTCATATTGGCAAATGGATGGGCTTCTTTCTTTCTCTGAGTGGGAGAGAGAAGGTAATTAGCTGAGTCTTCATACTTAGTCCCTATCTTGTCTTTTGTGACTTCCAACTGTGGTAAAAGTCAGCCATGGTTTTGATGGCAGTTTTCAGAACATGATAACCCCCTCACTAAAATGTGCCTATTTTTTATATTTGAGTTACTTTTAGATACGAAGCTAAAGTGAACCTGCTTATATTTAATTACACCAACATCATTAATGATACATTTTCATAAGCATATTGCTTCTTGAAATGATAAATTTGCTGATATTTATTTTCCAAACACACAAGTTTATGACAAAAAGGAATAAATCTCCTCTAGGCATCATAAATTATTTTTTGAAACTTTTGCCATTGCACTTGTTATTGGTAGCAGTGAATACGTTTTCTCGAAAGTGTGAAATATACCATACTGGCTTTATGCAGACCAATCAGTTTCTCTTTTAACATCTAAAGAATTCAATAAAAAAAAGCCTTCCAGAATTTGAGATATCACCTTGTGGCAAATTATAATTAGCTCTGCATTATTTACAACATGATTAGATACCAGGAGATTTTTCAAAGGTAGCATAAAAAAGTTACATTGAAAGTGATAATGATTCATTTGGAGTGATATTCCTTTGTTCATTTTAGCATTCCCATAAATGTTTAAAGAATATAAATTAGGCTTCCAAGCCAATTAATTTGTCTGTTTCTCATCTCAAGTGATGTATTTTAATTATACTTTCATGCCTCCAAGCTTGGAATGGAAGTCATTGTGCTATGATCATGAAAAATAAAACCCATAAAAGTCCAAAAAGGGATCAGACCAAATTCTTCACATTCATATTTCATTCTCATCCCATCTCATTTGGACAATAAGAAAAACAGAATTATTTTAAATATTATAGACAATATTAATTGTGAAGCATAAAAAGATTACCTTTTAATTTGTGCTAAACACATGCACTGGTTTTATCTTAAATACTAAGATGCAGTAAATTCACTGTGCAAAGTAAAATCAATGTGTTATTCATTTTGCACTACAATAACCAGACAAAAATAATAAATAGCCTAGAAAACATGCTGCATATTAAAAATAACTTTCTTGGAGTTCAAGCAAGTTTACTCCTTAGTATGTAATTCCTTATAGTCTAATTTTGACCTAAAACTATGTAATAAATAATATTTGACATACACACACAGAAAATTCTTTTAATTCATTGAACCTTGAAATTGAGCCCCAGTGTATGAGCAAAAGTTAATCATTTACAAACAGTAAACTCAAAATTTATTTTTTTTACAAATGAATTTCACCACAAGGTAAAATAATTGACAATCAGTAATAACAGCTATCTCCTAACATCTGTGATTGAGTTGTTATACAGCAGAGCCCTTACTTAGACATGCTTTTGTTATACAATGAGTTTTCTAGGGTAGACAGCATATTGCTTCCAGCTACAGTTAACCATTTGCTGAAAAATGATGGCCCTCTGTGAATCCATACCCAGATAAATTTATTTTTAGCAGAGCAGACTTGCTGATAGATGTATATAAAAGTGTTTATAGGACCAGAGCTACTGAAGAAGATATGTCCATCCTGTAGTACCTGTACACCTTCTTTTCTGCTTCTATTTACCCTGAGCTTGTATTTTGTTCTTCCCCACCTTTCTTCATTCTGTCCTCTATTCTTTCAATATGTCTCTTTCTTATGTGAGAGTAAAAGAAATGCAGGGTTTTTGTGAGAATGACATACTGCTGAAACATCATAGAAATATTAAAAGAAACTGTTAGGAGGGGCAGTTTATATGTTTTAAACTTTGAGGTTTTGCCATTTTCTTTCCCAAATTTGAATATTTCTTGGACAATGAAACCAAATATGTTTCAGTGAAATTGTGTGAGGGTTTTGTTTCATTTTATTTTAATTATCTATTTATCTAATTAAAAGTTAACCACTTTCCAATGTTTATGGCTGGTGGTTTTTTGTGTGTTTAGTTTAACAACTTGGATGATTCTTATTAGGACTGCAGCTACAGCCACCAATTAAAAACCAGGGCAGTACTGGGCAAGTTAAAGAAAAACAGTACTTGCAATTGCAAACTCAAGTCTAGGAGTATCTTAAGATACAACAGGTGGCAAAATGGGTATCTGATGAGGTAGGCAAAAAAAGCAACTGTAAAGAATGATACTGTTGTATATATTAGTAGCCTCAATGGTCATACAATCATGTAAATACATAATCACAAACATGTTAATCAGATTCTCATTTACACTAAGGACACATTCCATATATCTGGAAGCATAAAGGGGACTGTTATTCGCCTCCAAGAAGAGTCATTTGGGGCACTGAGAGAGAGAAAAGCATAAGAGTATGAATGAATCTGTTGCCTTATGGGAACAGCACCCACCCACGATGTGGGAGAACATGGATTCTTCACCTGCCCCAATGACTTTTCAATATTTTTTTCCAGAATACAACACCATCGACAGGAGAGATTGAAGGAGCATCTCCTCAGAATATCCCATAGCCTAATGATTAGGGGAAGTCACTCAAGAGATAACACAGCCCTATTCAAATCCCTTCTCCTACTCAGGTAGGGCGGGATTTTAAGTAAAGGTCTTCCTCCATCCCAAGTGAATACCATAAGCACTGTATTAATGTTAAAAAGCAGATCCATCTCCACCTGTTTTGTTTCAACTTGCTGAGCAGTCCAATCCAGTAGGCATGCTAAGATGATCCTATTACATCAGGCTCCTGGCAATGACTTATGCAGCCAAACCCCATCTTCTCCTTATCTGTAAATCACTCTAGACTTACGTGGTGACAGATGTCCAGATACTTAGAGAGAGGCAGTATGCTCAGATTCAAAAACAGAGGCACATGGAGACATTTTAGTGGAAAAATGTTGACACTGAGTGAGTTTAGATGCGTCCAGGATTCTGTGGGAGTTTTGTGTTTCAGAGGCCCCACAATTGAAACAAAGAGGCCAGAAAACAGTGGCTTAGGGTCCTAAATCTTTTGGTGTATCCAAGCATCTGATATTTAGGTGACTGAAATCATATTAATGCTCTAACTAATGAAAAGTTGTCTGATTTATTAGTTCAGGTTTCCCTCCCTGGATCTGTTGAAGATTCATTGATTTGGACACCTTTTAAGGCACTGTGCTCCAATGTTTGGTCTTTTGGCTGGGGACAGGAAGTAAACCATCCAGGTTTGAGGGTGAAAGTTTTAGTCAGGAGTGGAGCTTTGCTTTTTTATATGGGTAAATTTCCAGGACAAAGACATAGGCAGTGAGTGGACAGCAAGTAGAGAGAATAAAACAGGTTTGTATTTATTGCTCTCAAATGGTTCAGGATATTTGAAATGTTTTGTCATATACTCTATGGCTATGTTCACACATAGATGCTTATTTCAAAATAAGTTATTTCAAAATAAGCTAAATCAAAATAAAATCTTTAATTCGATTTAACTTAAACTTGCTATTTCGATTCAGGAGAGGGGCACTACGGTAGGTGTGGCAACATGGCCCCTTGGCAAGGCCATGTTGCCACCCACTCCCCTGCCACTGGATGTCCAGAACCAGCGGCAGGGGAAAAAAGGTGGGGGGGGACACAGATGGGGATAAGAGGCATGGGATGCCTCCCCTGCCCCCTCACCCTCCATCTCTGGCCAGGGTGCTGAGGGGGTGGGCCTTCCTTCCACAGTGCCATGCACCCTGGGAGGAAGGTCAAAGCCTTTAATCAAAACAGCCATTGTTTTGAAACAATGCCTCCCAATGGTTTTGTTTCGAAACAACCCTTTCAATTCAAGGACTGTTTTGATTTCCTAGCTGGTTTTACTATTTTGCATCAAGGTTTGTTGTTTTGATATGAGGGAGCTCCTCATTTTGAAATAACAAAATGTTGTTTGGGCCTAATTTTTTTTAATGAGAAACAATGGTGATTGTTTCTCTTTAAAACCAACATGTGGACATAGCCTATAGATATAGTTATTCTTTAAAGAGCATGAGAGAGATGAGGGAAAGGTTGTATTTAACAGACATTATAATATGCAAGTGTATATCACATTGTATTGTTATAATTCCACCCCAAAGAGGAGGAAATTTTAGTCTTGCGAGTGTACCCTCCCAAAATTTTTTCATTCTATGTATTATCAGATCAAACCTACCAAGCCATGTTTATATTTTCCAAACATTTTTGCTAAAATTACGTACCTACATACACTTTTATGTATCTAAATAGAAGATTTGGTTTTCAGTATGCTGAAGAACAAAAGTCATACTGAGTGGCATGTACCTAGGTCAGATTTAAGTGCCAAAATATTAACACTGGTTGAAAAATACAATTAATGTTTGTACAAAGACTTCCATTTATTAATTTGGAGTTATTTCTAGAACTATCCAGTAAGAAGTTTTGGGGGTTTTTTTTGTAGTGTGAATTGAGAAGTATAGTGTTTTTGAAAACAGCTTGTTTACTATTTCAGATTTTCTTTGGTGGGGGGGTATTTCTTGTCTTTTTTTCCCCCCTAAATTTGAATATTCCATGATTTCTTTCAGGAAAATTTTCATTTTTGTTGATGAAGACAAGTTTAGTTGAAAAAAAATTTTGAGGTAATAATTTTGATCAGCTCTACTAAATATAAATTTAAGTTCCTAATATTTGGCAGTCCAATTCAAAAGATGTATTTGCCAATATGTCATGAAAGACTATTTGTTTTGTTAGGGAAGTTGCTTAGGGATATTTGGTTTCAAAATTCAAGCTGTATTGGTTGATTTTATTTGCCTTTCATCAGACACAGGAGTCCCATAATATCATTTAACTATAATTTGTTGATGAATATATGGCTTAGAATCAAATTTCTGATTCTGGAAATATGGAACTATGATGTACTTGAAATAACAGAGACATGGTGGGATAGCTTGCATGACTGGAGCATTGCCATGGATGGGTATAAATTGTTCAGAAAGAGCAGCCAGGGAAGAAGAGGTGGAGGAGTAGCACTGTATATAAAAGAGCTTTATGACTGCTCAGAGCTCCACTATGAAAGTGTAGACAAGCCTGTTATATGTCTCTGGGTTAAGTTTAGAGGAATGTGTAGTAACCCTTGGGGAGGAAGGGGTTAACTATCTGGTCAGTGAGTCCCAGGACAGCCAATAGGAATGAAGCACAGCTTTTTGAATTGTAACAGCAGCCTGGCCTGGTCCTGTTTGGAGGCAGCAGAGCTCCTGGAAGGATCAGGAGGAGGCCAGAGGGGCCTGGGGAAGAATCCAGCAACATCCTTACCAGAGATAAGTTAAATTTGTTACTGACCAGGTGTGGGTAGAACAGGGAATGTTTACTTAGACACGGTCAGGGTATTTTCTTTGGTTTTGGCTTGTTTCTTGGATTTCTCTGTGCTGAGCATATGTAACCCCCCCCACACTACCCTGTAACTACCAAGTTAATTCCCAGAGAAGCAACTCTCTGTGTTTATTATCTGTTCTTTTTGATTAAAGAGCTTACCTTTTAAGTAAGTTCTGGTTCTGTGTCCAGAAAGGCAAGAGGTTTGTGTGCACATGCCTTAGACTGCACAGGCAGCTACTAGAGGGAACCCTGTTCCAGTTCCAGCTCATATTGCAGCTGGGGTCCAGTCACTTTCTTGAGAGAGGAATAAACACGATTGCAAGTACCTCACAGGGAGGAATTCCCAAGTGCGCCTTCCTGGGTCTCAAGAGGTTTTTTTGCATTTGGGTGGTGGCAGTGATACCACTCCCAGGGCAGGAATTGGAGGCCTTGGAGACTTTTAAGAGCAGACTTTAAGGCCAGTGGGTTTTTAGGCTTGTTGCAGGCCCCCACCTTCTGCACTCAGAGTGCCAGAGTGGGGAAAAGCCTTGACAGAAAGTGCAACCTGGGTGATGTTATGGTAGATGTCTATAGCAGATAGTTTACCAGACTAGAAGGAGGAGGTGGATGAGGTTTTCTATGGATGGCTAGCAGAAGTTTCCAGATCATGGGCCCTGGTTCTCATGGGAGACTTCAATTACCCTGACAGCTCCTGGGAGGACAATACAGCAGTGCACAGACAATCAAGGAAGTTTTTGGAGAGTGTCAAAGAGAACTTCCTGGTACAAATGCTAGAGGAACCAACTAGAGGCCTGGGCCTTGCATCTCTTGACCTGCTGCTCACAAACAGAGAAGAATTAATCAGAAAAGTAGAAGTGAAGGGTAAGCTGGGCAGCAGTGACTATTAGATGGTAGAGTTCAGGATCCTGGTCAAAGGAAAAAAGGAAAGAAGCAGAACAGAGACCCTGGACTTCAGAAAAGCAGCTTTTGTCTCCCTCAGGGAATTGATGGGCAGGATCACTTAGGAGACTAATCTGAAGGGGAAAAGCATTCAAGAGAGCTGGCTGTATTTTAAAGAAACCCTACTAAGGGCACAGGGAGATGCACTCCAATTTGCAGAAAGAACAGCAAATATGGAAGGTGCCCAGAGGGCTTACCAGAGAACTCTATGGTGAGCTGAAACATGAAAGGGAAGCTTACGAGAAGTGAATGCTTGGAACAGATGACTAGGGAGCCATATAAAGATACTGCTTCAGCCTGTGGGAGTAAAATCAGAAAGGCCAAAGAGCAATTGGAGTTGCAGCTAGCAAGGGATGTGAAGTATAATAGGAAGGAGTTCTTCAAGTATGTCAGTAACAAGGGATCAGGGATGGTATAGTTCCCTTACTGCATGGGGCAGATATCCTTGTGGCCGATGATGCGGAAAAGACTGAAGTATTCAATGTCTTTTTTTACCTCAGTCTTCACAGGCAGTTGTTTCAAAACAATGGCTGTTTTGATTAAAGGCTTTGATCTTCCTCCCATACATTTTTTTTTTCCTTTCTAAACCTATATACATGTGTGAAACATCATCAAAGTGGATCTGATAGGTAGATATCAACATTCCTTTGATTTTGAAGTAAGGTTAACTTCTGAGCAACTAGCACAACCAGGATGTCATGAAGATCTTTTTTCTCTTAATGTCATAATACTTAGTTTACAATACTTTGCACATTTTCGAACAAAGAGTTGGACAAGTGGTAAAGTTGTATTCTGCAAAATAAAAGCAATAATTAGGGACTGAGACTTTCAAGACCTCTAAAGGAACTTTGACTCTGAATTTCCATTAATTTAGATAGAAATTCCATTGGCAATTTTGAAAATCTCAGTCAGACTCTAATTACTTTCTTTAATTGTCTCATATCTCATATCTTTATGTTGTTACAACTCTAGCAACTGGAATAGTGAAGTCTGTGGGATCTAGTGGTTTGAGCTGGGGCCTGGGAATCAGGACTCCTGCATTGTCTTCCTGACTTTGTCACTGATTCAGTAGGTGAGTCTCTAGTCTCAGTTTGCACAGAAGTAAAATGACTTTAATAAAAAAGATTTTGAGATGGAATAGATTTATTAGAACATTCAGAGTAAGTCCCTGAGAAAGTTGGCTTAATTAATTAAGGTCAAACTCTGATGTTACTTAGACAGAGAAGTACCATACGTCTCAGGTAATGAAATGAACAAAACTACTTGAGGAGAAAGGTAATATTCATTATGAGCAAGGGTGGCAGAATCAAACACTTAGTGTTTATAAACCTCTTAGAGATCTACTGATGAAAAGAGCTATATGAGTGCAAAGCTTTAATAGAAATGCTTGGAATTTAATTTTTATTTTTTATAGTGACCATTCTTAATGTACATCTAAACTAATGTACATGGAAGAAATTCACACTTTACATTTGAGCAACTCCTTCTGATGCGGGCTAAAATACAATGGTGATTTCTCTGTACATAAGAATTTATTTGTTCTTACTTTAAGCTTTTTTAAATCTATAAAGATTATACTACAAGTAGGACCACCATAGATACATAATCTAGAATATAAATACTAGTAATGATTAACATACCACAAACGATGTAAGAAGGAGATGGATATTTATATGACAATGTAGAATGGTGACCATAGAAAATTTTTTCACAGAAATCAATAAGGAGCTGAAAAGAGCTGAGGATAATAATAGTAATTAATTAATAAATAATAGTAATAGGAATTAGAGGGATTTGAGATAATTTAATCTAACCTCTAATTACAGGAAAGAGCCCATAATATATCACGGGGGTTCTCAACAGCAATGGTTGGATGCAAGGATATCTACATATAGAATAGATTGCAAGATTAGTGCCTTTGCGCCTTACTGTATACATTTACAATATGTGAAAGCCTGGCTTCACACGAGTCAATGGGGGTTTTGCCATTGACTTTGATGGAGCCAGGATTTAACCCAATATGTTTGTACATTAACTCACTACATTTTTCTCTTTGCATCGAAGGAAATCAAGTGCTACATGAAACTTCATGCACTTAACTCAGCCAACGCAAAAGTACATCAGATTGTCATCTGAAATATTGAGAGTGGGTGGTACACTGAAGAAGAAATCATAAAATAGTTGGAGAACTAATTAATAGGAAAATCTGCCTCAGTAAACTGTCTGCCTTGGGCCAGATGCAGTAAAAATATGTTGGATTTTGGCACTGATTAGTTTGAGACTGTTTTGCATAATCAGTTCAGATAGTAAGTAGGCGGAGGCCATATTTCTGTAAATTTTGAGAGAAATTTTCAATCCTAAGGTTATGGCAGTTCTACAGATTTATAAAGTCAAGAAATTAAATTGTTGGAGGCATATTATTAGTAGTAGTATTAGTAGTATTTGTATTCATGTAACCCTGCTACCATGCTAGTTTCAATATCTAGAGGTTTATCTTAAAAATGTAAAATAGAACCCACTTAAACACCCATCCAATCATCTGGGAAAACCAAATACCACCTTGGGCACCTCTATGGTAGCACTTCTCCTTTTACAAGTGCTGAGTCTGTGTATAGCAAATAAAAAGGAACCCAGCATTAATTTAGAAAACACCACAGCTATGATTCAAAACCATCTGACCATGAGCAAACACTGCTCCCAGAGTACATTGGGCAGTGTATTACCTCAGTTTCTCATCTTGAAGGGTGGAAATCTGATGAACAGTTGTCCCTTTAATACATCTTTCTCTTTTCCCTGCAATGTACGCTACTCACAATTGCTGTCCTTAGACAGCAAAGAGCCTGAGTTCGGGGGTGCAGTCACATGAGCTCACCTCCCACCACAGAGATGGGAAGGCATTGAACCATGCCACTGGATACTACCGCTGTCTTTATGCCACCAGCTTTCCTGCTACCACTGCTTTCTGATACTACTGTCTCTCTGCTCCAACACATGTTCTGAGGTATATCACTTCACTCACCTCTCAGTGATTTCTGCGGGTAGATAGGACCCTCATTGATAGTGCGATCTCTTTTACTGGAGCATTGTCCCACACCAAGTCTAAGGCTCAGCATATGATTATCATTTATTTCAGCTCTAGTGATCACTGAATGAAATATAGCATTTCCACTGACCCCAACAACTTCTAGCTTTAAAAAGCGGAGACTCAAATGGTGTCTAGGTCTCCTGAGACAGAACTCACACCATAAGGTAAGAAAACGTGTCCCCACTTTTTCCACTTCACAAGAATAAGTATTCCCTGTCCCCTGGTTAGACAGTTAAGTTCATTTTAGGGTGACCTCCTTCCCTGTATCAGGTCAGGGTAAACACAGTTTGGCTGCCCTTTACTCGTACATAAGGATTATAATACTTCATTATCTATGTATTAAATACCAAACTGATTTGTAACCCTACAGTCAAAATCAATCACTTTGGCAAATTAGTTCCAGCACAGAATTATAGAAGTATAACCCTGAGAAGGACATTGAGAGATCCTCTAATCCAATCCCTTGCACTCAAGGCAGTACAGACTTATTTTAGTGATGTTCTGCGGGGGGGGGGGGAAGAAAGAAAGACTTACATATAACATGGATGTGAAGACCTGGAGAAAGATCCAAGTCAAAGATTATGTCCAGCTTAACAATCAGGTGATGGTTTTGTTCACAGTGGTTCAAATGATGATAACTGGGAGAGCTTGAGTGTGGGGAGGGAATTAGGAACTCAGTTTTAGCCTTGATGGTCGTGAGTTGTTAGCTAGACATGCAGGTAGAGGAGAGATCAGACAGACAGACTGAGATCTTAGTTTGGGCAGGAGACAGATCTGGAGTTGAGAGGTGGATCTGGGAGACAAAGATTATTAGCCATGTTCTGAGAGACGATTTAACCGATAGATGTTTGAAACTTTACTTCGCTGAATAGACACAGGGAACAGTGGGAGATTTCTAAGACAAGTCTCAAAATTTTGTTCCAGACAATCAGTGATTGGGTCTGGTGTGATCCTTGCATGTGTTTGACAGATATTTTGCATTCTTTAATTTTGAAGACTGCCTGCAATCACTCGGGTGCTGTGCTTTGCAGAGCAGATTAGGATACTTTTAAAAAGTGTAAATCATTTTTCTTTTTCCCAGGAGTTGTTGGACACTGTGTTTGCTTTTTTACTTTCACTGGGTGTGTCTACACTTACAATTTAGTTTGAATTAAGAAGGCTTAATTCGAACTAAATTAGTGCATGTCCACACTAGCTTTCATTAGTTCAAACTAGGAGTTCCTTTAGTTGAAACTAAGGAAAGCCTAGTTCGAATCTATAAAACCTCCGTTAAGTTTAAAGTAATGGTTAATTCGAACTCATTTAGTTCGAATTAACCCCATGTAGCTGTGTTAATTTGAACTGTTAGTTTGAATAAACCACAGCTTGATTTTTCCCTATGCAATAGCGCCCCCTACCTGATTCGAACTGCAAGTCCTGTGCATGGACATGCTAGTTAGAATTAGGGTTTCTAGTGTGGCTGTGTTAATTCAAATTACCGTTTGAATTCAGTTAATTCAAACTAACCTTCTGAGTGTAGACATAGCCACTGACACTAACATCTATTGCACAATACAGCAAAGGAAGATAGGGAATGTTATACACTACAGAACAATAAGCCATCTATTCTGTTTCTGTTAATGGTTAATACCTAGGTGCAAGACACCCCATCATAGACACATTTTTCTATAATAACCTGCCTAGTAAGGGTGTTCTTAATCCTATGATGCTAGTATTTGGGGTATGCCCTGTACAATACGAGTTTACATCTCCTAGGGTGTGTTCACACAGCAGTCTTACTTCGAAACAACAGAGGTTGTTTTGAAATAAGAAACGCCACATTCACATGACGTACCGTTGTTTCGAAACAACGGAACTCGTTCTTTCGAAACAGCAGTGGTGTTTTGAAACAACTTAAACCCCATTCCCTTTTGAAACAACGTTGTTTCGAAAGGAGTTGTTTCAAAACAACCCCGTTGGGACATGTTGTTTTGGAACAAAGTGTTCCAAAACAACATTTGACACTCAGCATCCTGGCCCGGGAACCCTCAGCCCCAGAAAGGGGGCTGCAGCCCCCGGCGGGGGGGGTGAGCCACCCCACAGCAGCTCACCCCCCACCCAGGCTGCCCCCAAACCCTGCCGCGGACTCGGGGGTGCACGGCTCGAGCCCGCTGCCTGAGCTGCCCCCAAACCCTGCCGTGGGGTCGGGGGCACCTGGCTCAGCCTGCCGCTGCAGGAGCAGCTGCGCCGGGGAATCCTGGGCCCGCGCTCACCCCGGCCCCTGCTGCGGTGGGCTGAGCTGGGTGCCCCTGACCCCGCGGCGGGGTTTGGGGGCAGCCCAGGCTGTGGGCTTGAGCCGGGAACCCCTGACCCCACGGTGGGATTTGGGGGCAGTCCGGGCGGGGGGCTGCAGCCCCCTTTCTGGGGCTGCAGGGTGAGCTATGGCAGTGGCTCACCCCCGGGGAGCTACAGCCCCCTGAAGCAGGTAACAAAATAGCAAGCCCACAGTGTGGACATGCTATTTCGTTTCCCGCTTTTGTGTTATTTCGAGGACGGTGTTTTTTTATTTCAAAATAATATGTTATTTTGAAACAGCTTGTTTTGAAACGTCTTGTTTCGAAACAAGCCCTCTGTGTGTGAACATAGCCCTATACATTTTTATCTTATCTAATATAAGTGTGCATATTTTTATCTTCCTTCAAGATGCCTAAATTTTCAAATGACAAAACTTTTTTTTTTAGTCTTAAACTGTCTGAATGCTACTTTGTGACAGTAAGTTCTATGAATTAATTATGTGTTGTGTTTTTATCAGAAGTTTTACCATTGAGCAGTCAGAGAAAGAGCAGGTTCAAAATGGGTAATTCAGATCTTCAGGCTCCATTTCTCCCCATCCCCAAGAAAGTCAGTCTAAGAGTTAAACCAGTCAGGAATCTGTTCTAAGTACATCTGGTATCTTGTCAATAAAGCTTTGTTTCTAATCGTATTGGACAATTTTCTCTGCTTGTCCAAGACAAATGAGCTTTTAGAGTGGTAATTGCTGAATTTGTCTGCAACATAATGAGATCACCAACAATATACTTACAGATTTTCCAGTGTATGAAACATTAAACACTCAGTAGTTTTTATACCCCACAGTGGTATCACTTACCCTTTGAGTGTCTGTCAGTGAAACTCAAACACAGTATGTTTTCTTGGTATACCTTAAAAAAATGAATAATCCCCAGGGAAATAGATTCACTCAAATGTTCTGTGAAGCATATCCCGTTTGCAGACTTGGAATAAAATGAATATATAGACATGTTTCAAGCACTACCCACATCCTATTGTCCAGGTTTAAATTCAATTTATATTGTACTGTTATAAAAACCTTTAAATAGTACAGTAATGTTTTTGTAACACTCTAGCGTGAAGTGATAAGGTGATTTTTGACATATATAGTATAAATCATCTGTAAAATTCAGACCCATATTTGTTTGTGGTGTGTGTGGTAGAGCCCTATGCCATATGATATTAATAAAACACCCAATATATTATGTGCATATACATATTTACAAATGGCTGTACTGCTGGGTACATTTTCTCAATGCTTTTGATGCATAATTAACACTGACTTTAATTGGAGTCAGTGAATTGAAACCCTAGCTACAGCTGGAAGTCAAGCTCTATTACACAGTATACATTATCTCTACTGCATATCAAAATGAACCTTTTACAGATAACGTGTTATAGCCACCATTCCCTGGTGATTCCAATAATCCCGTAATAACAGTGCCATTTTAAGCAGTATAGAATCCTGATTATGAAAGACACTTATGTAATTAGTTTCTCTCTGGAAAAAAAAAAGACTCCCTTTATTCAAACTCTTAAACATGAGATATTCATTCCTACAAATGTATAAGTATACAGCCTGGCTATATATTTGAGTAAAAGGATTTTATAAACTCTGGGTTTTGTTATTTTTATATGCTTATAATGTCCATTTTCTTTTCTTTTTTTGAAGTAAAACTCTAAGGCAATTAAATGCAATAGTAAAGGACATACAGAGTTATCATGTCCTCAAAGATTGGGTTCTTAATATTTTGAATGGATTTCATTATATATGTAAATTAATAATGAACTCAGCAAAGATCATTGAATAAGTCAAATGATGAACTGGCAAAGCACAGTGACCACATTGTTAGGCCAGCTCTTTGTAAGATTTAAAGCATCGCATATACTTTAATCTGAAAATTTAACTTTTAAAATGCTGATACTTCTTTAAAGCATCATTAGGTTATTACATTAAGTTGTTACTTTGCTTAATGAGGCATTCTTCCTTTCACTTTTCATTACTGTTTTGTTGTGTATTCCCTCCAATGGAGATTTGGGCTTCAGAGTTGTCAGGTGCCATGCATACACTTAATAAGAAACATTCCCTGATTCAAAAATCTTACAGGTGTAATTCACAAATTCTCTCTCTTGATACTGTGTGTGGAGCTGGTGAAATTTTTCATCAGAAACATTTTTTTGATGGCAAACGCAGATTCACTTTCATTGAAACATTTTCACAAATTCATGTCTAATTTACTGAATGGTTCAATCATGATGACAAAATGAAACATTCTCTTTTGACATTTTGAAATTAAACATTTTGATTTTTCAATTTTAAATGACGTGTTTCAAAATTTGCTTAGAATTTTATTCTTTAAAGAGTTAAGAAACCTTAGAAAAACAAAATAAAATATTTAATTCAGCCTAAACAATGGCATTTTTCTATTTTTATAGGATAATCTGATTAAAAAAAAAAGATCCAAACCTTTGGAAAAAAAATGTTGAGCTTGGACAGTGAACCAAAATATCAATTATTTGTATAACTCTAATTGTAACTATAGAAATGAAATCTTGGCTTCATTACAAAAGTCACACTGCTGTCAATGTGGCTAAGATTTACCCTAAATATTTCATTTTGAGTTTATGAAGTGTGTTAGAAACTGCAGAATAAAGTAGAATAAAAGTGACTGAGGTATCTCGATCTGTAAAATGAATAAGCTGCATGGCCAGAGAAAGAAATTGTAAATCCTGCTTGTGGTGTGTGTATGTGTGGGGTAAAACAACTTTATGAACATTGAGTATTATTCTCCACTCTAAATACCAAAAGCAACAGACACCTGCTCCTTGAAGTTGAACTTCAGTCAAAGGAAGACCCGATTGTCTGCTCTCAAGTAGCTCTAGCACTGTAGAACTAAAAGGAGGAGAAAAGTGAGAGCAGGAAAAAGAAAACAAAGGGGACAGTTCTAAGGCTATGTCTACACTGAGCATTTGAATTTGAATTACTGAATTCGAATTGACCAATTTGAATTTAATTCAAATTCAGTCAATTCGAATTAACATGGCCACACTAGAAATTCCAATTCAAATTGCCATGTCCAGGGACTGGACTTGCCAATTTGAACTGGAGTAGGGGCATCATGGGAAGTGTAGCAAGATGGCCATCTAAGACAGCCACTGCCATAGCCAATCCCCTGCCAGCCTCTGGCACTCTGAGCCAGGCACAGGGAAAAGCATCCCCTGTCCAGCTCCAGCTGCAGAGTGCCAGAGCCTGGCAGGGAAAGTTTTCCCGGCAGGGGAAGTTTTCCCTGCGGGGGGGGGGGCTTCTCCCCAGGGCTTGCCACCCACCAGGAAGAGATCCTAGAAAGCAGGTTGTCCTGCACTGGCTGCCCACGGGCAAGTGACCTCGGTGGGCAGCTTGTCCCAGTCTGGCTGCCTGCCAGGAAGAAAGCCGTGAGTGGTTTCTGCCGGAAAAGCACCCAAGGGGGTGGCTTCTCCAGTGCTGGCCACCTGCCGGGAATGCAGCCCCATGGGTGGCCAGCATTGGAGAAGCTGCCCGCCGGGTGCCTAGCCAGCCAGTGGCTAGCCCAGCAGAAGCAGTCTGCCGGGGTGCTTTCCTAGTGGGCGGCCAGCCTGGTAGAAGCTGCCTGCTGGGGTCCCTTGCCTGTGGGCAGTCACCCCCACAGGAGCCACGCAGGGATGCTTTCCTCTGGCCAGCTGTGGGGCAGACCCCCCATGGGGGAGAAGCAAACCCCTACGAGGCCAGCCCTGCACCTGCCGGGTGCAGGGATGCTTTTCCCCTGTGTGTGGCTGCAGAAGAGAAGCCACGCGAGTTTTGCTTCACCCCCACCAACAGCCCAGCAAGAGCCAAGCTGGGGGATACATTCTCCTGTGCCGGGCTGTCACCGTGTCCCCAGCCAGGGGACAGGAACCCCCCCCCCCAGCCAGATCTGGCCTGGGGGGGATGAAGGCACCTTTAGGGCTGCTGGCCCCAGGTACCAAAGTGCTGGTCTTCCTCCCAAGGTGCATGGCACCCTGGGAAGAAGTCAATCCAAACTCAGTGAGTTCGAATTGACATGGCCACATTGGGTCAATTCAAACTCCTGGGTTTGAATTGACCCTGACTTAGATGTCAAATGAGGTTTGACAAACTTGAAGTCAGCTTTTATCAGTTCAAGCTGAGAAGGTCCTCAGTTCGAATTCATGAAAGCGGCCATGTCCATGCACTTAATTGAATTTGAATTTATGACAATCAATTTGAATTCAGCTTTAAGTGTAGACACACCCTAAGGGCCTTCAGGAGACTTACCTGTTTGAAGCATGACTAGACCTTCAGTGAGTTGGGGTGAAGGATTTTCCTTGTGTCATTCATTGGCCAATGATACCATTAGCAGAAAAGACCATACTTCCATGATAAAGAATATGAATGAAATCCTCATTGTATTGAAGGTGATGGGAGTTTTTCAACTGACTTCAATGGGCTGAGGACATCAAAATTTGAATCTAAAAAGTACACCATGTATTGGGTCAGGATATACCTTTAAATTGGTTATAATTTGCCTATTATTCTCATTTTGTTTCCTCTACTCTGTCTATATCATTTCCTTGGAACTGGGGTTATCCTTATTGAGGCATTTAGAAGACAACTCGTGGGCATTACCTTAAATAAATAATAGTCAATATAATAGTAATAATATAAACGGGGAAACATATGGCACTTAAAAACTATCAAATATTTTTATTGCATGAGCTTTTGTGGGAGAAAATCCTACTTTGTCAGATGCTTTGAAGATGGGAGAATTTACAGATTGTTATGTATGCCGTAAGCAAGTAGCACATTCTTTTTTAAAGGTTTGGGGATTTGTGTTAACCAGTGAAAGGCTTTCTATGCCAGCTGTATGAGGGATATGGCAAAATTGTTCTTTTCAGTCCCCTCGTTTCTTGCTGTTGCTAGGGGAACCCTTGATGTTTAAAACACAAAAAGAATTTTAGCTCTGCCTTAGCCTATGGACTGGGGAGTCTACGTTTTGAGGATGCTAAAATATACTTTGTGCTCTCTAAATTCTTTGCGCTCTTTGGATTGCAGGGTCTATACAGCCTACCAATTTTCCTGTCTTTAGCCCTGCCTATATACCCTAATCTCCCTCTGCTGCCCAATCATTCTGGGAGAAAAATGTGCACAAATCCCCGCTATACTGAGATAATGTGAATCTATTTCAACTGTATGATGAAGCTCTATAGCTCCCCCAGCCATCAGTTTTGTGAGCAGACGACGAAGGAGGAAGGAGTGAAAACCTGAATCTGGGAATGATTGCAGTTTCTTTATTTTCTCAGTCAACACATCAGTTATTAAACTTGACTTTGGGTAGGTAGATGGTCTAAGTATTGCTTCTGTACCACTTCACATGAAGCATGGATTATCTGGGGTCTCCTTTAACACCATGCTCAATGACAGCTCCCATTTTTAAAGAGCATGTTCTCCTGTAAAGTCAAAAGCAAGAGCTCTAATGTATCAAGTGATCTTTTTTTCTGTTATCTGTCAGCAGTGCCATTGCTGCTAGATTAAGGTCAAAGTTTACATCTGAAGACATACTGATAAGCCTATAAAATAAACAGAAGTATCTATCCTGCCAGTCCACTTTAATTGGAAGCCTTATCTTGTTTCTAACTCTGTTCATCTATTCTGTTACTGGTTAAGTCATGTGCGCTTTTACTTAGTATATAAAGATGCAAAATAATGTTTAATTGAGATTAGGAATCTTGTGAATGATTACTATGTTTTTCTGTCCTAGTACTGGGAATCAAGACAATTTAAACTAAAATGCTTGTTGATTTAGTGCATGCATGATATCCTAGAGATGTTGTTTTCCAGATTATAAAATAGTAGATGCTTTAGTTTTTAATAAGACATCTGTGGGATGGGTGTCACTTATGTTAAATATAACCCCTCTCTTGGGATTTATTATGTGGAGGTATATATGGGCCACGTGTCATTACTCTTGGAAATGTATATGGTAAAGTTCATTATATAACTTCAGTGCAAGGCTATGTAATCCATCCAGTAGACTGCTGAAATTTCCTGAATACCAAGAACGAAATGTGCAACTGACATTTTTTTAACACAAACAACATTATAAGAATCTGATCTGTAACCATTTTTTATATAGTCTCTGGGCAGATGAAGACTTAATTTTAAATAGAGCCTAGTGCATCATTAACAAATATGTGAGCTGAATCCTGTCCTTAGTTATTCAGACACACTACGAAGAAAAGGAAAAAAAAAGTTTGGGGTGCCTCTACCTCTCAACTGCATGTAAAAGAGAAATAGGTTAGAATACACTTTTATGCTCCATTGAGATGTGGAAGTAAAAGATGCCTTGTACCAGACACTTTATGACAGGGATGACTCTCATCCACTATTTATAAGGCCCAATATTTTCTGTAACCAAAAAGGACATAAATAGCACATCATACTGCATATAAAAGCAAAAAGGAACAATTCTGTTTTTGTTCTATTTATTAATTATTCATTGAAATTTAAAATTAGTGAATGATGCAAAACTTGAATTTTAAAAGCATAATTCCTACTAAATTTTCCAGTTTGTATCTTTGACAAAGGATTAATGTGCAACATTAAATACATACCACCAAAGAAACCCTTCCACAATAGAATTCTTCTACAAAACTTCCAAGAGGCATGTTGAGTTTGCAGAGATCCATAGCAGGTGACAGCTCCTGCATTATGTTCCTTTCTCTTTGATTGAATACCTGTATTGCAAAGGACTCAGTAAGTAGAATCCTGTCACAGGGAATATTCCATGTGACAGCAGATATTTGAAGTAAGATCCCTATGAGCTGAGTGAGTTAAATTTTCTGGTATTTTCAAAAACAACACTAGAAAATGAAATTCTTTATTCTTCCCACCGTTGGTAAGTCTTGCATACTGTCCTGCTTTATATGAGACTATGGTAGAATGATGTAACTTAACGATTTTACTACTCTGGGCCTGTTTCTGTGGAAGTTGGAGTCTGCAGCCTCTTTTGCACTCTGTATGATAATGCTTACACTGCATTATTTTATGGAAACTATTAAAACAGAATGGTACAGCCAGAGGAATGAAATGCTTCTCTAATCCATTCAGCCTGTTCTCTGCAGGTTTTATTTTACACCCTTTTAAATATCTTGGCTGACTACAAGAGCAAGACACCAATGGCAAGAGACTATAAAATGTATTTGGCCACAAGTTATTCCACTGAATATTCACTAGTAGAAGGCACTTTCTTTCACCATCCATGTTCCAACTGCAATTTGAAGGTATCTCTTGAACTGGAATTAAGGAAGGCAAAGGAGATTATGCAGCACCAATTTCCATCAGAAATAGTAGATGGCTGCCAAAAAGAAACACTTTTTAAAATTAATTTTGCATTAATTGGAAAGTCACTCCCTTCAAAACATGATTAAATACATGATTTGAAGAGGCCTGCTCTTCCGAATCTGGACCTGATTGTTGAGTTGATTTTCAAAATGACTGCACAGGCAAATTAGAGAAGTAAGCTTGTAAAATGTGTAACTGTAGTTCTGGAGAGTGTTCTCTGAAACTCTTGTGGGAAACTTTTATTAAAAATGAAATTGTGTTTTCATCCTGAAAAATGAGTGTAAAACTGAAGTGATGAGTTTCTATATTCGTTGTGTCTCGCTGAGTGCCTTCTCAAATCTTTTCTCTTTAACAAAACAAAACAAAAAACGCCTTAATGATTTTTGTAAGCTTAGCCTGGGCTCTGACAGTTAACCATGTAGTACCTTCACCACTAACACATGTTCTTCATGCCGAGTTACCTCCTAGGCTACACCTGCGCAACTTTAGTTAAGGCCACTGAAATTGAGCATGTGTCACTGAAGGCACAGACTGTGGAGTTTTAGATGTGGGTCTGAAAGTTTAATTTACCCCCCAGAATCCTCATTTTTGATGATACAGGAGATGGAAAGAATTCAGTCTGGTTGTCAGAGCTCAGGGCACTTTTTCAGGCTGACTGTCCAAAAGCCATCCACTGAGACACACTGAATAAAATACCTACAATGTTGCTGTGTTTATAGAAGAAGAAGGGGGTGGGGGAAGAAGGCTACACATCTCTTGTCAAAGTAGACACTCTGTTAAGCAAGTCCAATAGATACTTTCTGCCTTCCATGCTGTGTAAACTAAAGATTGCTACTTTTTCACAAGCATTTCCATCTCTATGGTGACAGGTAAAAATAAGCATCTTGATGACAGAAAGCCAGATTAGACAGACTGGATGGAATAGTAGCTGACTGTATGGGGAAGGGAAGTTTGCTCTGTGTGGCAGAAGACTTAAGAATAATACCAGCCAAGGCAACATCTTCCATAGAGATAGCACTACAGCTGTTCTTCTGTCTGCTGGCACTCTTGCTGTAGCTTTAAAACGACACAGATCTTGAATCCGGGCTCCATCTGAGCAAAGTAAAATGTTAATTTCCTCATGGCCTACAGTCAAATCCTGGCTTTCAATTCAGATATGTATTTCCTTCACCTCCTCATGTCATACTCTTCTCAAGCCCTGCAGAAAACTCACATGTTCAGAGGTTTCTTCCGGAGCTACCTACTATGGGCTTGGTCTATGCTACGACGTTAGGGATGACTCAAGGAAGTTTCCATCAACATAGTTGCACATGTGTCTAAACTTAAATAAATGCAGTGTGAATGCAGATACTGCTTTACTCATATTGACCCTAACTATCCTATAGCAGCTCTCCCACCATCTGCTCTGGTCACCATTATGAATTCCAGGGTCATAGAGATTGAAGACACTTGGCCCCTTTAAAGCCCAGCAACATTTGAAACTTCTTTTCCTAATTGACCAGACTGACAAACACACATAACAGTTCTCCATTGTTGAGCACAACTGGTCAACTGACCATGCTGCCTACACACTTCAGAGCTCCCTCTGTCTTGGGTAGCCAGGAAATTCTGGATTTTTTTGGGCTGGTGGCGGGGGAGGAGGCCAAACATAGAAACATCAACATCTATGAGCATATTGCTCATGGGAGGCAGGAGAAGGAATACCACAGGAACCAGCAGCAGTGCTTCATGACAACCAAGGAGTTGTGGAAGGCATGCCAAGACCAGGAGGGCTAACAATCAATCCAGTGCTGGACTGCAAACCTACTGCTTTTATGATAACCTGCATGCCACACTTAGTGGAAATCCCATCATCATCCCTCACAGAGCATGGACACCTCTGAGGAGCCCAAGTCACAGGTCCCTTTCATGAGCAATGGGCACAGATGACCAAGGGATCCTGGTGTGCAAAGGTCCAGGAATTGTTTTTGAATCCACCACAGACCAGTCATTCCCATCCATCATACACAGGTCAACCTGATGGGAAGTAACCTCAGGTGAGTTTGTTGGTACATTTTCAATTACAGGGATGCCCTGCCCCACCCAGGTAACAGGACACATCTTTTGACTTTTCATTAATTTACTTATGGTAGAAGATATAGTGATAAAACCAAGAAAGGTCAGGTTGCTGTCTGCTTTTCATTCCTTTCTGGAGTTATGAGAGGGCCAAGTGGAGAAGCTTATTTATGTCCACAGAGATGTCTCTTGAACTCTCCTGAGTGATCTTGATGAAACTCTTCTGGAGGCACTCTGCAATCTTCTTCCAAAGGGTTTCGAGGGAGGCCTCTCTTCTTTCTTCTTCTGCAATAGCCAGCTTTCCCATGCCACTGATCAATAACTTCAGCAGATACCTATGCAGTGCCATCTAGCAGCATATGGAATGGGGTGTCTTTGGAACATTATCAGCACTTCTGCTGTTCTCTACAGTTATTACCATCAGGAGTGTGAAATCAGCTGAAATCACCTCAGCATGTGGAAAATGTTGCCAGTGTTCAATGCTATTGCCCTATACTACTAGAATCGTACAACCAAACAAATCCTTATTAATTTTCTCCAATACCATATTGGTCCTTATTCACCAGGGTTATTGCTCTGACTTGTGACATGTGCAAGCCATCCCAAGCACATGTGAAAAGATAGTGTTTAAAACTTTCGGAGAGCAAAGGGGGTAAGTTTGGTATTTTAAACCAAAAGGTGTAGGGGCCCCAACAGTAAAAAGGAAAAGGAGATGCATCAGGACTTAATGGGGCTTTTCAGGCAGCAAAATCAGATACTACGGGACCTTATAAAGAACCAGGTTCAACAATCAAAGACTCATCTCCCTCTTCAGCCTGGGACTTCCTCGTACTCCTAAAATATTCCACAAGACATCATGGCTCACCACACTACCTCCACCACTCCAGCTTTGGAGACATTAAATACAAACAGATGCATAAATGTTGACCTGTGATAGCCCTGGTGGTGTATGTGCAGCTGAAATTGACATGAATGGTCCCTCCCCTTCATAAATTCTGTTCTATGTTAAATTTTTAAAGGTATTTGTTTTAAAATTGCATGATTTTTGCACCAGTGTTTTACAGAATAAAATGCTATTAATTAAAACATAATTCATCTTTATTAGTTCACAACATATGATGCGGCGTTTTCAGCAGTCTTGACATTAAGGCTGTGTTCACACAGCATTTTTGTTTCGAAACAACGAGGTTGTTTTGAAACAAAAAAAAACCTGTTCACAATACGCACAGTTGTTTTGAAACAACGGGAACCCATTGTTTTGAAACAATGGAGTTGTATCGAAACAAGTTAAACCTAGTCTCTGGGCGAAAACAACGTTGTTTCGCAATGGTTGTTTTGAAACAACGCCGTGCAAACATGCTGTTTCGAAACAACAGTGGTTTCGAAATGACTTGTTTCGAAACAACCGTCGTCTGAACATGTTGTTTCGAAATGACGGTGAGTCATTTTGAAATAACTGTTGTCCGGAATTGCTATTTCGATTCCGGCTTTTCTCCTTATTTCGAAGTGACTTTTTTGCTAATTCAAAATAAGTCATTTTGAAATAAGGCATTGTTTTGAAGCAAGTTGTTTCGATACAACTTGTCTTGAAACAACCATCTGTGTGTGAACACAGCCTAAGTGATTCCCTGTTACTGCACAGTGTTGCACAACTCAAAGGATCAATCACAAACAACATTAAAGGCAAATTGACAATTTTATATTCTGACACTACAGCAATCAGCACATGATTTCTGCCAGGCCACAAAAAAGCAGGCCCAGGTAGAGAGCACTACAAAACACACTATTCTTGTTTACTGTTAAAATGGCCTTCCAAATCATTCCTGAGCCATATAGCTCTGTGCTGAGCTATTCTAACAGCCCTTGCATCTAGGCTCATATTCAGCAGACAGCTGCTCCACCTCTGCCTCTTCTTCCCATGGAAATTTTTCCCCCTTTGCTTTATGGACACAGCAGGCAGCTATAACCACTGACATTTTTCTCATTGAGGTCTATTCTTGTGAGTAAACAGTGCTAGTGACCCTTCAAATGACAAAAAGTAGATTCAACTGTCATTTTGCACGGGCTGAGATGGTAGCTGAATCATTCCTTTGTGCTGTCAAAGTGGCCACTGTATGACATCATAAGCCAGAGGAGCAAGGAGTTGCCTAGGTTCTCCAGCATCACTATTGGCATTTCAACATTCCCAGTGAGTAATCTGCCAGTTGGGAAAGAAGATCTCTGATGCTTGCTTTCTAAACAGTGCTATGTTCTTAAAGATGTGTTGATGTTGGTGAAGCACCCTCTGTGATCCAAAATGCCTCCGTAACCATAGGAAACCAGCTCTTTCTGTTGATGTACTCTGTGGCATGGCGTTCCTTTGCTAAACTAAGGAGATGTGGGCTGTCTTTTGATTCACCACAGTTTGGAACCCTCACTGCTGCATCTACATCCACTATGTCCCCCAAATTGTTGAGAGTCATAGTCCTGTATAGCAGGAGGTGATTAATGGCACATGCATGTCTCAAAATGGGCTCATGCAGCAGATTTCCTGATGCTAAACTGATCCCTGACTAGCCAGTCGCAATCTGGCTTTGTAAATTTCCACAGTGCTGTCATCACTTGATTCTCCATTTTCAGTGCAGCTCTCATTTTGGAGTCCCTGTGCTGAAGGTTGGTGTGTGCACAGATCTAGGACTGTGGTCATGAGCAGACACTACAGAACTTTCAGATATGCATCGGCCAAAAGCTCTGTTACAATGTGATCCCACAAATCAGTGCTTGTTTTTCAGAACCAGAAGAGGGCTGCACTTCCTGCAGCTGCTCCAGGAACACAACAATCACTTTGTATCAACTCTCATTAGGTCCAACAGCAATCTGTTATGATCCCCACTTATTCAGTTCTTCTTACAGTTCTGCAGATATTTCAGGATTGTGTGCCCTGGGCTCTCAATACTCATGACAATAGCATAGAGCTGTGCAGGATCCATGTTTCTGTCAGATGATGGACAGTGCCATCTACATATGTGGAATTTAAAAAAAAAGACACAAGAAGTATGAGGCATAGATAACATCACAGATGGGTACAGATGCAAACTGGGAAGTTCTTAGTAAAAAGAGAGGGATGAGCTGTCTTAGATGCCATTGAACAAGAATACCATTCATTGATCATGCTTGATCGATATGGTTATCTTACAAAGTACAATATTTCCCCTACTTACTCTAGGAAGTCATACTAAATACTGACAAGAATGAGGCAACGCTATTTAGTTATTACATAAAAGCATCATCAGGGATCAAGTCAAAATAAGCCATTGGTGAAGAAGTGGGAATCGTTTCTTTTGCATTTTGTTTTTCCACAACAAACTTAAGGCAATACTGATGCTCCAGTGATTCTAAAATAGATGTATTTTGTACTCATGAAATACTGTCATACCTGGGTATCACCAGTCAGAACCTACTATATCAAAAAACAGGGGAAATGTAATTTTAATCTTTTCCAGGGTTTCTGATTAGAAATTTCAGACATCATAAGCATTTAGTTAATTCAAATTAGCATTTAGCAGTCAAATGCCCCCAAAGGTAAAGGATTACCCTAGAGGCAGCATAGAAATTAATCTTATTCTATGACTGATCTCTTCTCTGATGAGGTCTTAAATATTGAAATTTTAATTTATTTATTATGCAGGAAGCTGGCATTTTAGCTCTAAAGCCATTTGACAGGAAGACACTATAATTATCCTTGTTCCCTCAGTACCCGTTTTCCTTCCTGCCCGTTTCTTTGAGATTATAAAAAGAAGTTGAGGCTCTGGTTTCCAGTACAGATTCATTCTTATAGTAGTACAGTCATTTGCAGTAACAGATGCAAACACAGTAACTAGTTCATTCTGTATCATTTCTTCAACCCCAAAGTTCTTTGCCTTCACAGGCTGTTAAGAAGATGGCAGATGGCAATATATTTATTATGAAAAGTGGATTGTGACTCTAATGCACTGCCTGTGCATCTCTGCACTTCCTGTATTATTAAATGCTATGATTTGTTCCCAGAGAGAGTGCAAAAGGCAGGCAATGTATCAGAACTCCATCTTGGAAAATACGAGTTATGGAAAATTTCAAAGTAATTACACTTTGTTTGAATAGTTGCCTCAAAGATGATACCTCAACATTTTACAACTGAAATACAAGAATGTAGAAATGCAACAAAAGCAAATTGCCTGCAGTTACAATATTTAAGCAAACTGTTCATCCCTGCCATAAAAGAATAATGTAAAAGCTTTTTGGTAATAACAGCTGTATCATATAATGTGAACGGTAGGTAGGTCATAGCAACAAATGCAGAAACATTCCCTTTGCTTGTTCCCCTCCAACAAAGACTGCAGTTATGGATGCTTCTCAAGCAAGTTCACATTTAGGCCCATTGTGAGCTCAGACAGTATGTATGGTGCAGGAGGCATCTCTGCATATCAGCTCCAAGCCATTTTCAATGCCTAACAGAGGTTTCTCAATTCATATCCTTACTGACAATATGACCGCAGTCAATTATGTGAACAGATGCACAATCAACTCTTTCTGGAGGTGATTTAACTTTAGTATCTTTGCATCAAAGAGAACATCACACCATTGGCTGATCATTTACTGAGCTCCCACAGTCAGTTGGTTGGCCATCTCAGCAGGATCTTTCCCTGGAATCCCAATGCTCCATCTGTAATGGTGCACTGATGGTCATCTTCAGAGCTGGGGATATGGCATCAATCAATGTATTTGCTGTGATACACAGCAAGAAATATCAGTTTTGTTCTCAAGAAGATCTTCATCCTTACTAATTAACTGATGTCTTTTGACTGAGGTGAGAACTGGACCTCACATACACTTTTCTTCCATCCCACTCAGGTCATCCTCTGTCAGAAGCAGGACAAAGTCAGGATAATCCTCAATGCCCTGGAATGCTGAGACAATGTGGGTCCTCAGCTTTCCAGAGTCACTTGTTCTGTCTCCCCTCCACAGCTTTTACCATCTATTCCAGATCTTTTCTTACACCACTGTCAGATTCTGCACCCCTGAGCAGCCTGCACCTCACAGCATAGCTGTTAATGACTATACCAGGCAGAGAAGCTCTTTGACTGACTGAGGTCAGCAGATCTTGCCAAGTAGTTGAAAACAATCCACTATGGCTACCTACCTGCCCAAATAGAAACACTTTTCTTCCTGGCCCTCTGCTTGAAGTATCCAACCATTGTTTACTAAGGTATATAATGTCCTTGTGTACTTATTGTACCTCAGATCTTCAAGTCTTTCAGGTGTTTTTAATTATACTTAGCTGCAATTTTAGTGATCTGTTCTCCAACTGAGGGAAAGTCACTGCCAGTGCTCTCTTATCCAAGGATGGATAGATTCCTCAAAGTTCTCATTTGTCTCTGTAAAGGGCACTCTTCATGTGAAGGACCTAAACACTGCTGGGAGTTCTTATGGGCCCTGAATTTGAGACTGTAGTTACTTGCACTTTGGCTCACCTTTCTCAAAAGATAGTTTTTTCATAATGAGAAAACATCAAAGCAGAAGTGTAGAAGAATTTTAGGCCCTCATGTCAGATACCATGTATGCCTTTCAGGCCATATCTCATGTATTTTACAAAAGTGGTATCAGCCTTTCATCTAAGCCAAGCAATATCCTTACCAGTTTTTCTCCAACATCATTCTCTGGCAGTGATGTCAGTGTCTTCATGCACTAAATGTGAGAAAAGCACTGATATTCTATTTAGACAGAGCTAAATCCCTTTTGAGTTTCCCCTTGCCTTTTTGTCTCTTATGCTGATAGAATGAAAGAATAAGCAGCCTCAGAACAGACTATTTTTCAAGTAGATTACAGCTTGCATCACCTCAGCCTACATGGTAGCAAACAACCCCTTTTGAAAAGACTCAGCTCATTCTACAAGGGCTATCTCTGTGGTCTGCTTGTGTTATAGTGCTATTTTGGACATATACAGGGATGATATATATTCCTGCATACCTACCTTTAGTTTGCACTATGTCATCACAACAGGTTCCAAGTATGAGCCAAGCTTTGACAAAACAGTTTTGCACTCAATTTACAGGTAGATTCCAAGTCCAACCATGTTTCTGAACTACTTAAGAATTACCTGAATGGCACATACATATGAAACCAGGAAGTTTTTGGAGTTTTGAGGACAGCTTTCTGGTACAAATGCAGGAGGAACCAACTAGGGGCCTTGCACCTCTCGACCTGCTGCTCATAAACAGAGAAGAATTGATTGGGGAAGTAGAAGGGAACGGCAAGCTGGGCAGCAGTGACCATGAGATGGTAGAGTTCAAGATGCTGGTTAATGGAAAAAAGGAAAGAAGCAAAATGCAGACCCTGGACAGAAAAGCAGATTTTGGCTCCCCTCAGGAACTGATGGGCAGGATCCCTTGGGAGACTGATCTGAAGGGGAAGGACGTCCAAGAGAGCTGGCTGTATTTTAAAGAAACCCTACTAAGGGCACAGGAAGATAACATTCTCATGAGCAGAAAGAACAGCAAACGTGGAAGGCTCCCAGTGTGGCTAAACACAGAACTCTGCACTGAGCTAAAATATAGAAAGGAAGCTTACAGAAAGTGGAAGCTTGGACAGATGACTAAGGAGGCATATAAAGATATTGCTTGGGACTGCAGCAATAAAATCAGAAAGGTCAAAGGACAATTGGCGTTGCAGCTAGCAAGAGATGTGAAGGATAACAAGAAGGGGTTCTACAAGTATGTCAATAACAAGAAGAGGATCAAAGATGGTGTAGGTCCCTTGCTGAATGGGGCAAGTTTTCTTGGCTATGTCTACACACACATCATTATTTCAAAATAAGTATTTCAAAATGAGCTATTTCAAAATAAAGTCCTTATTTGAAAATAAGTTAATTCAAATTAAGAAAATGTTAATTCAAATTAAGGGAAAGCCTGCTATCAAAACAGCTGTTATTTTGAAATGGTTATTTAGAAATAAGGCCATTCAGAAATGTGGTTTAGAAACAGTTGTTTTGAAACAATGGTGTTGTTTTGAAACAACATGTCCAAACAGCCTTATTTCGAAATAACCATTTTGAAATAACAGCCGGTTTGAAATGAATGGGGTTTATGCTGTTTCAAAATGTTGGTTCTTATTGGCTATTTTCACACGTAAAATGCCTTTTCAAAATAAATTATTTCAAAATGAGTTATTTCAAAATGAAGTCCTTATTTTGAAATAAGTTAATTTGAATTAAGAAAATGTTAATTCAATTTAAGGGAAAGCATGCTATCGAAATGGCTGTTATTTCAAAATGGTTATTTTGAAATAAGGCCGTTTGGACATGTTGTTTCAAAACAGTTGTTTCGAAACAATGGTGGTGTTTTGAAACAACGTGTCCAAATGCCGTTGTTTCGAAACAGCCATTTCAAAAGAATGGCTATTTCTATTTCAAGGGAGGTTTTACTGTTTCAAAATAATGGCCGTTATTTCGAAACAATTGGTCCCATTGTTTCAAAATAATGGAACATTGTGTGGACATAAGAAATTTTATTTAGAAACAACGGCTGTTGTTTTGAAATAAAACTCTTGTCTGAACACAGCCATTTCAAAATGACGGGTCCCATCATTTCAAAATAAGAAAATGTTGTGTGGACCTAATCTCTTTTTATTTCAAAATAACCAGTGATATTTCAAAATAAGAGATGTGTGAACATACCCCTTGTGATGGAGGATGAGGAAAAAGCTGAAGTGCTCAATGCTTTATTTTACTTCAGTTTTCACAGGGAGGGCCAGCTTCTAGCCCACTACACTGGGTATGGCAGATTGGAGAGAAGAAGAAGAGAGGTCTTTGGTGATGGAAGGTCAGGTTAGGGACAACTTAAAGAAGCTGGATATCACAAGTCCATGGGGCCAGACAAACTACATCTGACAGTGCTGAGGGAGCTGGCCAATGAGATAGCAATACTGCTGGCCATTATCTTTGAAAACTTGTGGCAAATGGGAGTAAATCATGCCTAACCAACCCCATTGCCTTCTATGATGAGATGATTGGATTTGTGGATGCAGGAAGAGCTGTTGACATGATATACCTCAACTTTAGCAAGTCTTTTGATACGGTTTCCCACAGCATTCTCGTTGACAAGATAAGGAAGTATGGGTTGGATGTGTGGACTGTAAGGTGGATAGAAAACTGGCTAGATCCACGGCTTCAGCAAGTAGGAATCAATGGCTCCATGTGTAGTTGGCAACCAGTAACGAGTGGTGTGCCCCAGCGGTCATTCTTTGGGCCAGTTCTGTTCAACATTTTCATTAATGATCTGGATGATGGGATAGATTGCACACTCAGTAAGTTTGTGGATGACACCAAGCTTGGGAGAATGGTAGACATGCTGGAGATCAGGGACAGGATTCAGGGAGACCTAGACAACTTGGAACAGTGGACCAATAGAAATCTCATGAGGTTCAGCAAGGACAAATGCAAAGTCCTGCACTTGGGATGGAAAAACCCCATGGACTCCTACAGGCTGGGGGGCGGTCAGCTAAGTAGCATTACTGCAGAAAAGGACCTGGTGGTCATGGTTGATGGGAAGCTGGATATGAATCAACAGTGTCCTCTAGCTGCCAAAAAAGCCAATGGCATACTGGGTTGCATCAGCAGAAATGTTGCCAGCGGATCGAGGGATGTGATTGCTCCCTCTATTTGGCACTGGTGACGCCACATCTGGAATACTGTGTTGAATTCTAGGGTCCCCACTATAAAAGGGATGTGGACAAATGAGAAAGAGTTCAGTGGAGGGCAACAAAAATGATCAAGGGGCTGGAGCACAAAACGTATGAAGAAAGACTGAAGGAACTAGTCTTATTTAGCCTGCAGAAGAGAAGACTGAGGGGGGATTTGATAGCAACCTTCAACTAATTGAAGAAATGCTCCAAGGAGGATGGAGATCAGCTGTTTTCTGTAGTAACAGAGGACAGAACAAGGAGCAATGGTTTCAAGTTGCAGCTGGGCAGGCTGAGCTTGTATATTAGGAAAATCTTTCTTACTAGGAGAGTGGTGAAGCATTGGAATGGGCTACCTAGGGAAATGGTGGAATCTCCATCTTTGGAGATACTTAAGGCTTGGTTAGACAAAACCATGGCTGGGATAGTTTAGTGAGAGTGGTCCTGCTTTGTTGGCAAGAGGATGTACTAGATGACCTCATGAGGTCCCTTCTAACCCTATGATTCTATGAAACCACTTGATGAAGAAAGAATGCTGTTACTCTTGTTCACATGTATATCCCATAAGCCTCCGTTCATCCAAGTTACATTGGAGTCCCTATCATTGTATCTGGGGTACAGGAACAAAGGGGAAATGAGGTGCGATCCCTTTATATATCTTCAGGAGGGTCCATGAGAAAGTACATGGCACATGTGGTGCTCCAACAGGCATTGGCATCAAATATTTCTAGGTATGGGTGTGCTGGGAGCATGCATGCTAAAATACACATGTGAAACACATTTCAAAAAACAGCAGTTAAATGTTAGTAAGCGTTCTTTGTTCTTCATTGTCAGTGGTGCACAAGGGTATTGCACAATGTCGTAGTGCATAATGTGTTGTACACACACACGTGGTGCAATCCTGGTGCAGAATGTGGTTTTGATCTCTTCTGTCTAGCAGAGCTAAGAAGACTGAGAGATCTGAAGAAAATACCTAGCTCTAATAAAGAGAACAGCGAATGCTCTGGTTGAGTTGAGAAAGGGCAAAAGGTAGAAAAGAAGGAATAAATTTGTTCTGAGTAAATGTACTTCTGAATACATAGCTTTTTAAAATATTGGTAGAAATTCTGAATATTCAATAAATGTGGGTCAAGAGCTAAATACTTCCATTGTCTCAATAGGCATCCAGGTATAAGTCATGTAAATATTATTTTGTTGAATAGTTAAAACTACAGTCCAGCGGAAGGCAACAAAAATAATTAGGGAGCTGGGACACATATTTTATGAGGAGCAACTGAAGGAACTTGGCTTATTTAGTCTGCAGAAGAGAAGACTGGGGTGGGGGTGTTGATAACTACCTTCAACTACATAAAGGGGTGCTCCAAAGAGGAGGCTGTTCTCATTGGTGACAGAGGACAGAAAAAGGAGCAATGGTTTCAAGCTGCAGCTGCAGAGTTCTAAGCTGGATACTAGGAGGGTGATGGACCACTGGAATAAGTTACCTAGGGAGGTGGTGGAATCTCCATCACTGGAAACTTCCAAGACTCAATCCAAAGGAGTAGCCATGTTAGTATAGTTCAGTAACACATTTATTTTTTGCATGAGCTTTCGTTGGAGAAAATCCTACTTTGTCATCTGATGAAGTGGGATTTTCTCCCATAAAAGCTCATGCAAAAAATAAATTTGCTGGTCTTTAAATGCCACAGGACTCATTGTTTGGTTGGTTTAAGACTTGGTTGGATAAAACCCTGGCTGGGATGACTGAGTGGAAGTAGTCCAGTTTTTAGCAGGGGGTTGGACTAGATGACTTCATGAGGTCCCTTCCAGCCCTAATAGTCTATGATTCTATGAAAATTAAATCCATCTTTCCCTGATATTAAAAAGAACTAGCCATTAAAAGACATTTTTATCTCCAGTTACACATAGATTTGAACCCAATAGTATGAGACTACTTGTTGGTGAAATATAATTTAATGATGAATTATACAAATTATATTTTTAGGTTGCATAATGGGTAATTCCACAATTTTATGTTTGACTGGCATGACACTGTATAGTTTCACTGAAACAATTTGTGACAATACTTGATAATCTCCTAAAGAGAATAGCTCAGAAACATACTACTGATGGCCATATGCTGTGCAATTGCCTAGATTTTGCTATCTGTATCCCTTCCAAGGTTTTATTTGTTTTTATCTGCTAAGACCAAACATATATACCCTGGAGCGATCCAAGCTCTTCAAAACTGTAACATAAATGAATCCAGCAAAAGAGCTCTTTGTCAGAAGCATTTGTGATGTGAAAAGCACCCATCAGTTATTAGAGTAATATGCTTCTCATATAATTTGGTTCAGACTTGTAACAAAGTGCTGGATCCAAAGTTCATTGAAATCAGTGGCAGTTGTTTTACTGATTTCAATGGGCTTTGGATTAGTCATAAAGTGAGTGGTGCATTCCTGATTCTGAGGTTTCTCAATTCTGCAATCAGTCACAGATATGTATCTGTTTCACTAATGTCTACACCACGTTTTGTTCAGCAGATTGATATGTCTTGTAATTGGCAGACATGTATATGACTAATATGGTTATTTTTCAGTTGTGAAATGAGAATTGCCAAAAGTGGGTAGCTGAGTAACAAGAAACATATAAACAAACATTAAACATGTACTTACTAATATTAGTCAACATATGTCCTTTCTTAAATATTGCAGACTCTTCAAGATAGAAACATAGCATCCCATTTAACATGTGTGTATGTTTATGTGTGTGTATGCATACATTCTGAGGTTTCTGAATGCTAATTAATACATATATAATCTTCCCGTTTTGCATATAGCCAGCTGACACACTAAGAAATCCAGTTTGTTTAAATCCTTTCAATAAAACAATGCATTCTTTCTGTGCATGACACCACAGTGAAATAAACTAGGAGGAAAAATAAGAAGCTTTTGCAGATGAGTAGAGCCCTGCAAATCCGCAGATGTCCACAGATATCCGCATTATATCCACATCTGTGGATAAAACACAGATATCCACAGACCATTTCTTGTGGATGCAGATTGGATACAGATCCACATCTTTTTACCTGCACAGAGCTAGAGCCCTGCCAATATGCGGATATCATGCGAATATCCACATGATATCTGCATTTGCAGATACAACACGGATATCCGCGGGCCATTTCTTGTGGACACAGGTCAGATATGGATCCACATATTTGTATCCATGCAGGGCTCTACAGATGAGCTTTGCTTCTGCAGCTGTCAAGATTAAATTTATGTCAGAGGAAGTACAAGGTAATGAATAGAACAGAAAATGGGGAGCCAGTATTCCTTTGTTCTGTTTCTTGCTGCCACTGATTTGCTGAGTGATATAGGGAAAATACCTTGGGTTCATTTTTAAAAGTGCCAATGTTGCCTAAGGCCTATTTCCAAACTGATGCAGGTACAGGTCCTAAGTTATTTAGGTACCTAACTCTCATTGATATCAATGGGAGGCAGGTGTCTAAATACCTGTTGTAGATTTGGGCCCTGGGAAAATCAATGGGCCCTGAGTGACTCTTGAAAATGAAGTTAGTGCAGAGGTAAATCTTCGGATCAATATGCAAGTGTTAATTGATGTCATTTGATCCTATGAGGTCAGACAGAGAGAAACTGTAGAGGTAGAATAGAAAGGGAAGGGAGAAGGTCAGAGTCTTGCGTTTGAACTGGCTTGTCAATCAGCAAAGGGAAAGCAGACTTTTGCTTTAATTTAGAATGTCAGGGTGACTCCACTTTGACATGTAATAGGATTTATTAGCAGTCCCTTGACTGACATATATAGAAGTCAAACTATATCGAGCCTCCAGTTTTCACAGAATGGTTTCAAATGTGACATTTCCCATGCAGCATACCAGGACCACAAGAAAAGTGTTTGTTTTTTTTTCTTGGTTTTTTTTTAATGACCTAGGGACACAGATGGCAGGTGCCATCTACTTCTAGTGATGAGTTCAAATGCCATTTTAGGCCACGAGAGAGCTAGACTGTAATTTTGTTGCTCAGCTTATCTACTGTCTTTTCTCCCATCCTTGTATTGAGTAGTACGTACTTTACTACATGAGCAGTTGTATTGATTTCAGTAGGAGAAATCATGTTGTAAGATACTACGTAGTGTGAGTAAAGGTAGCAGAATTTGGCCTTGCAGAAAGAAAGAGCCATGCAATTAACTATATTTGGTAAAATGAACTAGAAGGGCTGAGATAATTATAAATCCCTGGGGGGGGTCTCCTTCCAGCCAGCAAACACCAGTTTTTATGTTACTCATGACAAAATTTAATCATATGTAAAAATGAAAAATATTTTCTGAGCATGCTCCATCTTTAAGTCACAATTACTGCAATGTTTAGTTTCTTTGCAGTGTGTTACATGCACAAAGCAGTTAATAGTTTGAAGGAAATTCACCAAACATCTTATGTATTTGCAAAGCCTTGAAAATATGCTAGTTTACTGCTTGGACTGGCAGGACATTTTTCACACTGCCCAATCTGTGTGCACTTCTGCTGAAGCTACAATATTCCTCACAGAACTTTGTCATGCTTGAGAGCTAGCAATGCATGATGTAGTCAGCCAGAGTAAGAATAAATGTTGCTTTAAAAATGTCGGAATGGAAGAGAGAGAAGTTCCTTTTGTATGTCAAGCCAACATGAACATTCATAATAGGAGAGAAACACTTTTTCAACATGAACATTCATAATAGGAGAGAAACACTTTTTTTTTCTTGCTACAATTTAGAGTCATTTGAAGAAGTAATGACACTAGCATTCAGTATGCCTCCACTTATTTTAGCATATGAATTTTCTAACACTGGAGGCCCCAAAAATAATAATTTAGGGACAAATTATGGAATTAAGCCACAGCCTTTGAACTCATATCTAGATTACAAATATTACATATTCTAACATGTTGTCTATCATGAATTAACTAACACAGTTTAAAATCCTATTACATATAAAACAGTTGTGGTTTTAACATGTTAGATGGTCAAGATACACTCCATTGGAGATTCAACTTAAGCAAAATAGCTATGATTGTGCCTGGCCTTTATGTGTTTGCTCAAGGGGAAGAGAATCCCTGCACCTTGCTCAGGTGTAAGTGACAGATATTTGAAAGCACTTAGACTGTAAGCACTTTGGATCAGGAACGCAATGTGTTTTGTCTGCAAAATGCCATATGCATATATAGCTTTGTAAAAGACAGCTAACGTCAAAATCTAGCTGTCTCTCCCTTCAAAACTCTCTGTAGAGATGTTTGGCAGCTAAAATTCTCAAACATACCTTGATAATTTCCCATCTGAGTTACTACAGCCTCCTCCTCTCTGGGGGAACCAACACCCTGCTGCAGTCCATCCAGAATTTAGTGTCTCTGACTGTCAGCCTGAACTTCCATTCTGATCTTATCATTCCTCTTTTTAATTCTTTTTTCTGGCTTCCCTCCATTTCCATTGATATCTATCCATCCATTCCAGTATTGTATGTCTTCAGTGGGAGGAAAAAATGGGTATTTGCTTATCTAGGGTTAGGAAACTGTGAATAAAAAAGCAGTTAAGTCACAGTAATTGGGCTTTCAACTCAGAAAGCAGCTCAGTGAAAGCCTATAGGCAGCCAGAGCTTGACTTTGAGGTGCTAATGTGAGTTAAAAGCCAGACTGCCTTGCGTTCACTGCTGTTTTCATCCAAGTTAGCTAGCCCAGATTTTATTTGCAATGAAGACATAGCCATCAAGTGAAATGAAGCCCCCTGTGAAGTAAAACAGGATGTCTGGCTAACAGTACATGGTCTAGCAATTTTCAATGTAAAATGAGGAATATCAAAGTCAACTAAAACTGAAGGCATGAGTAAAGCAAAAAGATCCAATTTCAAGAATTATTTTTCTTACATTTTGATGTGTTGTGTTTTTCATAGCTTGAAGAGCAGTGTAATCTGACTGGTCCTTGTGCTTGAATAAGAACAAACATCTCCACATTCATGGAGAGACTGCGTAATATTCTACCTCATTTGCATCTGTATCACTAACTTATTAGACCCTGTATTTAATGATAAGTGTTTTCTTCATTTCATTTTTCTGAAATACTCATCATCCTAATTATTACAGGCTGGACTTACAAAATAGTTTGTGATTTCACACCAAACTGTAGGCCACATTAAATTATAGCAGATAAGATTGTTTTGGAGTTAAAAAAAAATCAAAACAAAACAACTTCCCCCCAAGGAAATATGAAACACTGATAAGATGCTTATAAAAATAACAGGGGGGAATAAACTTTTATCAGGATGATGTTGACAAAAGGAACACACGGAAAGAACATATAAATGTTTTGAAAGAATTGCTAACCAACTTTCTGTAACTTAGGAACAGACTCATGGATCCCAACATAGTTGTGGAATATTAACTATTTTGATGTTTGCCTGGCCCTTCTGTTTTAAGAAGAGCAGACAAAGCCTTATTCAGTCTGGCCCATAATTATTAATATGATATTTCTGACATTGGATAATACATGGGAGTACAGTGATATGAATGATATTCAACTTTGAATAGGTATTTAGAGATGTCTAATCATATTAGAAGGAATACATTTTGGGAGCATAGGTTGGGAAGAAAGAGAATTCTTGATGTGGACTAAATAAAATAAGATTAGAGTCATTTGAGGCAACCTCACCTCTCCAGTTCTAGCTCAAATATTTTGACTAGTGGATTTCTCCTAACACTCATTTCCAGCTCCCATCAAGCTGCTTCCTGCCTTCCAATCCTGGGGTAGGATTTGTACCAAAAGCATAAACCCTGTTTTCTACCCTGAGATAAAGTGAGGACATGCAGGAAAATAGCAGGGTGTGACATCCATTCCTATTATGTTTTATGAACCTGCATGATGAGCTAATGTTGATTCGAAATTTGTTCCAAAGGATATAAAAAAAGAGGGTGAAATCCTAGCACCTTTTGAATTCAACAGCAAAATTTCCATTGATTTTAATAGCAGTAGAATTTCACCCTGAATATTGAACAGATTTGTTGATGGTAATTGTGGGGGTAAGGACAAAGAAAGCTGGCGCTGGCCCAAATTCAGGGGTGGGGGCAGGGGTTGGGCCTAGACTTTGGGCAATAATTGTCTTCCATGTGAGCCCTGCTTTGAGCTGATAGACCATATACTAAACACAAGCAGCAATCCTGTGCTGGTTACACAGCAGTTCCCTGACCTTGGAGTTGGGGACGGGGGAAGGCAAAGGCTGAAGCAAGGCAGATAACCTGGCCAATATGTAGTATAGTAACACAGTTACAGCATGGATATGAAATTCCTCCCCTCATGAAGTGTGTTAGCTCTTGTTTCTCACCCTTGTTAGAGAAAAGTTGTGATATCCCTTCCTCTTCCACCTTTGAACTCTGCTTATCAAGGAATTTGTAGCCATTTCTGTTTCAAAGATAGTGTTTCAAGGTAAAGTGCCTGTGTTCAGTAAGTTAAAACTATAAATATCATTTGGGATTGAATATAATTATATTCCTCCTATAGACAAGAATAGTCATCTTTTAATCATTAATATGACCAACTTTCAGGGTTGTTATAGATAAAGTGTGTATTTATATATTATTTTGGTTACGAAGTTTGAAGTAGTTGACTGAGAGCTTAGTTGGATGGTCTCAAGACAAAGGGGAATAAGTGATCTAGATGCTGTAGCTGAATAAACTACTCCTTATCATTCCACTTGGCTGTGGCTTTCATTGTATGACCCTGCAATAGTAATGTTTGAAAATGTTTTATTTCCATCTTCCTCTCAGCAGCTTTGTGTAGAGCCACCTACAATGAATTTAGAAAATGTCAATTTTATTTTGCTGCTTGTAACTCAAAATTTCATTCAAATTAAATGTTGCCATGAAAACATTGCTGTGCTTTCGTAGGAGGCTGTCAGGTTTCTTTGCTTCACTTAATGTATTTCAGAAATAAGCTAATGACAATTACCTTGAACCAAAGTCACTAACATGTCAATCAGATGAGTGATTTTTTTTTTCATTTTGTTAAGTTTCTTGTGGTTGCCAGAAGTTTTGTCTGTTCCCTCACATCTAAAGTTTGTATTTGTGAATGGAAGATTTGCTGCTGATCGGTGTCACAGTAAGAGGGGAACACTTTGATTCTGATGGAGTTCGTCTTTACTGTCATACAGTATAATCTAATTCAGTATATGAGACAAAGGTCTGGGCCTTTGGAATTCCACCCTCTGCAACTAGCTTGCAGTATGAATTTGGGAGAGTAATTTAACCTCATTGTGCCTCACCTTCTCCATCTGTAAACCACTGCTAAAGACACTTATCCAGCTTTTCAAAGTACTCTGACATCTTTGGAGGAAAAGTTCCCAGATATTTCATCATCAGATGAATAAGGTTGCTATGCAATTGTGGTGTGATTTTTAGAAAATCATGTATTCTTTCTGTGCCTCAGTTCCCTACCTGTAAGCTGAGAGCCGTTGCACTGCACTGCACTTAACATTGGTATTGTGGAATGAACTACATTAAAGATTGCTATGTGCATTGAAAGCTCAAAGCTATCTGATTATAGCATGCATCAGATTGTTCAAAATGCCAGGGACTTAAGAAAATATTTGTTACACAATATATGAGTATAAAAAAAATGAATATGCTTGTAGGAGAGATTGCCCCGGAAAGTGCTTCTATGGCTTGAATGGCAAATTTGGATGTGCTGTTTAATCATTCTCTCTTTGAACTCTTTATTCCTTTGCCAGGAATTTCCTTAAACCATAGCACTACAAGTGCCTCCTCCCTCGCACCACACCTGATACTAGCCATTGTTGGAAGACAGGATACTGAGTGAGATGGACTATTGGTCTGAGCCAGAATGGCTGTTCTTATGTTCACTCCTCTTCCAACATTGTGTCCATATTGATCCGTCTGTCCGTCCTTCCTTCCTTCCTTCCTTCAATTCCATATCTTTGAAGATTTCCAGAGGAGAAGGTAACAGTAAAGGTATCCTCATGCCATTCTGTTCATCTAATTGCACTTTTGAGTGATTATCACAGGAAAGACCCAGAGTGACTGAGATTTGAACTAAACAACATCAGGGAACAGTGGAGATTGTGAAGAGCAGCATATATTGCTGCTAAAGAATCCAAATGTAGTACAACTACAACTCTATGGCTATGTCTACACACACATCATTATTTTGAAATAAGTATTTCAAAATGAGTTATTTCAAAATAAACTTATTTTGAAATAAGTTAATTCGAATTAAGAAAATGTTAATTCGAATTAAGGGAAAGCCTGCTATTGAAACAGCTGTTATTTTGAAATGGTTATTTTAAAATAAGGCCATTTGGACATGTTGTTTCGAGACAGTTGTTTCGAAACAATGGTGTTGTTTCAAAATAACATGTCCAAATGGCCTTATTTTGAAACAACCATTTCGAAATAACAGCCATTTGTAAAATGAATGGGGTTTAAGCTGTTTCGAAATGACGATTCTTATTTTGAAGTGACAGATCCCATCATTTGGAAATAAAAAAATGTTGTGTGGACCTAATCTCTTTTATTTTGAAATAACCAGTGTTATTTTGAAATAAAAGAGATGTGTAGACATACCCTATATGTGTTAATTGATCCCTCACTTTTAAGACATTACCTTAAAGTCATACTTTCAATGATTAAGTTAGATCACCACACCAATATATTTATAATACATTAAATATTGCAAGCATCAATGGTCCAAAAATTGGATTTTTTTCACAAAGAAATCCTCCTCTCTTATATTTTTTTAAATTTAAAATTGCATGTTCTAGATTTGAAAACAAGATATTTTTGTGAAAATTTTTATCCCATGTTTATTGAAAAAGTTCAGAATTCCATTTCTTACTAACTCAAATCATGATTTTTCGATTAATAATAGAAAAATCAAGTTGGCTGAAATACTTTTAAATAAAATGAAAATGTATAGTTCAATATGACCTATTGAATATCTTTTTAAGGCAGGTTTAGAGTCACAGCACTTATTGTGCTGTCCAACTGAAAAGGGAGACAACTAATCTGCATGGGTTTTGTATTTTCATGAGCACAAAGAAAACTATTAGGTATTAGCTAAGTCTCACTGGTGTGTGCAGGGCATGATGGTTAATGTTGTCAAGGGTGATTTGATCACAAATCTGTCACTATCTGTAATTGTATAGAAAGAAAACATAAATACTGTCTTTTTAAAAAAAAAAAATATGCTACTCCTTTGAATGTTCAAGCTCTGTTTAGGTTAGTTAAAGGGTGAAAAGTCACCATTAACAATAAGGAACTTGAAAGAGAGACCAACCCTCTGTTTTCAGCCTGGTGAAGGTAAAAAGTGGTGAAGATTAGCATAGCTCTGTGAAGAACTATGCCTGAGGTACTGTCTCTCTCACCCCCCCCCCCACTATCAAAAGATAGATCTATGGCTGGGCTCCCTGTGGAGCCTTTCTTTTGTTATTTTAATCAAAGGAGCTGTTTGCAGTGTTTTGAATTTAAGAGCTGAAATCATTAAAAGCTGTGATTTGCTGAGAGCTGAAATCACTGAGAGAGAAGACTATGCTTCTCTCTGAGCTAAAATCTCTAAAGAACAGCCTGCAGATCAAGTGAATGTCCAGTGGTTGGCTGGACAGCAAGAGTGACCAGTGGGCGGTGCCAGCAGACAGTATGTGGAGCCAGCGGATGGTGTAAGTGGACAGCGTGAGTGACCAGCAGGTGGAGCCAGTGGGCAGTAGGCAGAGCCAGCAGATGGTGCAAGTGGACAGCATGAGTGACCAGCGGGTGGCACTGGCAGACAGCTAGTGTGAGGGACACTCTCTACATACACTGGGGTGAAGAGAGTGCTGTATTGTGTCTTGTGAAAATTCTGTTCTGCCCTCGTTCTCCAGATGAGTGGTGCTTTTGCTATTGTGTATTTACATTCTTTTACACTTTTATTAAAATTCCTGTATACCACACAGGCTCATACTTGCGAGTGGGAAAGTATTACCCCTTTTGGGGTGCCCAGGGACTAATGCATAATTTCCCAGAAAACTGGGAGGTGGGGCTCGAGCTGGTTGGTGCTGTAACATGATCTGGAAATCCCTAGATATACAACCAAGCCCTTCTTCTGCCATTTCACCCTGGCAGAAGGCTTACATATTAAATAAGTTTGCTGTATGATTGAATGTGGCCATTTATATATTTGGTAGTACAACTGTTACACATTTGCAACAAAGTCTGTGTGATGTGTATTACATACTGTTTCAATGGGAAAGTTGCAAACTATCAAATGTGATTATCCTGATTGAAACTATATATCATTTTATATCTCAGGATTTGCATATTGGCCATGCATTTAAGTTTCAAAGGGGCAGTCATGTTAGCCTAGTTCAGTGAAACAAATGAGTCCTGTGGTACTTATAGAATAACAATTTTTTTTGCATGAGCTTTTGTGGGAGAAAATCTCATTTTGTCAGATGCTTTAAAGAAGGGGGAACTTACAGAATGGGAGGAAATAATTGCAGAGACGAGAAAATCATGGAAACAGGTCATCTTGTAACAGCAAATCAAAACAGTTGTAAAGATTCAAACACTAGGGAACAGCATACGGAGGAAGAAGACGTCAAATCACCTGTTGTAATGAGAGAAAACTCCAGTGTTCCTATGACGTCCTGAAGCAATGCAATTGAATTTGCAAATAAATTCAATCTCAGCAGCTTTTCTATGAAGCCTTGATGTGGTATTCATCTGTCTGAGTACCACAATTAGTAAATTGTCAATAGAGTGATCAGGAAGATTGAAATACTGACCCACTGGTTTTAGAATGTTGTGATTTCTGGTGTCAGATTTGTGCAGAGACTGTTTGTCCAATATATAAGACATAGGGGCATTTCTGGCACATGATAGCATAAATCACATTGGTGGATGAGCAGATGAATGAGCCTTTGATGGAGTAGATGACTTTAATACCTGCTGTAATAGCGCCTTTTGTGCAGACGTGTGGGCAAATTGTGCAGTGTGGTTTGTTGCAGGGATATGTGCCTGCTATAATGGTTCTGTTAGGTCTGTAGTTAATAGGGACCTTGGATTTTCCTCTCATTACAACAAGTAATGTGTTCTATTTTCCAGTGTTTGAATCTTTATAACTGTTTTGATTTGCTGTTACAATGTGACCTGTTCCCATGACTTATGCTTCCCTGCATTTATTTCCTCCCATTCTGTAAGTTTCCCCTATCTTCAAAGCATCTGACAAAGTGGGATTTACTCCCATGAAATCTCATGTGATAAATAAATGTATTAGTCTTTAAAAGTGCCACAGAACTCCTTGGTTGTTTTTTGTATATATATGATCCTTTAATCAACTCTCTTTTTGCAACAGTGTGATTAATGGGTGACACCTGAGTTATATATTGACCTGGCTAAATGTCTGATCCCTTGGGATTAAAAGGATCCTATAGGTGAAGAAATTGCTTTTCAGTAACCATTCATCAGAAAATCCAGTGTCAGGGCAGTGAGCCAAGGAGCAAAATGCCTAAGGTGACTGCATTTTTGACATCTTGTTAACCAGTGTGGTGATACAGAACTTCACTTTTGTGACTGGCTTGGTATAATGTTATGATAAAATGGCCACCAATTTGGGGTGATTCTGTCCTGTTTCTCAGCAGTCTATACTGAATTTGGCATTCTCAGCTGTGATCTATTCAATCACATTGACAGAGCTCACTATGTAAAACTATATAGCCATTTAGCATTTCCATCCAGTACAAGCTTGAATGATATAAATGCATAAATGGAATGGGGCTGTATTTTATTTAATTTGTATGCAAGCATCACATAGATTTCATTTGTCACTGTGCCTCTTTTATTTAAAGTAACAGTTGTGGAGAGGTTTGACATCTGTAGTGTTTAAATTTGGCAATTGATATTGTTTTTGATATTTTATTTACTAATAATTAATGTTAATGTTTACTAAATATTTTGCTTTCTTCGATGTAGATTTTCTGTTTTATGTCAGATGCCAACTACTGTGAGGGGAGATAAAAGGCTGTTTAATATTGCAAGTTGATGGTCTGTCTATTTTTTGTTTCCTGTGTTTCATTAGCAGTAAATGATGCAGAGAGCTGGCAGAATGGTAAGAAACATGATTTAGCAAACTTGCTGTTGTGGTGGCAATCCATAGGTGGCGATGTTACCCTGGGGTTTACAAGTTAGTTTGCCAGCATTTAATTTTTATTAGTGATAATACAAAATCAGAACACCAACTCCAACACAAACCCTCATCCCTGAATTTCATTGTCCTGGAAGAGAAAGCTCCAGTCCAGGTAGCAAGGTCCAGACTAGTGTCTGTTGTTCTCATGCAGAAGCAAATCTTGAGAGGAACCTATCTGTGACACCAATGTAAATTGGTATTGTATTACGTGTGCATGAAGAAACGGCAGGCAATCTCAGATTAATGCCTCCCTCCTGCGCTGAAGGGTTTAGTGGGTGGTGGCTCTTGATGGTTCAGGGACTCACTAGCCATATACTTGTTTTCCCTCTACTTTCAGTCAAAATCTCCCCTCTGTGCTCCCACTGAATGGCTGCTATTGAGATTGTCACCACAGTATTGATGAATCCTCCTGCACACTCTTTGCTTTCTGGTTGCCTCACATAGCAGACTGGTCGTGGTTCCACTGTCTGTGCTAACTTATGGCTGCAGGGCTGGGGGAGGCAGAATTTTAACCTAAATCTTTACCTTTTAATTATCCTCACCAAACAAAAATCATGAGGCATCTGATAAAAATGTTCTTGCTGCATTCTTGTTAATGAAGCATATTTAATTGATTATCTTCAGTCTGATTGGCACACCATCTTGAATTCCTACAGCGCGTGCTATGGGGAAATACTTGAAAGCTGAAGTCTGTAGACTTTATGAACCCAGTCCTAAGCTGGTGTAAACCAGTAAAACTCCACTGATGTGGAGCAATGTTGATTTATAGAAACAGAGAATCTGAACCCACAGTACTTCCAGCTTGGTTGTTTTGTTTTTTCCTCTTTTGATTCTTTGTCCTATATCTGTGTGCATATTTGCTGCAGTACCAAATACCACTTTCCTTTTCCAGAGTTGAATATCATGAGTTGTTGCACACTGTAGTGAAGAGGTTAAGGGCTGGTCTACACTGAGGGCTTAGGTCGATGTAACACCATTTGCAATGACCTTCTGCAGCCTGCATGTATACTCACATGGCAGCAAATTCAAATTAAGTGCTACTGCAAGTTGCTATTGTAAATCCACCTCCTCAGGAGACATAGCTGTGTTCACACACAGGGGGTTATTTCGATACAGTTGCTTCGAAATAAGAGGGCTGTGTGAACACAGCCATAGGGTTTAGTGTGATTTTAATGTGCTTTAACATCAGTGTGTACAAATCACTCTTCCCCTGCCTGCAGCCCTGGGTCAGTGCACTGATACTTACAGGAGTTATGGGTAGTCACCCAGCCACAGGGTGGGGGTGGGATTGGAGAGGGGGTCCTGGGGGGCATCATGGTGGGTCCAGAGGCCACCTTGGGGTGGGATGAAGAACATTCCAGTGGCATGGAGTGAGGGTGGGGGCTGGGGGAACCAGTCAGCAACATGGGGACAGGTGGGGGAGTGAGGTAACCAGCCAATGCTATGGACTCAGTGGTAGTTGGGAGAATTGGCCAGCAGCATGGAACCAGGAAACAGGTTGGGGGAACTGACCAGCAGTGTGAATTTGGCTGGCATTGTGGGAACTAGTAAGTGAGACACCTACCCATAATGCAACACTTCTAAAGTTGAAGTAACAGCTATCAATGGACACTCTAGTCTGGTTTTAGCAGTTCAACATATCAATGTCAACTTTAGATAGTGCCTAAGTGTAGACATACCCTAAGTCATAGTTGTACTAACCAATGTCAATTCATTTCTGTTACATTCAAGAGGCTATGTGGGCTCCCTCTGGTGGCTAGGAGTCACGAGAAATTTTGATGTTTCTTTTTGAAAGGACCTGCATTGTCAGTGTTGCAGATTTGCACAGGGCCCCCTCTCTGTTCTTAAAATCATAGAATCAGAGGCATCAGTTCTGTGCTCCCAAAAAGCACACACACAGTATGGTTTCATGCTCCCACCAGTTCTCTTTGCTTACAGGTTATCACCCACTACCACCTATCAATACCCAGTTTCATCTGAACGCCCCATGGGCCTCACTGTTTCAGCCACTACATGCTGTTTCATCCTTATTTGGGTTTGCAGTGGATCAATGAAAATAAGGAATCCCCTCCAATACATGTCCCATACAAGGCTCATCAGAATTGCAATCCCTGTCTCAAGAGACCACAGGGAATGCTCCTTAATATTTCTCCTTTGCCCCAAATTGGGAAGAGAGTGACACAGTAGGCAGAACCTTGATTTGTCCCCACATTAGCACTGGCAGCTAGTGGCCTCCAGTCATGCACAGGAGAAATTGCTGCACCCCTTAAAGAAGTGTAGAAATTGATATGTTCCATCGCTCACCAGGGAGTCAACTGAGGTCCCCCTAGGCTGGTATAGCTCCTCATTGCCCTGTCTAAAACAGAAGCCGATTATGACACCATACAGCAAACCATTAAGTAGTTAATAAACAAAAGGAAGAATTAAGCTGCCAACTTGTTAAAGCTGGGTATATAGATTAATCACTGGCCTCAGGGTGAAAAAGTGTATGGTGCTAATGGTCAGGGCTCACTTCATAGGGGAATGCAAGCATCCATCTGCGAACCTGACATGGTGCTCTGGCAGGTCTGTTTTCTGCTAGATCCTGCATCGGAGCTCTTATCAAAAAGTTGCCAAGGTTCATTCATCCCTCTGACTACCACCCTACATTGTTTATTCGTGTGACCAACAGTTTTATGGTCAGTGATGACCCTGAGCACATCAGCAGTTACTACAGGATTTTGAAGGTGAAATTGAGAGAGTCATGGGTGACACAAGTTGTGTTCTTTTTCCATCCTCTCACTTCATGGTAAGGGCCTGGACAGGGTCACACAGATTGTATAGATGAATGTATGGCTGTGTAGCTGGTGTTTAAAGGAGGATTCAGCTTCTTCGAGGAAAGGATGCTCCTCCAGGAAGACAAACAAACAAGGAGTCCTGTGGCACTTAAAGACTAACAAATTTATTTATTGCGTATGTTGAGTCATGCTTGCATAAATATAGTTGTTAGTCTTTAAGTGCAGGACTCTTGTTTGTTTGTTTTGCTGAACTTAACTAACATGGCTGCCCCTTTGGATCTTCCAGGAAGGAGGATTTCTAGGAAGAGATAGGGACCACCTGAATATGAAATGGAAGGGTATCTCTGAATACTGACTTGACAACCTGTGGAGGACAACTTTAAACCAAGTTCAAAGGTGGTCAATATTAAAAAGCCAATAGATAACCTTAAGAGAGGGATAGATGTTGAAGTGGGGACATGGAAAATTGGACTAGGGTCATAGGAGCAACAAGGTAATTAGTGGAAGTTTTTTCCACTGAATCTGTTCAGGATCTTAGCTATCTACATGCAAATACAAGGAATATGGGGAATAATCAGGAAGAATGAGAATAATTAATTTATAAGCTAAATTATGACAATTGACAGAACAGACACGTGTTGAGATAAATCTCATGACTGGAATATTGATAGAGGGGTATAGCTTGTTCAGGCTAGGAAACAAAGGTGAAGTTGTTGCATTATACATCCATACTATAAACATTTCTGAGGTCCAAAGGAGGTAAGAGGCTGACTAGTTGAAAGACTCTGGGTGAAGATAAAAGTTGAGACAATTTGGTGATGACAGTTGTAATAATCCTTGGAGAGGAAGGGGTTAACACTCTGGTCAGTGAGTCCCAGACAGCCAATAGGAAAAAAGTGCAGGTTTTTGAATTGGAGCAGCAGTTTTGCCCATTCCTGTTTAGATGCTGCAGAGCTCCTGGGAGGATCAGGAAGAGGCCAGAGGGGCCTGAGGAAGGATCCAGTGACATCCTTACCAAAGATAAGCTCAAGTTTGTTACTCACCAGGCATGAATAGACAGGAAATGTTTACTTAGATGTGGTCAGGGTATTTCTTTGTTTTTGGTTTGTTTTTGGATTTCTCTGTGCTGAGCACATGTACCCCCTCCCGCTACCCTGTAACTACCTACGTTAAACCCCAGAGAAGCAACTCCCTGTGTTTCTTATTTGTTCTTTTTAATTAAAGATTTTACCTTTGAAGTAAGTTCTGGTCCTGTGTCCTGAAGGGCAAGAGGTTTGTGTGCATTTGCCTCAGACTGCACAACCAGCTACTAAAGGGTATCTGTTCCATTTCTAGCTGACATCCCAGCTGGGGTTCAGTCACTCTCCTGAGAGAGGAATAAAAGTGATTGAGGATACCTCACAGGAAGGAATTTCCAAGTGCGCCTTCCTGGGTTTCAAGAGGTTTTTCCATTTTGGGTGGTTGCAGCGATACCACTCCAAGGCCAGGAATTGGTAGCCCTGGAGAGTTTTAAGACCAGGCTTTAAGGCCGGTGGGTTGTAAGGCCTGTTGCGGGCCCCCATCTTCTGCACTCAGAGTGCCAGAGTGAGGAAACAGCCTTGACATGGTGGCATAGCGGTGTGGACTTTTTTGAACCAGAAACACAAACCTCAGGATTTTTAAAAGGACACATTGTTTGTTTGTTTTTTCCTGTTGGGTAGTGGAGATTTTGGGAGAATTTTTTTCCCCTCTTTCTTGTCTCTCTTCTTTTTATTTTTATTTTGCTGCCTTGGGAAAAAAAGCATGCAAGTGGAATCCAAAACAAGCAGTTTTTTTTTTTTCTAGCTTTCATGGCAACAGGACAGCTAGGTCAGAGTAGGGCAGGAAATCAGCCCAGTGAATGAGTTTGCATTGCCACAGAGGAGCCATGGAGACACCAATCTCAGATCAGTCCCAGAAGTACAACCAAAGCAGACATGTGAAGTGGGGACAAGGAAGAGGGTAATAAGTCCAGGGAGGCAGAAGTGGATAGGGGCAGCCATGTCCCTTCCACATAAGGGCCAAGCTGGGAGGATATCTTTAAAACAGGAGGATTTCTAACTAAGAGCGAGATGGAGTTCTTCTTAGAAATGAGGCACATAGAAGTAGAGGAGAAGGAAAAGAAATGGCACTTTGAGCTGGAGAAAGCTGAGAGACTGGGTGCTGTAGCTACCCTGGCTTCTTCTACTGCCAATCCTACCCCAGCTTATGCTCTCCAACCCAAGAAATACCCAGTGTACCAGGTAGAAGATGATGCAGAGGGCTTTATAGAAAATTTCAAAAGGGCCTGCCTGGGGTACAGCATCTCCACAGACCACTACATGGTGGAGTTGAGGCCACAACTCAGTGGACCCTTAGCAGAAGTGGCAGCTGAAATGCCTAGAGAAACCATGAACAATTATGAGCTCTTTAAACAAAGGGCCAGAATGAGGATGGGGCTGACTCCTGAACATGCCTGTCATTGATTCAGAGCCCTAATGTGGAAACCAGGCATGGCATTCACCCAGCATGTCTACCAAATTGATACAAATTGGAATGCCTGGGTATCAGGGGCACAAGCTAAAACTGTGGAGGAGCTCTCTCTCTTAATATGGCTGGAGCAGTTCCTAGAGGGTGTCCTTGAAGAAATACAAAGATATATGCTGGATGGGAAGACCAAATCTATATCAGAAGCAGGGGAGATTGGAGCCAGATGGGTGGAAGTGACAGAGAGGACCCAAACTGGTAGCAGTTTGTGGGGGTCCCTGGAGAGGTGTCCAGAGATGGCATATCACCACCAGGGACAACCCAAGGGCCAACCTCACAGTGAGGAGCCTGCTACAGCACAAGGGAAGCCGCAGGTAACTTCTCATTCCACAGCCCCATTCTCCAGCAACAAGCCTCATGCTGGTGACAAGCCAGCTGGGTGGTGTTTAAAGGAATGAGCTGGGTCATGTGAAGGCCAACTACCCCAAGAGCACTAAGAGAGTGCAGTTCATTACACCAGAGTCACACCAAGAGCCCACAGGTCCAGATGCCTCACAGATACCCCCAGAACGAAGGGAGACTGTGAGTGTGGGCAGGAAGAAAGTTATTCCATGGAGGGACACAGGAACACAGGTGTCAGCTATCCACCAGTCCTTAGTGGACCCCAAACTCATTAGCTTACAAGCCCAAATAACAGTTCCACCCTTCAAGTCAGACTCTTTTGACCTGCCTACAGCCTAATTGCCTATTAAGTACAAAGGCTAGTCGGGGATTTGGACTTTTGCTGTCTATGATGATTATTCCATTCCCATGCTTTTGGGAGAGGACTTAGCAAACCATGTGAGGCTAGCCAAAAGGGTGGGTACAATCACCAGTAGCCAGGCTAAGCAGTTTTCAATACCTAATCCAGTTAGTGAGCCTTATATCAAGGCCCAGCCTGTGTTTCCCAGTGTTACAGCATCTGAGACCAGAAGGAGGTGGCAGACCCAGACGCACACCCAGCATCTACAACAGCTGCAACACAATGTCTTGCACTGGCAAAAAACAATTCCCAACCAGCAGAAACATCCATATGGCTGACATTGCTTCCAGAGAGAACAAATGCAAGTCCACAACCCAGCAGGGAGCTCAACTCCCCTGCATCAAGGGAGCAGTTCCAGCCTGAGCAGGAAGCAAATGAGAGCCTTGAGGGAGCTTGGAGGTTGGCACGGAGTGACCCATCACCTCTCAGCTCATCGAATAGATCCAGGTTTGTTGTTGAGAGAGGACTATTATATAAAGAGACTCTCTCTGGTGGGCACAAGAAGGACTAGCATCCTCAGAGACAGTTGGTGGTTCCAACTAAGTACAGGGCAAAGCTTTTGAGCTTAGCCCATGATCATCCTAGTGACCATGCTGGGGTGAGCAAGACCAAAGACCATTTGGGACAGTCATTTCACTGGGAAGGGATGGGCAAGGATGTTATTAACTATGTCCGGTCTGGTGATGTGTGCCAGAGAGTGGGAAAGCCCCAAGACCGGGTCAAAGCCCCTCTCCAGCCACTACCCATAATAGAGGTCCCATTTCAGCATGTAGCTGGGGGATATTCTTGGTCCTTTTCCTAAAAAGACACCCAGAGGAAAACAATGCATATTGACATTCATGGATTTTGCCACACAATGCCTGGAAGCGTTAGCTCTAGGCAACATCAAGGCTAAGAGCTTGTGCCAAGCTCTGACAGATATTTTTGCCAGGGTAGGTTGGCCCTCAGAAATCCTTGTGGTTTCAGGAGATAATTTCCTGGTGGGGACCATTCAACTTCCTTGGGAAGTTCATGGGTTGAACCACTTGGTTGCCACCTCTTACCACCACCAGACAAATGGCATGATGGAGAAATTTAATGGAACTTTGGGAGCCATGATATACAAATTTGTAAATGAACACTCCAATGATTGGAACCTAGTATTGCGGTAGTTACTCTGCCTATAGAGCCATACCACATCCCAGATTGGGTTTTCACCCTTTGAGCTCATTAATGGTCAGGAGGTTAAGTGGCCCTTACAACTGGTGAAGCAGCAATGGGATACACCTTCCCCAGGGACTAATATTTTGGACTTTGTGGACCAACCGCAGAACATAATCAGAAACTCTTTAGCCCTTGCTCGAGAGAACCTGCATGATGTTCAGCAAGAGCAAAAGGCCTGGTACAATAAACATGCCAGAGAACGTTCTTCAAGGTAGGGGACCAAGTCATGATCCTGAAGGTGCTACCAGTGAACAAAATGGAAGCATCCTGAGATGGACCATTTACTGTCTGAGAACACCTGGGAGTGGTGAATTACCTCATAGAGTTCCCAACCTTAAGCCTAAGGTGTATCGTGTAAGTTCTCTAAAACCCTTGATTCCCGACAAATCAAGGTTCTTCAGTTCACAGCAGAGGAGAGAGGGAAGGCTAAGTGGCCTAAAGGCATCTACTATGAAGGGAACAGTGATGGGGGGTGTTGAAGAGGTGAGCTTTGCGTCTATGTTTTCAGCTATCCCTGGACGGATGGAATGGGTGTACCACTCCCTTGACACAGGTGAAGCCTCCCCAATCAGAGCCCACCCCTACCTGATGTCTCCTCTAGTCAAAGCTCCTGTAGAGAAGGAAATCCAGGACATGTTAGCAATGGGCATAATATGTCCTTCTGAAAGTTCCTGGGTCTCTCCCGTGGTCTTAGTCCCCAAACCAGATGGAGAAATCTACTTTTGTGTGGGTTACCATAAGCTAAATGTCATAACCCACCCAGAAAACTACCCAATGCCACACACAGATGAACTACTGGAGAAGTTGGGACAAGCTCAGTTCATCTCTAACTTAGAATTAACCAGGGGGTACTGGCAGGTACTGCTGGATGAGTCAGCCAAGGAAAAGTCAGCCTTCATCACACATCTAGGGTCGTATGAGTTCAATGTGCTCCCTTTTGGGCTAAGGAATACCCCCATCACCTTCCAAAGACTTGTTGATAGCCTTCTAGCTGACTTGAGAGAATTTGCAGTAACCTACCTTGATGATGTGACTGTATTCTCTGACAGATGGGTAGAACACCTGGATAACCTCCAAGCTGTCTTCCAGTGCATAAGGGAGGCATGATTAACAGTTAAAGCTAGAAAGTGTTAAATAGGGCTGAACAGAGTAACTTACCTTCAACACCAGGTGGGTCAGGGGACTATTAACTAAAGTAGAGGCTATCCAGAATTGGCCTGTTCCTAAGTCAAGAAAACAAGTCCAATCCTTAGGTTTGGCGATTTGTACCAAACTACAGCCAGATCGCTGCTCCATTGACAGACTTCACAAGAAAAAAACAACCAAATGCATTTAAGTGGACTAAGGAGTGTCAGGAAGTCTTTAAGCAGCTGAAGGCTGCCCTTATGTCTGACCCTGTACTTAGAGCCCCAGACTTTGATGAACCATTACTTCTGATCATGGATACATCAGAGCATGGTATGGGAGCAGTTTTAATGCAGAGAGGACCAGATCACCAACATCACCCTGTTGTGTTTCTCAGCAAGAAACTCTCTGAGAGGGAAAGCCACTGGTCTGTCTCAGAGAAGGAATGTTATGCCATTGTGTATGCTCTGGAAAAGCTATGCCCATATATTTGGGGTAGGTGGTTCCACCTGCAGACTGACCATGCTGCACTAAAGTGGCTTCACACAGTCAAGGAAACTAACAAAAAACTTCTTCGGTGGAGCTTAGTGCTACAAGACTTTGATTATGAAATAAAACACATTTCAAGATCTTCTAACAAGGTGGCTGATGCACTCTCTCATGAAGGTTTCCCAAACCCAGATGGCTAAAAACTGTTCAGATAGTCCAAATCTGGAAGGAATTCCCAAGTGCGCCTTCCTGGGTTTCAAGAGATTTTTGCATTTGGGTGGTGGCAGCGATACCACTCCAAGGCCAGGAACTGGTGGCCTTGGAGAGTTTTAAAACCAGGCTTTAAGGCCAGTGGGTTGTAGGGCCTGTTGCAGGCCCCCACCTTCTGCACTCAGAGTGCCAGAGTGGGGAAACAGCCTTGACAACAGTATATGTGGTCTACTATTGGCCATCAAATCAGGGGAAAATTTAAAAAAAAAAAGATGACTGATTCATTTTTTGGAACAAACAACAGAACTATCCAAAACACAAGACCAGGTCACCTTTAACTGGGACTTTAACTACCCAGGCATTTGTTGGAAAAGTTATATAGTGAGACACTTCTAATTAATTCTCAGCATGTACTGGGGACAATTTTTAGTTCTGGAAAGTGGAGGATGTAACTAGAAGGACAGCCATTTTAGACTTGATTCTAACCAACAGGGAGGAATTGGTAGCAAATCTGAAGATGGAAAGTAATTGTGGGAACAGTGGTCATGAAAGGATACATTAAGGATCCTAAAGAAAGGAGGGAATGAGAGTAACAGTTCAAGGATAATTGACTTCAAAAAAGATTTCAACAAACTCAGAGAAGTGGGAGGTAAGGTCCCACAGGAAGACAATTTAGGGCATAAACTGCTAGGAGAGCTGGCAGTTTCTAAAAGAAACAATATTAAAGGAACAACTGCAAACTATCCCAAAGTGAAGGAAAAATGGGAAGAATAATAAGTGGCTAATATGGCTCCCTCTGGAGCTAACTCGTGATATAAAAACCAAAAAGGAATCCAAGAAAAAATGGAAACATGGAAGAATTGCTAAGAAAACTTGAAAAGATAGCACATGTATATATGGAGAAAATTAAGAGTTTAGACTCAAAATTAGTTACACCTATCAAGGGACATAAAACCCATGAGATGAAGTTCTTTAAATACATTAGGAACAAGAGAAAGAGAAAAAGAAAGTTTCATTTATTTACTTACCAGGAAAGGAGAACTAATAACAAATGACATCAAGAAGGTTGAGGTGTTTAATGCCTGTTTTGCTTCAGTTTTGACTAAAAGGATTAATTATGACCAGATACACAATATAATCAATATTCAGAATAAGTGGAAACACAAGACAAAACAAGGAAAAGAGATATTAAAGAATATTTTAAACTGGATAGATGTATTCAAACCAGCAGGCACTGCTGAAATTCATCCTAGGATACTTAAGGAACTTGCTGAAGCAATATCATGGAGGAGGGGTGAGGCCCCAGAGGCTGGATTAGGACAAACATAGGAACTGATGTGTGCAGGAGCTGCATCCCCAGCTCAGGTCAGTGAGCAAAGAGGAAGGGGGCTGTCAGCTTGATTGCAGAAAGCAGGAGAAGGCAAAGGAGGCAAGAGGAGGTTGCAGAAGGCAAGAGAGGGTTGCAGAAGGTGGGACCAAGGACAGCTCGCTGTGGACTTTCAGGGTTCAGCTATGAGCCTGGACCCTGAAACAAGGGGAGAAGGTACCTGGGAGTTGGTGAGGACATGTTTCAGGGGGGCTGTTGTTCTGTGTTGAGGGTTTGAGGCAGTGCCAAAGAGTGGTGCTCATAGTCCCTGGGGGCAGGCCTGGGTCATTCTTTGAATCCACCAGACCACCAGTGGGTGATGATAGGACTAATGTCAGCCACTGAATGTAAGTGGGCCAGCCTGGACTAGGCCCTACCCTGGAAGCCATGAGAAAAAAAGAGGACTTGGACAGGGGCTGAGGTTCTGAACATACTGCAAAAGACTGTAGAAGATGGAACACAGCCCACTTGAGCTGTTCCTCAGTATCATCAGAAGGTGCCAGTCTGGTGTGCTGGATAGCTAGAAAGACAAGACTGAAATCTAATAACCTGTTCAATTGAGCACTGTCATTTTCTATTTTTATTCATATTTCTTCTGTAAAATTAGTATCTGGGCAGATTTATTGTTTGCTTTTCATTTAATTTTGAATCTTTACTGAACTTCCACCTCAAACTAATTACAATTACTATATTTGGTAGGGAAGTAAACAGTTTTATTGACACTGAATTACAAAATGGGTTTCATGCTGGACACATTTTTAACTAAAGCCCCTCATATAAGCATATGTACAATGGGTAGTATTAAAAAAAGCAGCATTTGCTGTCAGTAACTGTATAACTGCATCTCATCTCTCACAGCTTCCTTGGAATTAAATTCATATAGTGGTTGTCAGTAAAAAAAATCAACACTTACCACCCCTTAATTACTTTGAGTCACGCTTGATGAGAGCAAAACAAAGTCAAACAGATTTGACTTTGAAGTTGTCAAGTCACTGCATAAGCTAGATAAGGAATCATGATGGTCAACTCAGGCAGCCAGCTTAGAATAGTCTGCCACCAGGCGTGATTGATTCTGTGCATCAAGCAAGTTTGTGGGCTCTTATGAGATTACTTGGCACTCCTGGGAAGATATTGGAATTGATAGACAAGCTCTGTAATGGAACAGAAAACTCTGTTCAAATCAGTAGAAGATACATGGAATGGTTTCTTATTTCCATAAGAGGACAACATCCTGTCGGTCTCATTGCTCAACATCAGAATTGATTATCTGATTAAGAAGGTTGAGGAGGTGGCTGATGGTAGCATTGAGCTGAATTTCCATTTTTCTCTAAGGTCTAGAATAGGTCAATGACACTGCCTTGTTGGCTCAGGTTGGTGAATTGTTGCAGCTGATGTCTGATTAAGCTGGTGCAAAAGCAATGTGCACTGATCTGGTTATTAAATCAGATAAAACTAAAACCCGAAATGCCATCAAGTAGCCTGTAGCTCCAGATTACAAATCACTCAGTTTTAATCTTTCCAGATGGTACATCAAGCAAGTGGCAACTGGAGAGCATCATAGACAGTGCTTGAGAGGATGTTCAAAAAGTATGGATGCCTGTTTAGCAGCACCCACTGTTGTAATGTTGTGAGCTGGTCTGTGGTTCCTATGGAGATCTTATGACATCAAGTTGCCTAGGAGATGTGTAGAACGACAGTTGTAACTATTCCCATTGTATGACAGTGAAACATAGGTACTGTGGAAGGCTGAAGAGTGGCAGACTCTTTCAATTTTTGTTTTCATCAGATGCTTTATATTATGTGACATAAGATCAAGAAATGAGGTAATGGAACTGAACCCAGCAAGAAGCTACATCAGCCCTGGTTTGATTTTTGACAGCTTTTTTAGTACCAACATGTTTTTAGGATGTCAGACCAATGAACTATGAAGTATATATAAGAAGAAATGCTGCTACCAGTTCATGATCATGTGTCCACCAAAAGCCTTAGTAGTGCGATTAAAATCTACCAAGATGGATATGGGCTGAACCCCAAATAGACCATCTTAAGGACCTGGTTAGAGACTGATTTGGGTGGTACTCAATTTGATAGAAGTCTATGCTTCTTTGGACTTTGCCTTTATGATGAGTTGCCCCAATAAGATCCCAATCCTACAGAGACTTTTTTTTTTTTTTTTTTAAGAATTATTATTCTAAAAGTAGGCCCTATCTTTCTGTCCTTCATCTGGCAGAAGTCCAACTGTAGCTAAGACTACAGGGCCGAACCTATTGCTAGAATAAACCCAATGTTTTTACTCAAGCATGGATAGCTAATTGTGTGTGTTTGCCCACCTGTGACAGAAAGTCTAAGCTTCTTTCATATGCAGGCCAACATTTTAAAAATAAACCTGCCTGTGTGGTTTACCAAAAGGCTTTGTATGAATTGTGTGTATACAACCCAAAAGGTAAGTGAAAAGTGGTGTCTGAGCTAGGTTGTAAAACCTTCGAAAGGCAGCAATTAATAATTTTCTCTTCCTCATAGACCATCTCCCTGAAGCTGTTTTATCAACTCCTATTGCATCACTTCAGAAACTGTATGGGGGAGCTGAAGAAGGGTTGTTAAAACCTTGACAGTGAGATACTGATAGGCTGACCAGAGTGGGCTAACAGAGCAGATTGCTCTCATGAGATATAAGCTACTAACTTATTCTCTTTTTTCCCCATAATTAAGTTGAAAATGCCATGTCAGGTTAGGTTATGAGAAGTGTGAAGCTAGGTTTCTTAAGCAAATTGATTATTTGCTCTTAATTCCATTCTTAATAAAACTTTCTGTAAAAATTGTGATTGTGTTAGTAATTTTATAAAAACATCTTGAAAGAAATGAAAATTTGGAACCTCTATGAAGAGGTGCCGATATACAAAGTGTTTCTGAAACATACAGCTCCCTTTCAGATAAAATCAAGGGGCTTGGGCAGAGGTGCCTCCTGCTCATAATTTGTGTTCCCTTCAGGTCATGGCAGATGAACATAAGAGAACAAATCAAAAGACAAACACAGAGATGAAAGTTGGTGGCTTTCCTTAGAGCAACCAGAAAGCCATTCTGTCTGTTTCACACCAGAGTTAGATTTTAATGGACAGAGAAGAAATATTCTGGAATTAATTAAATATGTACATACTTCACCATTCAATCACATTGCATTTTGTTGCTCCAATCCTGCCCCCCCCCCTTTTAATTGTCTATTTAGCTTATAAAATCATCTAGGCTGGAACTTTGGACTTGATTCTGAGCTAACAGATACAAGTATAAACCAAGAGTAATTTCATTGACATCACTGGAGTTAAACCAGTATAAAACTGATATTAATGAGACCAAAATTAGGTCTCTTTGTCATCTCGTCTGCTCAGAACAGAGCTGGATTTACAAAAATACTAATAACAACAATAATAGGTTTTTTGAATACAGACTGAAAGATTGGGCTCAATGGACTAGATCAGTGATCTTTTTCAAACTTTTTCTTAGACCCAGTTGAAATAAAATCAATTAGGCCTGTGACCCAACAATTACATCTCTGAGGAATGCATTCTGGTCTTTTGGTGACAGCATCAGAGGCCTCTGTGACCCAGTATATGAGGGTCTGTGACTCAGTACTGGGTTCTGACCCATGGTTTGAAAACCACTGGACTATATTGTGCTGTCCAGTTTGAGACTGTTCCCTGTTGAACACAATGAGGATTTCTGCTTAAAGATCTATGGATCTACAGGACTTCATATTTGTCAGAAACTTGTGAATGTAATCCCTATCCACAGTCATCTTTACAAAAATTATACAGCAAATTTAGATTTGGTGATGGTGTCTTGTGTTTTCTTCTTAAATTAATCTCTCTGGGAGTTGAGAAGTAGAGCCTTTGAAATCTCTTTTATGAATGGTTGGCCACTCCAGCTGCAAAAACTGAATGTGCAGGAAAAGATCAGAATAGAGATTAGAATATCTCTGTGGTGTCGTTATTTGAGCTCCTTGGACATTTTGCCTTGTGAATTACTTCTCATCAGTGTACTCAGTGTTTAGAATATGTGATACCACATTTTGAATACCGCTTCCTACTGATTTTCTGTTTTAAAATTTTCTAAAGGGATATCACATATTTAGTTTTAATGAGTATGTAGTTTTCAGATCCCTTTTTGCATATTGAGTGGATTGCTTGTTTGTTTTCCTGAAATGAATTAACATGGTTACCTCTCTGAAACTTGTAGGTTTGTATTTTTCAGGGAGAAAATTATGGTAGTTCAGTACAGTAAATATTTTAATATAGTGAAAATAAGTACTTTTTCACTTTGTCCATGGGTATGCTAAAGAAATATCAGTCTTTTTGTAATACCAGAGCTATGAGTGAGAGCTATATTGAATTGCACTATCTGAGGATCTGTTCTACTAATACCTTTGGCTATGTGAACACTGTCCAAGTTATTTCAAAATAGTTATTTTGAAATAACTTTTTCAAATTTATTTTGAAATGATTATTTAGAAATAGCATTATTTCAAATTTATTATTTCAAAATAGGAGTCTAGTGAAGACTGTTTATTTTGAAATAAGGTAGGAATTCTTCTTTCAAAATAGAGAGTCTCCACTAGACTCTCTTTTTCGAAATAGAAGAAGGCAGTGAAAAGTATAGGCCCATTATTTCAAAGAAAGCCAGTTCCTTGGCTTGGAGTGGCTTTTTTCAAAATAACTATTTTAAAAGAATTGCTCTTTCAAAATAAATGCAGGCATAGTTATTTTGAAATACCACTTTGTTATAACTAGAAGTGCTTATTTCAAAATATCAAAATGCCTGCATGGCCAGGTAAAAAGTTTTTTTGTTTTTGTTTTTGTTTTTGTTTTTTTAAATAAGCTTCCTTATTAAAAAACAAAACAAAACAAAAAAAAAAAACAAAGAAAAACCCAAAAAACTTTTCAGTGTAGCCATACCCTTTGTGCTATGACTGGCTAGACCTGACATAGCCAGAAGCATTCAAATAGGTTATTGCTGGGAAAGAGCTGATCTAGCAAACTGTTGTAGATCAACTGACCCAAGAATTTTAGGTCTAGATCTGTTTTTAAATTCCTGTGGAGGAGCTGACAAGGAGGCACACTGTTTTAAGAGGAGCACCCAAGAGGTTGTGTCAGACAATGCACAATTTCACTGCGAGCTGTTGCTTGCATTGAATGAATGGAGAGGGTGAGGCAAGGGGAATATACCAGCCCTTATCCGAAATTGAATGAAAAGGGAATTTATAGGGTAATGGCCCCACTTCTCTTCACAGTCTTGCTCTGAGGAAAATGGATGAGCAACAGTTTTGCTAACGCTCATACCCTTAGTATGAGATGTGCAATATTCAGTGTTTTCCTTATAGCCCCAGCTCCTGGAGCAATGGGACCATATGAGAATCTCAGCTTTCCATAAAAGTAGCAAAATAAAATAAATATATAACCCATGTTGTTGAGTAAATTCTGGAAAATCTGACCGTTAAGGACTAAATAAGAAGGATGCACCTATGAAGAATCTAAAATTATTACTTTGAAAAAAATATTATTATTCTTAGGCTAATGTCATGATTTCTTGTCAGCCCAAGTCATGGTTTTTAGATTTCTTCAGTTGGCAATAATCCCTAAATGTTCTGTTCTATTCTATTCTATATTAGTTCTTGCATCACACTTATCATAACAGAAATAGCATTAGCATTTTGTAAATGGCCTTCTGATAGACAAGAAAGATGGGGTAAAGGTTCTGGATTTCTTATTCTGTCTGGTTATTTCCGTACAGTTACCAACCTGGGCATTAGGCAGAAAGGATAGGATATATATCATAGAAATATCAGAGAATTTTGTAGGTTTTTTTTCTTTTCCAGTAGAGATAACATGAGTAAAACTGAAAGGAAAAAAAAAATAGAGGGCTATATTTATTGACTTATTGATCCTGCAGTAAGAAAAAATAAAGGCGATATATTGAAAGATGTGTAAGTGGGAAAATTTGGTAGTCTGATTGTCAAGAAAAAGACAGGCTGTCTAGCCACTGTCCATGTGTTCATTTAATCCTGAATATGAGACTTAACATTTAATGTCTTGCATACATTGTTTACTAGAGTTTGCATAAAGTCTAATTCTGAATTCAAAATGTGGTAAATGTTATGGCCTTTCAAGAGGATGCTGAGCCCCAAATGTCACGGTAGACATTCCAGATTTGGAGCCATGATCTGGCTGGTGTCTCTTTGATTTTCTTCATATCATAAGTTTACATAGCTGCAAATGTTACTGTTGGTCACAAAAATATCCAGGTGCATTATTTATCTAGGTGACCTTCAATGTCTATTAATTCAACGGGCTGATTAGGCACTGGATAAAGAAGCACTGAATACTTCCATTTGTTCAAAATTTACTGTTCTTAATTTAATTTACCATTTCCTTATGCCACAGGTTAAAAGGACAATGTGATGAGTATTCATTATATCCATTACAATTTAAAATGCCTCAGACAAATCTCCTGTTACTCTTGCCTTTTTTTTTTTTTTTTGCAAAATAACTTCAGGCTGTCCAATCTGTTTGTATATGTAATACATTCCCATCATTAGTTCACTGATGCAGTCCATACTTCCTTTGCTTCCTCCCTCCTTATATACTACTTACTCTTTTAAGTCCACACCCCATTTCCTATCTTCTCCCTCTAGTGTGAAAGCCAATCAGTTATTCCCATTTTAAAATTAGAGGGGGTAGAGATCTAGGATTTAGACTGAAAGACTAGGTATAGCCTTAATTATAGAGTTATGTGTCAAGCCTCCATAAAATCATTTTGTGAGGGGAGACGGTCAGGCATGCCACTGTGACATATTTCAGACTGAGCAGTAAAGTTGAGGTACCATTGAGAAAATGCATGCTGAATCCTGCTTAAGTGTGTAGCAATAGCCACTGCAGTGTGTTCTCCTGAGGTAATTTGCCTGTCTCAGTGTACTTCTGCACTCTTCTTTTACAAAAGCCAGCATTGCTTAATAATCACTGTGGGAACGTATGATGCGTCCCCTAAAAGCTCTGGGAATGGTCAGTGCTGTGTGTGCTGTCTCAGAAGGAAGATCCTCAGTGAGTCAGCTTATGTCCTTTGTGTGGGGGTATGTAGTTTGAAAGCCGAAACAGAACTGTTGTTTTTAGTAACACCCTTAAAAACGTAAAGATTTTGCCTTATGTAAATGGATAATATTGCTTTAGTAACTGCATTATTTCCTAGGTATTTTCTATGCTTACTACAAGTAGTGAGTGAAGTCTCCATTTATCAAGGTTATTGCAGGTTTTAAGGGTGACCACTCTACCATGTGTCAATATTCCTTAGCTTTACAGTACTGAAACTGAATACATAATGCAATCACATCTTTGTCTCTGCACAGAGTGTCTTTTAATATTGTACAGGAGAGGTTACAGTATTCCATGTGTTTTCTTGAAATTCTGGTGGTGACAGGGAGCTGTTTATTTTATTGTTTATCAACAAGTTGCTCACTGCTTAGGAAAATAATTAACCACTGACTCAGAGGGAAGACTGCCATCTGCTGCATTCTCAAGACCATTTTTGCAACAACTTGGGGTTTCTTTAGAGAACTCTCATCTAAGTACTAAAGTAACCCACCTATATTTAGCTTGTGAGCAGTGAAAGGATCCATAACATATACTGGCTGTGCTGGCAGCTAAAAATAGATAAAGCATTTGGATAAGTGTGACAGACTATCTGGAAAGGGTTGATAGAATTTCTTTTCAAATCATTAGCAAGAAAAATCTAAATGAACAATCCCGGCCATATAGAATATGTCATAAAGAACAGAGATCTCATGTACTGTCACCAAAGGCAATTAGCCATGCTTTTTCATCCTTTCCTTAACATGCTTCACTACAGTAAAACTGGGCGATATATAACATTCGAGGTATGTATATGAAACCATTAATGATACCTTGCGGTGTGAGAAATTATAAGTGCAGTTGGTGCTGTACTGGGTCAATGTAAAATGCTGCAGCAAAAAAGAAAGCACGGATCATATGAAACTCACTCCAGTAATCAGTGTTGATATGAATTTACCTCTGTGTGTGTGAATTATTTTGTAAATAGATTTATGTTAATTTGATTAAAGAACCAGCAAATATCTACTAACCTATCCTCTGTTACAAAGCCATGTAAAATTAGAAGCTATTGTAATAAAGCTGCATGCTCTTTCATTATGAAAGGGTAAATTTCAATTATAAACCAGGAATAAAAATGAGCTGGCTTCTAGGAAAGTCCTTCCAACAGCTCAAACAGGGAGTCTCTAAGATCATTGTGTAATCCAGACACTCTGAGATTAATCAAAAGAACTAATAATACATCCTCCTCAGACTGTAATTCCCTGGGTTGTCTGTTTGGATGGCGGGCGTACAAAAATGCCTTCAAGGTAAGGTTTGCAATTACAGTGCTAACAAGCCCCACTGTGCATCCTGTTCTGGGAGAGCTGCAAAATTTTAAGTAATAGAGGTTCAAAATCAAAGTTATTATCACATCATTATCAGCATTATGATGTTCCCTTGCCAACAATAACCCAAGACATTTTAAAAGACTATGCCTCAAGTAATATAAACAGGACACTTATTTATGGATATATAAAAGAAATATACAGAAAGGAAATAAGTAGTAACAGTAATATATACTTGTATCAAACTCTGACTTTTATTTTGATTTTAAAAGTTTATGTCAAATAAGGTTTATGGAACATTAACAATGACAATGAATGTTCTCAGTGATATTTAAGCTGAAGATATATTTTTCATGTAAACTTTTAGACAATCAAAGCACAAGAGAAACTTTTATAGTGATATTCAAAATATATGTAAATTAGGCATCAGAGACTTAGTTGGTATACATGGGATGAGGATTAGGTTTTAGGTATTCTTTTCCATATTGACATCTTTCACTATCACCCATCTGACTTATGCAGTCTATACAGACATACTTATACCCCTCTCCTAAAATATGCTAAAATACCTACAAAGATGAAAATCAGAACATATTAGAAATTTCCAGAGAGGTAACCATGAGAGGTAGCCTCTGGAAATTTCTACCATGCAAGGCACTAAATTTAGGCATATGAAATGGAAATCTACAAACCTCATGAAGAAACTTGCACAGATACAGACAGACATCATTTTCCTCTCCATATGCAAACAAATGGGCATCGTACCAAATGGACTGAAAATTAAAAATCTATTGCAATGGACTATGGTGAGAGATTGTGTAACACGCTCTCTCTTTATCAAAAGAAAACCAAAAACCAAAACCTACAATCCATCAGTAGGTCTCTCAAAAAACATCATCTTAGCCACTAAGGATGTAGAAGCCTTTTACACCAACATTCCTCACAAAGATGAACTACAAACCATCAGGAACAGTTTCCTGGATGATGACACAGCATACCTGGTAACCCAATTTTTCCCTTTGTCCTGACCCCCAGCTACTTCAGATTTGGAGGAGGATCTATACCTCCAAGTCAGTGGCACAGCTATGGATACCCCCATGGATCCAGAATATGCCAACATCTTTATGGCTGACCTAGAATTTCACTTCCTCAAATCTCGTCTGCTACTGCCTCACCTTTACCTATGGTACATTGATGATATTTTCATTAGCTGAACTCACAGAAAAGAGTCCCTGGAAGAATTCCACTGAGACTTCAACAATTTCTACCCCATCATCAACCTCAGTCTGGACCAGTCCACACAAGAAATCCACTTCTTAGACACTAACAAATGTATAAAGGATGGTTGGATGTACTAACACCATCTTATACCAAAAACCAGCTGATCACAGTGCATATCTACATGCTTCCAGCTTCCACCCAGGGCACATTACACAATCCATTGTCTACAGTCAAGCTTTAAGGTACAACCAGATCTGCTCCAATCCCACAGAAAGAGATAAAGTTTAACACCTACAAGATCTCTACCAGGCATTCCTAAAACTGCAGTACCCACCTAGGGAAGTGAAAAAACAAACTGACAGAGCCAAATGGGTACCCAAGAGCCACCTACTGCAGGACAGACCTGACAGAAAAAACAACAGAACACCTCTGATCATCACCTACAGTCCCCAGCTTAAATCTCTCTAACAGATCATCAAAGATCTGCAACCTATTGTAGACTCTCTCAAGCCTTGGGAGGAAGGTCTATCCTTGCTTACAGACAGGCCCCCAACCTGAAGCAAATACTCTATAGCAACTGAACGCTGTACAACAAGAACACTAATCCAGGAACCTATCCTTGCCACAAACCGAGTTGCCAGCTCTGCTCACACATTGACTCCAGGGATACCATCACAGGCCCCAGCCACATCAGCCACACCATCAGGGGCTCATTCATCTGAACATCCACTAATGTGGTACAAGCTATCATGTGCCAGCAATGTCCCTCTGTCATGTACATTGGCCAAACCAGACTGTCCTTGCATAAAAGGATAACTGGACACAGATCAGACATCAAAAACGGCAACATCCATAAAACTGTAGGAAAACACTTGAACCTCCATGGATACTCAGTACCAGACTTGAAACTTGCCATACTTCAACAGAGAAACTTCAAAAACAGATTTTGGCATGAAACTGCAGAGTTGAAGTTAATCTGCAAGTTTGATACAATCAGTCTGGGTCTGAATAGTGACTTGGGATAGTTAACACATTACAAAAAATGAGTAATCTGTTCACACATTCTCTCCCTTAGAACATATTAGGAGATACTGGAAATGTATCGATTGAATCAATTTTATTATATTTTCCTAACTGGTTATTTTGCCCTGGACATCTATTCTGGCAATAATTTAGAGTTGCAAGATAAGTTTGTGTAGGCGGTGTTAACTGAGGTAAGGTTGTAATGATAGTAGGGATTAGGGTAAATAAACATTTTGCAGAGCCTCCAGTCTGATAGACATACTTAAGGGCTGGAAAATCAATTATTATTAATAACTTCTGTTAACCTCAATTACACACAATAAAAGAGGGATAAAAATGGGAAGGGGAGCAGAAAAAATGCTGCATCTGGAGTAAAGACATTGTCGATAGATTTGGTTTGTCACCCCCCCCCAAGTTGTCAGACGTGTAGATTCAGCATGGAACGTGAAAGTCTCTGGGTTCTTTCAGGCTGATACATGATAAATAATAAACGTCCTGCAATTAGAAATTCATTAACAATTGTGATGATGGTGTACAACGTTGAGTGGAATCTGGATCACTCTCACGTACCTGTGGTAACTCTGATATGTTACTCAGTAAAAAAGAAAAAATATTTTAGTAAGGAAGGTGGAAATGGCAGTGAATACATAAGAAAGGGTCGCTGAAGTAGGTATCCTTTTCCAGCAGCCACTTAAATAATTCCTTGTCTTTATCAATATTTGTTTCTATAAGCACAGCTACATCTTGGCACACTGGAGTCAGTTTCAGGGGCTTTCAAACTTAACTAGTTACACTTTTGTCTGGGATTAATGAAGCACAGCTGATGATTGTTTTATATAGAAAGTGATAGTGCTGTAATTTAATCTGAAGCCTGTCTTTATGCAGGGCCAGAATACTTTTCACTGTTCCCTGGCTGGCATACGTGAGCCATGAACATCAGCTGCATCAGGGCTAGCTCTAATGCTAGTGTGTCTAGATATGGGAAAAATCATTAATGATAGAAGGATCTTTCAGTAATACAGAGCTACAGTACAGGCTCTTATATCAATCTCATCCCTGTGGCCAGAATGTGGAGCACGACAGAAAAGTGGGCATAATTAGGATTTCTGTTATATGTGGAGTTCAGGGAGCTGTTCTATGTTTCTGTTATGGAAAATTTGTGCTATTATTTAGATGCCTAAATAAAGATTGAGCTGAATTTGAGGCATCTAGGCCCATATCCTCAAAGGATTCAAGGCACCAAAACACCTTTAAGGATATAAGTTCTAAGACTCACTACTGCAATGAGCTGACCTGGATCCAGCAAAGCATTTCAGGCAGGTGCTTGATTCTAATCAGGTGAGTTGTGCCATGTTGTTCAACAAAACAAGTCATGTTCTTAAAGTTAAACATAAGCTTAAAAACATCAAAGCCTGAACTAAGTAAATTGGAATATTGAGCCCCCACCCCACCCTTTTCTATTGCCTAACAAAACACAAGACGCAAATACTCCCTGCAAACAGAGATGGTCCTGAATCAAAATCAGAAATCTAGTATTGGTTAAAAGTTTTAAAAAAAAACAAAAAAACTGATGAAAGCTGATTTCGAGTTGGTCAAACTTTGGTTTGACTTCGAAGTCTGGGTCAATGCAAATCCAGTCGTGTGAATTGATCCAGTGTGGCCACATCAGTTTGAACTCACTGAGTATGTCTGCGTTGCCCTGCAATTTTGAAAAAGCTTTTTTTGGGATAAGTATTTATTTCAAAATAATTATCTCAAAAAAACCTTTTTTTTTCAGAAAAATGATATTTTGGACAACAGTCTGGGGAGCGCTCATTGTCCTGAAATACCATAGCTTTGTTTTTTCAAAAAAGAAAGTCTACACCAGACTTTCTTTTTTGAAAAAGCTACCCTGAAAAAGGCTTTCTTTCAAACTATAACCAGATTTAACGATCCTGAAAAAGTGCTCTGGTATTTTGAGATACCAGAGCACTTTTTCAAAAAAGTTAAACCCACTAGCTTTTTTGAAATAAAAAGCCTTTTTTGAGGTAGCTTTTTTTGAAAAAAAAAAGCCATCCCTAGACACAGCAAAGGCTTTTTAAAACAAAAACAAAAACAACAACAAAAAAAGCCTCCCTATCTTTTCCATTGCCATGGTTTTTTTTTTTTTTATGTAAACTTTCGTTTTCAAAATAAAAAAAAGCTGCGGTATTTCGGGACAATGGACTGTTGTCCTGAAACAGCATTTTTGAAAAAAATGTTTTTCAAGATAATTATTTCAAAATACTTACCCTGAAAAAAGGTTTTTTTTGTTTGTTTTTTGTTTTTTTTTCCCCCGAAAATGCTGGCAATGTAGCTATGCACACTGAGTTTGAACTGACAAGGGTTTACCTTACTCCGAGGGTGCCATGCACCCAGGAGGGAGACCAGCCTTATAGCACCTGGGGCCAGCAGCCCCAAAGGTGCCTCCAACCCTCCTCCAGCTAGATCAGACCCCAGCCCCTGCTCCAGCCCCCCTGACCACGTGTGGGGAAGGCACACCCATGCACAGCTGCTTTCCAGCTGGCTGCACGCAGGGAAGGCACCCCAGCACGTGGGTTCTCCCCGGCTGGCCGCGTGCAGGAAAGGTACCCCATGTGTGGCCAGCCAGGGAGAAGACATGTGCAGGGGTGCCTTCCCTGCACAGCTGCCTGGGCAGGAACCACACGTGGGAGTGCCTGCCCCACATGTGGCCAGCAGGGCAGGACCCGCATGCGGAGGTGCCTTCCCTGCATGCCACCAACTCTGCAGGAGCCGTGCGCGGGGCTGCCTTCCCCATGCGTGGCCAGCTGGACAAGAGCTGCACACAGGGGGGTCCTTTCCCCATGCTAGGGTAGTGGGCTCATGGGGATCATTTCTCCCTGCCCCACTGTGCTGTCAGTGAGGGGCCAAGGGATTCCCCCATCCCCTCCTGACAACACAGCCGGCGCAGAGGACAAGGGATTCCCCTGGCCGGTGCTGACAGCATAGCCAGGGCAGGGAAGAAGGGATTCCCTCAGCCGTGCCGACAGCATGGGGCTAGGTGATCCCTTCTCCCCCACCCCCATCATGCTGTGGGGGGGCGGGTGCTCTGGCCCCAGGGACCCCTGGGAGGGCAAATCATCCCCTGCCAGGCTCCCGCCTTTTGAGCCTGGCATGGGAAAAAAAACCATCCCCTGCCCAGCTCTAGCCACACCACAGCTAGAGCTGGGCAGGGAATGCTTTTCTGTGCCAGGCTCAGAGTACTGGAGACCAGCAGGGGATTGGGTGGTGGCATGGCCCTTCCCAGGGGCCATGTTGCCACACCTCCCATGGTGCTCCTCCTCCAATTCGAATTAGCAAGTCCAGTTCATGGACATGCTGATTCAAATTGGAGTTCGTTTTGTGGCCATGACAATTTGAATGGACTGAATTTGAGCTAATAATTATTAGTTCAAATTGGCTAGTTCAAATTCAGCCATACGAATTGACACACCAAGTGTAGACACAGCCTAACTGATCACATTCTTTGTAATCTACGATCTTCCAGCAGATCCATTATTTTATTTGAAAATGATTATATCCATGTATTACTTTTTGATATTAAAAAGAGCCGAAAAAAAAGACTGCATGTAACATACCAAGAGGGAAGAGCACATATTAACTATACTAAAATTTAGCCACTCTATATCTTTATAAAACTGTGTTCTTTTCCTTCTGCAGAAAAAAGAGAGATTTCAAATTGTAAGTTATGTGCAAACCCTACAGTCTGAACAACTAGAAAATAGAGAGCTCACAATTTGACACCTTGTTGGTGAATAGAGAAAAGCAGCTCAGGGATGCCTGAGAGCTTCAAATAGGAATGGGCGGGAGATGTGACTGGGGCTCTGTCAGCACATTGTGGTGAACAAGACAAAAGGACTGAATGAGCCAGACCTCATTTGCATTTCAGCTATGTGACAGTTTGAGGCATTTTGGTTACAAAACAGTTAAATTTTGAGTTTGAGGGAATTGAAATTCTATTATCAGTATTTGGAAATGAAAGAGCAAAAGAACTGCATCAAAAGTAAAGATGGGTGGGCTGAAAGGAGAATGAGAGGGGAAAGACTTCTATGTTCTGCTGGGAGTTCCTTGCTGCTGGTAAGGACTCCATCAAGACTGTGTTATACCGCCTATTCCTGGCTGAGCACTCAGCACTGAGTCAGCTCTTGTACATATGTCTTTGAGGTGACTATAAGGTGATGGATTGATTTGAATTGGCATCCAGGTAGTGCACAGAGCTGAGCTCAAGTGGTCGAGAGGCAGGGGATGACTGATATAGCTTCCAGGTGACAGCTAGACTTGAGTGCTGAGTTGATACAAGCTGAAGATGCAGGAAGGAACAGCTTACTGGAGAAATTCCAGTGTGGACCTCCTTAGCCAACAGTCAAACCTGAGATCCTTTCAGTTGGTCAGGTGGAAGAGATCCCAGAACAGCTCAGAAAGTATGTCCTTGAAGGTCTGGAGACTCACCAGAATTCTTTAACTCTACTGTCCCTGGACAACATACCATGAGTGTGTGAGCTGGGGAGAGAGAAATAACTAGATTGCAACCCATCAGTGCAAGAGAAGGGCTCAGATTTAAAAACCTGGTGGGGTTGGAGACTTAACTTATAGATATTATTAGTACATTGTTTGCTCTCTTTTTCAGATTTGTTTTGCTGTTACCTCTTTCTTTCCCAGCTCATTGTGCTGTCGGCAATGTGACAGAAGGGTTATAGGTGTAGTTTTGATATTGCAGAATCCAGAGATAAACTTATAATTTCTTTTAGAAGAATTACACTTCAGCTTCTGAATCTTATTATCTGACTATACACTATACTAATCTGGGAATGATATCTTTTATTTGTTTGTCATCCATTATCTGTATTTTTGGGGGGTATACAAATCCCTTTATTTTCTTTCTTACTTCTAGAGTCAGATAATATCATCTTTACTTACAGGTAGTAGAATCCTACTCTACAAATAGTCCAGTGACTTCATAGAGCAAATCATTTTCCAATATGCATCAGATCCTCAAAGTTATTCAGGTGCCTAACTCCCTCAGAGTCAGGTGCCAAAGAACCTTTGGCAAATTGTATCACAATTTGGAGCATAACTGAAAAAAAAAAGATAATTACAAAAAACAAACAAACAAATAAAACAAAACAAACAAAAAAACCCTAAACAGTTAAAAACAAACCAAACCCAAACCCTTAAAATGGTGGTTTTATAGAGACAAGTCATAATTACAACACTCTCTAAAATTTAATAGGAAATGAGTTAAAGGACAACAAAGGGGCAAAGTAGTTCTCTTGATTTAGTGAAAGAGATTATGTGGACCAGTGCTGTGGTTTTCTCAAGATTTATGCCAATTGCCATTATCAAGAAAATTAAGAGAGTAGCCAGAACATTTAACACAACTTAAAAGGCAAATAAAATTAAATGTTAGAAAGCAATGGAGCTGCACTGTAACACATAGAAGAGGCACTTTGGAAACTGCTTCCTTGGAGGTTCGGAGAACAAGCTTATCCCAAAGATGACAAGTTAACCATTATGTTGAAACACACTGTTTCTACAAATTGTAGGATCACAGAATATGAAGCCCATAAAATTACTGAAGCATAACATTTATGCTCTTTTATAGTTATAAATAATCTTTGCAAGAACATTTGTTTCATTCAGCATTGTAGTAATGTTATCAGTCCATAGGCTGAAATTTATACAGATTTTTTCAGATAACAGAAACAGAGGATAATCCAGCTCTGATTATTTAATAAAGATATTTTTGAGGAAAATATGATGAGACATCAACCATTTTTAAGACACCTCAGGCTATACATGTATTATTCAAGGGCAGTGAGGAACAGCACAAAAATAAGATTTTATTTATTTTTTTTAAGCTATGAACAACTTTAAAAGCATGAAACTAAGGGAACTTTTATGTTTATTTATTTATTTATTTACATATTCATTTGTAGTGGTTGTACCTTAATACAAAAGAGATGGACAAAGCAGCTGAGCCTAAATACACACACGGTATTAAGGAAAATGTTATCTTCCTTTCTCTCCTATCCTCTTTGAATCTTTGAACACTCCATTTAAAGTTGGAAATCTAAAAAAAGGGAACTCTGTAGGACTGGGTACCTGGTTTACTTAGACTCCTTTCAAAATTTCACCCTTACTTTTATAGTCAAAATTAATGACTACAGACAGCAAAGAATTCAAAATCATCAGCCTCCAAATGTCTTTCCCACATATAGGGTATATCTAGTCACCCCTGTGCATACCCAGGGGGGCTGCACAAAACTACGTTCAGGAAGCTAGTGTGAATTCCCATCCTTCCATTGTGGCTGCACTGCTACTTTCAGTATTCTTGTTCAAGCAGAACTCGCACGTGTATATCTACCTGTGCTGGGAATCACACTTCCCAGTTGCTTTGTAGACATATCTATAAATTGCTTTTCATGTTTGCTGAATACTAAGTTTGTTAGTTCAATTGTTCCCCATTTTCATGATTCTTCTTCCTAAGGGATATGGGGCTTATTTGTATGAGGAAAGATGAATGGTTCTTGCCAAGGGCATTAGACTCTGGTCCTTTCCAGACTTTGGCCTGTTGCCCAGGATTTGAAACTGATTACCCAAGCAGTGTGGAAAACATTCACAATTAATTCTGTGCATAAAGTTTCACTGCTGCAGTAAAATCTACCACAAATTAAAACATAATCCACTTTGGAAGCATCCTTACACCCCTAGGTTTAATAGCCTCTTCATGTGAAGTTATTTTCTGCTACATTATTTGTATTTCATGGCACATCTGAAAATAAAGATTTTCTTGTAAGCTGTCTGCTGATGCAAGGAATGAAGGACAAAAAGTGTGCATCAGTCTCTCTGAACTGGGTGCTATAAGGATGTTCCCCATCCATAAAATAAAGACTTTCCATGAGAAAGCATTGTGTTGAAAAAGAGAGAAACTATCTCTGGAAATTTCCAAATGGGTAGCTGTGTTAGTCTAGTTCAGCAAAACAAGCAAGAGTCCTGTGGCACTTAAAGACTAACAAATTTATTTATTGCATGAGCTTTCATGGGAGAAAGTCCCACTTTGTCAGACACGTCAAAGGATTTTCTCCCACAAAAGCCCATGTGATAAATAAATTTGTTACTGTTTAAGTGCTACAGGGATCCTTGATCATTTTTGGAAATATGACTAAATAGAACAGTGTTGAGCTGATGAGTAGCCAGTCTTACCAATGTGCTTTTGTAAAATGGCCTCATTTCTTACACAATAAATTGCTATGTAATGTAATGCTTTTTATTGCAAGATGGCTTTTCACCCTATTGCAGGGAGAAGCAGAGTCCAGCAACAGTGAGTTGAAGCTATTGGCTACAAGGTTTATGCATCTGCTGAGATGAGGGGTGAAGACTGCCAGAGAAAAACATGAGTTGACATGCACCCACATTCTACAAGGTTGGGAGGATTTCCTAGAAATCCAATTTCCATGTGTTATAAGGTCATGCCTTTGCCTCTTTTATGTGGCCTACAAGATAAAAAAAACAACAATCTGTAATAGTATCTCAATACCCTCAGTGACACAGATTTATTTTAGCAACAATTTCTCTTCTGTATAGCATTCCCACTAAAGAGAAATACAACATTCCTCACTGAATTCTGTAGAGCTGATATACAGGTTTAACAGAGTGTGGGTAGCTAAAAGACAGAAATGCATGGAGGCAGAGTCACTGAGGGAGTTGTGTAGTTAGATAATTGTGACACTCAGAATTTGGCTGATGTTGGAAGTATTGCCTTAGGAATGGGAACTAACATGCAGGAAAAGTCTTCAAAGTGTCAAAGTGCTGAGTGATTTCCACATTCTTCCACTGGAATATAACACTTATGGAAGTTGCATCATTGCATCAAATCATCAGCTGTAAAGAACCAGCTGTTTGAACCTGTAAAGTCATTCTATGGAGTAAAAATTTTAGGGTCTTTACATTATTAAATTATGACCTTCAGGATAATAGCTCACAGTCAATAGAAAGCTGGTGTATAGGTTTAAGAGCCATCATGCCTCTGAATGTGTGCTGAAAGTAAGTGTAGGGTTTCTGCCAAATCTGGATTAGTACTAGGAGACTTTGTATCAGCACAGCCATAGGGCCAGATTCTCCACTCATGTTAAGGGGTTCTATACTCTCCAAGTAGCCCTGCTGTTTCAAATTTCAATTCTGGAAGTGGATTCCAATGCAAGTTCTGGGGAAGTAAATTATTAGCAAAATCTGGACCTTAACACTAGGCTAACAGGTTACTTGTATTATATATATTAAGAGTATAGACCATCAAGATGAAATCCAGTCCAGTAGCCTTTTTTTTTCATACTTTTAAACGCGGTGCCATAAGAACAGTCATGCTAGGTTAGACCAATTGTCCATCTAGCCCAATAGCCTGTCTTCCGACAATGGTCAATGCCAGATGCTTTAGAGGGAGTGAACAGCATGAGTAATCAGCAACTGATCCATCTCCTGTCACCCATTCCAGGTTTTGGCAAAGATCAGCTAGGGACACTTCAGAACATCTGTGGCCACTTCCTGGCTAATAGCCACTGATGGACCTATCTTACAAATATATATTTTTTAAACCTTGTTTTAGTCTTGGCCTTCACAACATCCTCTGGCAAAGACTTCCACAGGTTGACTTTGTGTCAAATGATGAAATAGTCTCTTTTCTTCATTTTAAACTTGCTGCTTTCATCCATAACCCATAGTTCTTGCATTATGATGACTCAATAACTCTTCCTTTATTTGCTTTCTCCACACTAGTCATGATTTTACACCTCCTCCCCTAAATGTGTCTTTATCAAGATGAAAAGTCCCAGTTTTCTCTCTCCTCAGCTGGAAGATGTTCCATACACCTAATCATTTTTCTTGTCTTTTTCTGCATCTTTACCAGTTCCAGTGTATCTCTTTTGAGGTAGAGTGTCCAGACCTGCACTCAGTATCAAGATGTGAGTGTATGATGGGTTTATAAGGAGGCAATATGATCTTTATTTTATCTTATCTGTCATTTACCTAATGATTCCCAACACTTTGTTAGCTTTTTTTTTTTTTTTGACTGTTGTTGCATATTGTGTGGGTATTTTCAGTGAACTAGTCACAATGAATCCAAGATCTCTTTCTTTAGTGGTTAAAAGCTAATTTAGACCCATCATTTTACACATACAGTTGGGATTTTTGTGGGCATTACTTCACATTTACCAACATTGAATTTCATCTTCCATTTTGTTGCTCAGTCACCTAATTTTGCGACATCCCTTTGTAACTTTTCACTATCTACTTCAGACTCAAGTATCTTAAGTAGTTTCTTCATCACCTCCAAATTTTTCCACCTCACTGTTTACCCCCTTTTTCCAGATCATTTAAGAATATGTTGAACAGTACTGGTCCCAGTACAGACCCCTGGGGGACAACAGTATTTATCTTTCTGAGTTCTGAAAACTGGTAATTTATTCCTATTGTTTGTTTTCTTTTAAACAATTGCTAATCCAGAAAAGGACCTTCCCTTGTTCATTGTTTTGTTTTTACTACAAAAAGGTACAAACTATGCATCTTTACACTGAAAAGGAAAATTGAAGCTTATTTAAGATATGAAACAAGCAAGTGAGATGATGAAAGTCATTTAAATATTCTATGTGCTTAAAGATCTAGAAGATTTCATAACCAATTTAGCTCTTTTTATTCAATTCTTCTTTTCTCTATTTTAATAAAGATAATAGTAAAATAAGTTTCTGCTCGGTGCTATTTCTAAACTGTAGACATGACTACACAAAATATTACGAAGAGCATTTTAGCAAGGTGCCCCTTTACATCAAAAACATATTAAAACAATTAACTCATGTTCACAGATCTTTATCTCACTATCTATTTTATTATACTTTTACATATAGAAACAAAATTGATTTTGGATTTCATCTAGTTTAATTTTTCAATAAGTTGCAAACTGCATACATCTTTGAGCTCCAATGAAAAGTATCTAAATATGAAGGAAAAAAAGCAAGGAGTCTTGTGGCACTTAAAGACTAACAGATTTATTTATTGCATGAGCTTTCATAGGAGAATATCTGGCTCATGCAATAAATAAATCTGCTAGTTTTTAAGTGCCACAAGACTCCTTGCTTTTTTTTTTTTTCTTTACTAGACTAACACGGCTGCCCCTTTGGAACTTAAATGGGAAGTAATGCAAGTCATGACCAAGACAACCTTTGCCAATGTTCTCCATTTATCTTAGGAAATAAGATCTTGTTGTACTGCTTTATGTTTTCTAGCGTGTTAGATTTTGAGGAAGATGACACTGTTCTGCTAATCTTTTTTCTCCCCTTCCCCTGTGAAAGATCTTGCATGGAGCTAAAATCTCTTCAAATATTATTGTGCTTAAAGCAGCTAAGTCTTGAGTTCAGCAAGCAGTACAAACATGCTTTGCATATGAGATTTCCATTGGCACTGATGCTTATTAGTGCTTTCTCTTTTTTTTCTGTTTTTAATTTCTATTGATTCCCCTCCAAACACACAGACAAATGATACCAATAGCTTTACAGTGTAAGCTGCACTTTCAAATATTTAAGATGTGTACTGCGTTGAAATAAGGTGAGGCAAGCCATTCCAACAGTGTGTGAATTTCAAATGCTGAATCTAATTAATAAACAAAACAATAATTTGGCATGTTATGCAAGTCTGAAGACAATTGAGCAGCTCACGACTTCCCTGTTAAGTAGAATATATGCACTATTAATTATAGTTGGGAGTGAGAAAGTAGTAAGTACCTTTTTTTCCTAGACAGAAATTAAATCACACAAGGAAGTCTGAATGTAAACATCCAGAAGGGGTAAGCACTGTAGACTGTAACGTCTGAGATATCTCACTATTTAAGACATTCTAATGTGTCCAGGATTTTCTAAATTGAGTGCTATGTTTAGCCTCTTAAATCCATATTTAAGCAACTAAGGCTTTTAGTCATGGAAACATTATGTGATTCATTCATTAAGCAAACAAATAGTTTCACTGATTTCAATGTAACATGTCCCTTGCTAATGTTAAGCACATATAAGTGTGTTTGCATGACGGGCTTAAACAGCCTGATTTTTTCAAAAATGTTGAGGCACCCGAAAGCTCTCACTAAATAGATGTACCCGTCACACATTTCTGCATTATCCTTTTTATCCCTGTGTTAATCCTATGAAAGAACGGGTGCCTAGAGGATGTTTTTGGTATATGGTGGTTTTTATTATTATTATTATTTTATTTTATTATTTTATTAAGCTTTCTTGTATTGTTTATAGAAAGTAAACCAATAGATCAGTCAGGCAGCAGGTATATTGGATTGGGGAGACCATGCTCTGAAAAGATGGATGCTTGCCCACTCCCAAAAAGCATTCTGCAATGAGGGAAAAAAACAAGACAAAACCCCTTATGTTCTTTAGTGTCATCTACTTTAATCTCAGTGTTGTTCACCTCTAAATTAAGTGTGGATTTAAATATAACTCATTGTCTTTGACTTAGATTTGCAGATTTCAGGGCAAATGAAATATCAGAAAGCAACTGCAGACATGTAAACTACTTCAAAAGAGTGTCAGTCACATAGAACAGGGGTGTCCAAGCTTTCTGAGTGAGGGCCCATATTGCAATTCTTTTCTCAGCTGGAGGGCTAGTGAAAAAAAAATTGATAGAAAAGACATACAAATCTATCATTACGGTAAGTGAGTGGGGTGCCAGGAACGTGCCTCCTACTGGTGGCTCAGTGGGGAATTAGCCTCAGTTGACGCCCCTATTGGCCCTAGCCCCCAAACTCTGGGCAAACACAGAGTCTATTAGTGCCACCCCCCCAGGTGAGGTGGACAGTCCCAAAGTCTCTAGCCCTGGCAGGGGGTTCAGAAGCAGGCTCCAAAAGAGCAAAGACATCGCCAATGCCTTAGAGCAGCTCAGGCATGGTGGTCAGTCACTTAGGTAGTTGGCTAAGGACAGGGGTTGAGGAGGGGAACACAGGCCCACCTGCACCACTGTGTCCCAGCCCAGGGCCCTAGCCAGTGGCAGAGTGGTCTGCCACTGGATCAGAGAGGCTCCAGCCAAAACAGGCTGATACCAGCTGGTGTTTGGCACTCCGGTCTCCCTGTGCTCCTTCCTGCCACCACAGCCCAAGTACGTAGGTCCACAGATAGTAGCCATCCTTGGGGTCTCCTTCATAGGTAGCTTGGGGGACCCCAGTGAAACCCTCCGTGTCCATGGGTGGGTAGATCCTGGGAGCCCTTTTGGCCCGCCTTCAAGGGGTAACTCCTCCAGGTTACAAGGCCCATACCTCACTGGAGGCTCCTCCTCTGCCAATGGGAGCTCCTCACAGGGGTCTATCTCAATTTCTTCTGCTACTTGTGGTTTGGCCTCATTACAGGGCAGCTGGTCCAGGCCCTACTAGGTCCTGGGGTGACATCCCCAGTTGGCAGCCTCAGGGTTCCCCTCCCAGTCACGAGGCCCACGGAGACTGGGTGGGCCATAGAGCCATTCTGCTAGGGTTGACCAGGTATGACGCCTGACACAGGCCAGGCTTCTTCCTACCAGCTGCCTCCCTGCAGACACATCCTTCTCCTTCAGCAGCTCGGCCTCTACTGAGCTGCTAGCTAGGGGTTTATACTTCCTGGCGTGCCCCCGCCCCTTCGGCTTCCACGCTGTGGGGCCTGCAAGTCCCCAGTCTAACCGGGTGGGGGCATTCAGGCCTTTCCTTTGGCCAAGGCTTTGAGGGAGGCCACAGTGCCCAGTAACAGTTACTGATAACATTTAATAAAATAATGCCATCTTTGTCTTGGCCATTATTCAAGTTGCTGTATCAGAGAAAAAATTACCATAGGCGGACTGAATTTTGAATAGTGAAAAAATAAACTGGTTTACAAACTCAAAGTTCATACTCAAATGCAATCAAATAATATCCATCTTCCCTACAGCAACTGTCACTTTCACAACAGTACAAAACAGGTTTTCATTTGTTAATTAAACCATGTTTTGTGAAAACTTGTAGAAAACTTCCCCCCACTCCCCAGGAAGCCTCACTGTGAACAGAGGCCAAAGGGGCAAGGCAAAGGGTGGGGAGCGAAGCAGGACAAGGGAGCATCACAAAGGAGTGGGGAGGAAGCAGGGTGAGGCGGGGGGAGCAGAGCAGCTGGGTGGCAGGACTTGGTTACTTCCTAACAGCCACACTGCACCCCCACGGCTCCCCTGCCCCTTCACCCTGCCACAATTGCCACAGTTTGTCCTGTGTTTGTCCCCCTGCATTCTCCTCATCCCCACTCAGCACTGCTCTCCTGCCCCTGGATGCCACTTGCCCTCAGGCTTACTATCCTCTCCCTCACCAGACTGAGCACAATGCCAGCTCAGGTAACCCCACAAGCCCCACCACATAGCACCTTGCTGGGTCAGCTTTCGTTCCCTTAATCCTGCCCACCTCCAGCAGACTCCAGCTTTGCTCTCCTTCCCTGCCTCAGCTCTCTTTTTCCCACCCACCCAAGCATCCTGCTGCTGGCCACAGGCACAGGGCTTCCCTTTCTCCCCAATCTTGATGGAGCTCCCTGCCACTGCTGCTGGTTGACTCAGTTCTTCCCCCCAACCAAGCAAGCTGCTGCCTCCCTTGGCACCAGTTCCCCCAACCCCATCAGATCCCTGTAAGAGCATGCTGCTGCTGCCACTGCCTCAACAATACTCTCGCTCCCAAGCAAGCTGCTGGCTTGCCCAGCTCCAGACCCCCCCCTCCACAGTTTCCTAACAGCACAGGAGCACACGCTGTAGCAACTGGCTGAGCTTAGTCAGCTCTTGACCCGACCCTGCTGGCTCTGCTATCCTCACCCTCCCCGGCACACCACAAGCTCATATTCCTTCCCCCTAATACCCCTCCAGCTCTGCTGTCCGTCCCACCTCTCATCACCGCCCATTCGCCCTGCTACTTCTCCTTTCCCAAGGAGCTGAAACAGAGAATCCAGCCATTAGAATGCTTTGGTAATAAACCAGCTGTATCATCCAAACTCCCATGTGCTTCACTTGAACTCGTGAACAGTGCAAACAATGGGTCGGAGATTTTTAACTGCCCAGGGCACTCCTCTTTTACCCACCCCTGGCTCACTGGAGAGAGGCTGAATCCAGCCCCTAAACAGCTCTCCAGCTAGGCCATGCCTCCCTGCAGCTGTGTGCAGGGCAGGAAATTGATGAGAGCCTGGGCCAGCTACAGTTCCCAAGCCTTTACAGCAACATTCAGCAGGCCAGATGAAAGACATTGGCGGACCAGATTCTGGCCCCTGGGCTGCATGTTGGACAAGCCAGACATAAAACCATTGTCTGAATCTAGCATGGTTCAGTTGTCGCAACTGTTCCATCTGAGGACTTATCTACAAGGTGGTATAATGTACTCTTAGGCACTGTGTGCTTTCTAAAGTGCATGGGTGTGTTTCATGTTAATTGGTCTGTGTGAACTCAGCTGGTGTGCTAAAATGGAATGCTGTTTGTGTTTACATGTACTAGGGAATCTTTAGGGTACACCAGCAGGGCCTACCCAAACCAATTGACACACAATACCTAAGTAGGCTTTAGATCACATTATTCCACCATGTGAATAAGTACTGAGTTACAAAGTCTAGGACCAAGCGGGATACCATATTTGTCTAGTTCAGTAGAACAAACAAGGAGTCCTGTGGCACTTAAAGACTAACAAATTGATTTATTGCATGAACTTTCATGGGAGAAAAATCTCTCTTCATCAGAAGCTTTGAAGATGGAGAACTGAAGAATGGAAGGAAATACATGCAAAGAAATGTAAGTCTTGGTATCAGGTCACACTAATAGCAAATCAAAGGAGTTAAAAATCAGACACTGGAGAACAGCATAGAGATGAAGATGAGGTCAAATCACCTTTTGTAATGAGAAAAAATTCGAAGTCCTATTAAGCCCTGAAGTAATGCAATCTGATTTGCAAATGAATTCAAGCTCTGCAGCTTCTCTTTGGAGCCTTTAGCTTATATCCATTGTTAAGGCTACTGTGCTGTCCTGTGTTCTTCTGTTTTATCACTGTTAAAGTATGACCCTTTGTGGTGGTAGCTGTGGGAGTGAAAGATTCTTCAGCTAATTTTTAAATGAATGGAAGCTAATGCTTATATTTTAGGCCTGTTAAGCATGTTTGCTCCTGCTGAAAATAAGAAATACATTAGCTTCTCCTTATGTCTAATGCTGAACTTTTATTATTTAAGGACATAGTAGCTATACTATGTAGCTCACCTTTCAGCTTCCAAGCTTTTGTCCTGTAAAGGTTTCTGAATAGTCTTTGGACTGAAAGGCATTATATAAAGATAAACATTATAGCCTCTGATCATCTATTTAAAGGTAAAAAGCTCCTTTCCAAATGTCAGAAATCTCAAAAATGTGAGTTACCCTTAAAACTTTAGCCCACAAGATAGTTAAATAAACGCAAATTTAGGTAAAAATAAATTGCTGACAATTTTCAGACTCGGGTACCTATAACAAGACTGCTAAATCACACCTGAATAAGTGGCCTGATTTTCAAAGTTGCTAAACGATTACTACTCCCACTGTCTTCAGTAGACAAAGCAGATTCTCAGATTCTCTGAAAATCAAGTCATTTGCCCTTTGTTTCTTTGGTGTATGCCCTGCACTCATTCCTGGAGTGGAACTCCCAACCATGGCAACAGTGGTTCTGCATGCTAAGCTAGGGCAGCGCACATCACTGAAATCCACACTGAGCATGAGAAAAGAGAAATTTGCCTGTATTTTAATTATAAACCACATACACTTAAACATTCAGGTAATTTATGTAGATTTGCTCACTGTAGCTAATTATTGTGCCAATTGTACCCTCAGATATCATGCATGGAGGAGAGGCATGTAGCTGTTCTTGAACTTGGGGAATTCTGGGGCTGCCCCTTCCTAATTTCCTTTAGGGCACAAATTACTTTTCAAGGAGGACCTAGAGAGAAACAGGAAGGAAGGTAGGAAGCCACTGCTCCGTCCCTAGCTCTGCATTAATCTGTGGAGCTAACCAACCACAGCACAGTGAGCAAGTAGCACCTTTCCTATTGATAATAGTGCATTCACACTCCCCCTATGCACCAGGGAGCTGCAGGTTGTAAGCCAGGTCTAGAGGCAGGGAACATCTCATGCTTAGCAGCAATAAGGGGAACTAGTGATCTGCATGGGCTTTGTATTTTCATGAATACTCAGCATAATCTCACTGTGTAGGTGTGGGACATGATGGTAAATTGTAAATGATCTGATTTAAATCACAAAACTTTCAATACCTCTGTTTTAACTGAAGAGGGAAATGAAATACTGTCTTTTCGTGATATGCTACCTTTTGGTTCTATAAACTCTGTTTAGCTTATTTGATGGAAAATTCAGTATCAGCAATGCAGAACTTGGAAGAGTGAGTAACTATATTTTCAGTCTTGTAAGAGCAGAAAGAAGGGGTTGAGAGTAGCATCAGCTCTGCTAGAGAGTGATGCTTTAGGTAATGCCTAACTGTCCTGAAGTCTGTAGCAAAAATCACTGAGGCCTGAAATCCTCTCCAAGATCTGAATTCACTAAAGAGTGACTAGCAGGCAGTGCCAACAGCTCTTGAGCAGTATGAGGAGCCAATGGAGAGCATGAGAGACCAGCAGGCAGTGCCAGCAGCCAGCGGTTAAGGCCTCCAGATGGTGGGTGGTATAAACAGATCCAGAGGCAGCAGAAGACAACTGGAGGGGAGGGCTACTGCCTCCCCCTTTTAATGTGGACACTAAAACTATGATGGCCGCTATGATGGTCAGTATGAGGGTAATGGAGAAGTGAAAGACACTCTCTACATATGCTGGGGTGGAGTGAGTTCCGCTTGTTGGGTTTTGTGGGAATCCTGCCCCACACTGATTCTCCAGATCAGTGCTGGTTTTGACATTGCCCCTCTATATATTCTTTTATGCTACTACTAAAAGTCTCATGTGCTACGTGCAGGCTCATGCTTGTGAGTGGGGAAGCATTGCCTCTCTAGGTCACCCAGGGAATAATACATGATTTTCCAGGAGACTGGGTGGGGGCTCGAGCCGGTTGGTGTGGTAACATTGTTCAGAAACCTCTAGATATAGAATCCAGCCCTTTGTTGCTGCCATCTTGGCCTGGCAGAAGGGTTACAAGGAGACTGTGTAGGTCTGTGAACAGCACTCCCAGCTCAGGGTTATTCCAGAAAGGCACAAATTCACCTAAAAGGTTTGTTGAATGTTCCAAGTAATGGACAAATCCACAAATATCAAAGCTGGTTTGTGGACAATTCAGAAAGAGGAAGAATATGTAAATTTACTGAATAAATTATTTGCTGTAAATAACTCACTCAGCTCTTATAAACAACCAATATAATAAAGTATCTTTTAATTGTGGATTATATACAGTATACCAGTTGTGATTTCAGCACTAAATTCTCTTTCCATCTTTCAAACTTCCAAGGTTGTGCAATTAAAGAAAAGAGGGCATAGCTGGTTGAAATACTGCATCACCGCACACATTTTAATAGACCATAAATCTTTTTGTTGTGTGAATCAGAGCCTTAAGTAAGAACTTTTAATTATTGTTCCTTCCAAAGAAGTAGAGAGAATGACAGCATTTATTACCTATTGATGAGGCCTCTGTTGAGTAATTCAATCCAGCATCGTTAGAAGGAAGAAGTGAATATTTTAAACTTCTGGAAATGTGCCACAGTGGCTTTTAGATGGTTTTAAAAAACCTAAACATAAAAACCTAAACAAAATGAGAAAGATATACTCCTTGTGCTGAAGACTGACTATAGCTTCTTACTTATTCACAGAAGAGGTACAGCACTGGAAGCAGCCATTCAAACTTTTTATCCCACTTAACTGATATGTTTTAGAGGGGCTATTTCTAAACCTTGCACCTACTAAGGAAGTATTGTACATTTTTTCTCACTGGTTCACCTCAGCCAGATTAGTAAAACTGGGAACCCTCATGCATACACTATGACCATAATCTCTTCTCCAATATCCTTAGAATCTTATCTGTACAAAGAGGAACTCAACCCCAAAAAAGAAAAAGAGAGGAAAAAAAGGGCAATGTGTGCATGGTCATTCATGCTGCAGATCATTTAGCTTGTTGATCAGTTATACCATGATATATGGTAATACTTGGGTATCTGATACATCATTATGCACATACATGTACCCCACAGTCTGCATAGGATGCACAAAGTCATATGGTTTCTGCTGTTCCATTACACAGAGCACCAGGAGAGAGGGAACTGTATATCCCAAAGTGCCAGAAGGATGGGGAAAAAATGTGTGGTGGAGGAAAGCAAACAAAGTAGGCCAAATGTGAGAGACATTGTTACTCTATACATGCAGTCACAATGCTACACAGTCAAGTTTGACCCAGATGCCCCTCTGTCATGCCAGCAGGGAAGAGGCTCCACCATTACACCACCCAGCTCCAGTCAAGGGCAGGTGTATGGAACAGGGCTGGGCCTCACCCTGTCACCATTGTGCACCTGACAAGTCCAGGTTCTGGAAACAGGTAGCATAGTCCCCTTTGTTTAATAATGATGTGTGGTGTTGGGGGGAGTAATGGACCTTCCCCTCTCATCTTGAGCACCTCATCCTGCCTGACGGGGATGCCTCTATACTACCATGCAGGATAAGGGTGAGTTGGGTGAGGACAGACCAAACAAGAAGTGACATATGGTTATTAGTTCTGTGAGCTAATGGCACCAGTTGCCAAAGCACTCAGCATGGGCCTGAGGGGTCAACAATCAAGGACTATTGCAGCTAAAGGGGTGGCCATTTAAATGCTTCACAAGAGCTCTCTGGAGCTGAGGGGAAAATTCCATCCTTGATTTCTGTGAGAATGTGCCTGCACCAATATGGCCGAGGAGAAATTTGGGTGTGGGGTGAACAGGTACAGCTCCATTGAGGACACTGGTATTCTATCTGTTTAAACATGTGCTATAATTGGCTCATTTTTCCCAGCAAAAACAAACAAGGAGTCATGTGGCACTTTAAGACTAACAGATTTATTTTTCATTTATCCCATCTTGGGGTTTGTTGGGAAGATCTGGTTCATATGCCTTACAGCCTTCTGTTTATAACACTGATCTCTTGCCCTTGTAATCACATAGTGGGCTGCATTCAGCCCCCTGTTGCACCATGACAACCCCAAAGAGCTCAGCAGTAACTGAGGAGAGAGTCTAGCTCCTGATAGCATTATCAAGTTTTATTTAACCGTGAACACCTAAAAAAACAGATTAAAATGGAATAAATCATTGACTAGACACCCTAGAATGCTAATACTTTTGAAGAATGAACAACAATTGCAAAAGATTAAACAAATACCAGACAGCAGATAATGACAGAGTGACTGAAGCAGTTAAAACTGTCAATTTGTTAACTTTTTTACCTAAATAATTAAAAACAAAAATAGAATGAATCAACTGGAGACACGTTCTGTGGTTATAGTCTTATCTCAGTGCCCCAACCCAACTCAGCTTTATTCCCATGAACCTTGTTTACCCTGGGAAAACAATGTTCCATATGTTACTACACTAGTTCAGCTTCACTGTAGTTAACAATTTTTCACCAATTTATCCATCATAAGAGCGCTTAAGCACCACAAACTTTGTATTGATCAGATATGGTCTCAGATGCTTTAGATGACGATGCCGTTGACAGATTGTCTATGCTAGGGCCGGCATCGTTGCTAGAAAGTGTTAGTGGTTGGACATTTAAAAACATATTTCCTAGTACAGACAACAGCATGGTTTAATTCTCATTGCTTACTATTTATGTGATAGTAGTTAAAGCTGTGCAAAATAATTTTGTCAGCAACCTTTTTGGGGAAAAGATGCAGATTCAGCAACACTGAAATGTTGCACAAATATATATAGGTTTTGCCATATCTTTGACATTGAAAAAATAATCCAAATAAAACATTCTTAATATTTCCATTTTTTGCTTGCCCAAAAATAATTGATTTCCTCCTCCCCCTTGGTTTGAAGAATTGCAAGAACACTGAAATAAGATTTTTTTTCCCCACACAACTCCTTCAGTAGTGTTCATAGCCTCTATTCAAAATTTGAATGTTGTTATGGTGGTTACTGTACACACACATAATAAAAGAAAGTGTCTGCCCCAAGATGCTTAGAGAAACCTCTTTTATCCAGTACCACTTCACTTTTTGGAATGCTTCAGTCTCCTTTTTATGATATCTATAACCTTCAGCTTTACATGCTGGACTTTTGTTTTAGTTAGTTGAGATATCTTGCACACCCAGTGTTGTATTCTTTGCTCTTTGTCCCCAAACTCTTATACTGGAGTTTGTCAGAATTCAATTTTGTGTTGCTTGAGTTTTTCTTTTGAATCTCATAGCAAAGTGCAGTCTCAGTTCTCAACATTTTCCTTGTCAATTTAAATTTGATCATTGAAAGATAATGAATATGTAATCCCACAGTTCCATCTTAAGTCATTTTTAATAGTGTAACTTGTATTTAATACTGTGTATTCAGACTTAACTAACGTAATTGTTTGATATATCAAAGCTTGGTTTCTCAAATGTGCTGTTGCACTAACACCATCATTTGAATCTCTCATATCTATATTCATGTCATTAGATTAGATCAGAGTTGGTTGTTGGTTGCTTGTTTCATGACCTTTCAGTGGTCAGTACACCATACAAGACTATTGGCTCATTCTCCATGGAAGAACAGGGGATTTAAGTATGTAGCTCCTATTGGCTATGTCTACACTAGCAGCTTAAGTCAATTTAAGGAGGCTTAAGTTGACTTAAGAACTCCCTGGCTACACTTGCTTCAGTCAACTTAATAACTACTGCCATTAAAGTCAACTTTAAGGGTTAAGTCAACTTTATTAAGTTGACTTAATGCAATATGCCCATTAAAGTTGGCTTAATAAAGGCGACTTAGTGAAGTAGAACCTTTTAAGTTAACTTTATACAGTCAACTTAAGCCAGGAGACCCATTTAAAATCAACTTTAAATGTGTCCCCTAGCTTAAATTGACTTCATAAAGTTGACTTAAACAAATGGGGCCTTGCTTAGTCAACTTAATAAAGTAGACTTTAAGTAGACCTTATTAAGTTGACTTATCCGAGCCCTACAGTGTAGACATAGCCATTAGTACTAATGAAAATTATGCACATAAATCTCCCTGTTCACCATTGGGAAAATATACCCTATTTAATTAAAACTTGGCTTTGCTAATAATATTCCAGCATTACAAATTATTATTACATTTTAAAACTCAGGAACTATATGGAAATAATGAAAGAAAACAACTAGTTTATTACAGTATACTTAGGATTCAATCTTATAAGGCTCCTATTGAATTCAAGGGAATGGGAAAGTTCACCGTATCCTTTGAGAAGTACTCAATGTTCTTCAAGATGGGGCCCTAAATTCAATATTTCAAAGAGAATAATCCCTCCAACAAGCAGCCAGACTAGGCTACAATTTTTTGACAAATATTAGAACTAGTTTTCTCACCAAGGTTTAAATATCTTCCTAAATAAAACATCTATATGTTTTTAGATAGGGTACAAATCTCAATAAGGTCATTTTCTCATGTGAAAGATAGAAAGAGCCACTGTTACAAAGTGGGACGTAAACCTCAGTAAAGAGTGCAAGATATGGAAAAATAAAATATTCTGGCCCGTTAGCAAAGTAGAGGATATTATTTGCTCCATTTTATTCTGTATGGTATTAATGAGCAGATGTCTTTCTCAATAGTCTTTAAACACAGCCCATATAGACAGCAGTGAATCAAAACATCCCTCTCCATCCCAATTAATTGAAATTGAAACACACAATCCAGCCCACAATCTTTCTACAGATCTGACTGTTCCCTAGACTTCTCAATGAGGACTGCTCAAGCCACCTCCTAGATTGTCATTCCCTTAGATAGACAGATTCAATCCCCCTATATTCTGGTGGAATATCAAGGCATGTATACCAGGGAGTCACCAAAAAAAAAAAAAAAGAAAGAAAGACAGACATCAGGGTCAAATTCTGAACTGCTTACTCACATGGATGATCCCAATGAGGTCGGTCAAACTACTCATCTGAGTAACTGCTCATGAAGTCTGAGTGAGGGGGTTATGTTTAGACCTTGATGCCTCACTAGGTGGATGACTACATATTATCAGTGGACGGTTATTGCAACAATAGAACCCACCTGGTAACATACCCTGCTTTCTGGTGAGCGATTATAATGGTTTATGGTAGTGATACCCAGACTGAGGCCTGCATGCTGAAAATGTCTCTTTAGCATGTCTTTTGAGTAACACTGATTGCTAATTTGGCTCCTGAACCAAGCATCTGAGTATGATTTATTTAAGGCCTATGGACAAATGAGAATTTGCCTGGAATCTGGAGTAGCTTTTTCTCTTTTGATCCAAACTGAGCTAAGAAAATCTGACAGGATAGGGAGCTGTAATAGATTTATTTAGTGTCCTACCCCTTTTAATGGTCAGGTGCCCAAACTGTAAGTTCCAAAGGGGTAGCCATGTTAGTCTAGTTCAGTAAAACGAACAAGGAGTCCTGTGGCACTTAAAGACTAATAAATTGATTTATTGCATGAAATTTCATCTGACAAAGTAGGATTTTCTCTCATGAAAGCTCATGCAATAAATCAATTTGTTAGTCTCTACGTGAAACAGGACTCCCTGTTTGTTAAACTGCTTACAGCTATACCTATACCAGGACGTTGCAAACAGTCATTTTCCAGATGTGGTCTCAGTGTATTGAGAATTTAGTTGAATGGACTCCTGGAATTTGGTATGGTTTGCATGCTGGTTGATAGAAAACTTTGTATAATGAACAAAGAAAACACAAAAAAGGACTCCTGTGTAGCTGTAAGGCAGGAGGCTTTTGACATCTAATTTGTTGGCACCTGTCCCTTTCCATTTCCTATTTTTCTAGCTTCTTTGATGTTGTCTCTGATCCTTTGGTGGGAAAAACGGAAACATCATATTGCAAAGTGACCTCCCTACCAGCATTTTGTTCTTCAACCTGCCTTGCATATCCATGGACAATGGAGACCTGTCTGATTAAGGGTGTGCTAAATGTGGCCTGATATAACAACTCTACAGCCTTGTCTCAGTGTAACATAGCATTTTCTTTTCCTTTCAAAAGTTTTCCCCCTCCACCCCCCCCACTGCATTCTCATTTTTTATTGGTGTTTGGTTAAAGAAACTGACTTCACAAAATCAGAGTTTCTATATGAACTGAGAGAGTTTTGATTGGAGCATTCATATAACAATCACGAAGCTGTTGCTAGTATTATGGGTGACATAAGCAAGGAGTCCCATGGCACTTACAGACTAAGAAATTTATCACAAGAGATTCATCAGATGCTTTATGGATGATATGCCATGTATAGAAGACAAAACTGATTTTGTAGATTAAATTTTCCTCAAAGTGTTTTTCATTTCTTAAAGTAGAAGATTTACATATTATGATAATTGAGAAATTAGTCTGAGACGAATAAAAAGAGCTCCAGGAAAACGCTATCTCTGAACGGTGAGGATAATCCTTTAACTATAACAATTTGTACCTGAACAAGAAGCTGAAAGGCCTGAAATCTTTTCCTCTCTAATAGGCATGGTTTTGCCTTTCCTTTGAAATTTCCCCTGTCCTTGATTCGGTTTGCTTTGTGAAATTGTTTTGAATTTTCCTTAATTTTTTCTTTGGAGCTTTGTTTTCATCCTTGTCATTTGCGAGACAGAATACAAAACTAAATGTACCAGCTGCTCAGGGACAGAGCTGAGGTGTGACTTGTAACAGAATGAAAAATGGAAACTAATCAAAATGTAATACATAGTTTATGGTTCCATGCTAACGGATATGTCCAAAGTCCCAGATAATACTGAAGCTCTTCATGAAGAATGAATAGCAGATCCAATTCTTATCTATGGGGGCATTTTGGGGAGGGGGAAGTTGTCTGGAGGACATATTCTGTCACTGTACTAGCTTATGTTCTACTATATTTTAATTCAGAAAGCAACATACAAGCAAACCAGTGTTCTTTTTTCCATGAGCTGGGTATGATTGATTTAATGTATACATGGTCACCCCATCTGAGAAACTCTTGAGATAACTGGGAAAGACTGTAGAGAAATCTAGATTAAAAAGGGGAGAAATATTTTGAAGAGGTGAAAGCTGTGGTGAGGAATGTCAGGAAAGGCACAGGGGGTAGCCTCTGCTCTGCTCTAACCTTCCTTTTTCCCCTCACAGAGGGAACACAGTGTTCCAAGTCCCAGCTCCTCAGCCAAGGGGACAAGGCCAAGAGTCACTAGCCCAGCAAAATACTGGAAAAATGTTCCATCCCTTCACCTCCCAACATCAATGGTTAGATTTATGAAGGAGTCTATACACCCTCTATAAGTTACAACAGTGGTTCTCAACCTTTTGCAGATCTCAGCATGCTTCCTGGCATATCGCAACCTTACGGGACACACCAGCCCACCCACCCCAGGATGAGTCCAGCCATTTCCCCAGCTTTCCATGACACCTTACCAATGTGTGGCCACATAATAATGTGTCCCGACACAGTGGCTGAGGACCACTGAGTTACAGAACAGGGTGACAGACTTACAGTAAAGGACAAGGATCTATAAGAGTATCTTGTTGGAAGGATGACAATATAGGAGTAAGTGAATGAAATTATATTGCCTGTGGTACACTGGAGGCCATGCTGGATGATCTGATGGTCCCTTCAGGACTTAATCTGCACATATTCTTTGGTGGAATATGATAGAAATTGTCTTCATAAATGAGAAGATGATATGGACTCTACACAATGTTTCTCAAACCTTTCCACCAAAGACAGAATGTGACCTTGGTATGGTAAATTTTGATACATCAATATTACACATTCATTCTCACTATGAATAACAATTGGTATTTTAGTCACAAGCTGATAAATAACTCTTGCAGGCATTTCAGGAGTCTTCTGTGCATATGATTCTAGAGGAGGAGATTCACAGCTGTTATCAACTTGGACAGGAAATTATTGGAAACATGATAGCATGATCAGTTGCCATTAGCTTTGAAAACAAGATTCAAAGAAAATGCACATGCAAGGCTTGTTGTAAAATCTCAACCAAAAGTATGAGGGAGATAGAGCATTTTCCCCTGTTTGAAGTTACTATTCCAAGCTTCCAAGTGTTCAAAGGGAACAAGAGGTAACAGTGACACAAACTGTCAGTTTTGGGTGAGTCATTTGTAATAGAATAGAGACACTGGCTTTAAATGCACTGGTCTGTGACCATGCAGCTGACTTTCTGCATGTGATTTGGTCATTTTTGTTAACATTGGAAGTATGTTTTTCCTGCACAATTAGCACTAAATTCAGCAACCACGCTGAGTGAGAGGGAATTTCACATTTTTCAAATATTTTAAAGAAACTACAGAGTGTGGGGATGCTTTTTACCTAAGAACCTGCCTGACACCATCAGGAAACTGAAAATGTTGGGCATTGTGTGAATTTCCACCAGAACAACCATTTTAGCTATCATGTTTTCATAGTCATGAGTTTGAAAATCTCACTGTGTGTTGCTGTGGATGTTTTACAAGGCTGTAAGCTCTAGGGAATTTTTTTTTAGAAAGTCTTTTGCTTGCTTAACAGGCGACCAATCATTCACCTTTTGACAGTGGAAAAAAAAAAGATATTCAGGAAAAAACATACTGGAGCTGAATTATGTGGTAAGCAATTTGTCACTCTGAATTTCAGCTAACATTATTGCTTTTTCTTAAGTGTTGTTGTTAAGCAGAGGCAGATTTTGAAAGACTCCAACAGGCACTTCACTGCAAATAAAAGTTGCCTGCCCTCTTGGCTCAGCCTGGCAAACAGTGGTTCATATCTCCTTGACTTCTGTAGGAAAACCGCTCATGTTCTACTATTGAAAACACATTAGAACTAATTACCATTCTGGCTGAGACTGAACATAGGTACATTAACTCTTTCTATTGTGGGAAATGTACCTCATGGGTTTGTGGAATTGATGAATAACAAAGATAATTAGTAGACCCTCCTTCTCACATATTCACCTTTTCTTTTGTAATCAAGGTCAGAATGAGCTCTTCCCTGATGGTTAGTGATAAGCTGAGGGGCAAGGACTCCAGGGCCAGACTGTACTTACATAAAAATACCCACTCTGCTATGGTGTCCAGCAGACAAAGCTGTGTTGCCAAAGTGATCTCTTTTGGCTGATGCTGGGTTACAAATCACTTTAGTATTCAGCTCAAAGTTGATGAAATGCTGTTAGCCTTATTGTAGAAGGAAATGGCAGCAGAACTATACACTGTTGGGGAGGTCATCCTCATCTGAGGTGAAATCAAGGTGCTCAGATGCCAGAACGTGGGGGGAGAGAGAGAGGGAGCAAGTGAGTGGGTGAGGACATGTGTTCCTGCCTGACAGTTCGGGCTCTGCCAAAGATTCATAGGCCCCATCTGACATGCCTCCTTCCCTCTTCAAAGACAGGGCTGATTTGGTTTCATTACAAGTCTTTTGTTTTGTTACATTACCTCTAGAACTGAAATCACTGATAATCAGGGTCATTGTTTCTGTGGAAGAGATAACCCAGCCTGCAACAGCAGTGAGGTTCCTCCACCGAGCAATGACATCTCTGAGAATGAGTGGCACCTCAAGAGACTGACTTGCTGAGATCACAGTGGAGAGGCGACTGACAGCAGAAGGGAACAATGTAGGGTCATCAGCAACAGAGCAGACAATGGCATAGTGGAATGATTGGCGGTGCAGTGGTTGCAGCAGGCAATGGCGCAGGGCAAATGGTGGTAACTGTGAGCCAGTTGTGGAGGCAGCAGCAGCAAAGGTGCTTCTCAATGGGTATTTTTACACTGGAGGCTCTGTTAACTTGACTTAACAAGGTCAACTTAGAGCATCCACACTGAAAACTCCTGTCAACTGCCTACATCCACACTGGCAGGTGATAGGTTGACCCTTCCTGGTGGCCAGGAAAACTCTGGGAGGGCACCTGGAGGCCAATTAAGTCAATTTGATGGTTATTCCCTGTCTACAGTGGCTTAAGTCAACCTTAAGAGGTGGTGTTATTAAGTTGACTTAAGGAAGAGCTTAAGTTGACTTAATAAAAGCCCAGTATGACCGCAGGGTCTATAGGTCGACTTAAGCTTTCTTAAGTCGACCTAAGGCTCCAGTGTAGACATAGCCAATGTTTTTTGACCTTTGAGTGGGAGGTGACTGTATGCAAATGCACTTCAGAGTTCTGAGTCTCTGCTGACCAAGAACAGCAGCTGTGCATGAGGTGCAGTGGAAGGAGAGGACAGTGGCACACTAAAGGAATATTTGTTTATCGGAATTTCACACAGCAAGGTGAGAAGCTGAGGCAAAGAACACTGCCCAATATATTCTGGAGTGGGAGGTTTCCTCATGGTCAGATGTATTTGAGTTCTGGTGTTTTCCTTTCCACTTTTAATTATTTATTTTTCCTGCTATATACCGCTTCAATGCTTCTGAGTGGGGAAGCCAGTGCTTCTTAGAGGTGCCCAAGAGTGGTGTTTAAGTTTCCCAGATTACTGTATGGGAGGCTTGAGCAATTTCTGTAGTAAGAGAGATCCCTGTATATTAACTCTGCCCTTGTCACTGTTGACTCCCCCTGGCTGCAGGGTTAAATTTTAGTAATTCAGATTTTCTTTCAGCTCCAGAATATTAGATGATAAAGTGCTTGTGCTGTCTGAACAGATAGAAGGCAATCCCAGACTGGTGTTGGGAAACATGATGTTACAGTAATTTTAGAAAAGAGGATAGAAAGTATTTCCATTGACACTCACTTGACAATGAATCAGAACCAACCTAGATCTTTTCCAACAGAGTATCTGTGTTAGTCTAGTTCAGCAAAACAAACAGGGAGTCCTGTGTCACTTTTAAAGACCCCTATTTAGCACATGAGCTTTTGTGGGAGAAAATCCCACTTTGTCAGGCTCTCAAAGATGGGGAACTTATGGAATGGGAAGAAAATAAATGCAGGGAAGTGTAAGTCATGGGTTCAGGTCAGACTTATCTGTTTTTCCTGATCCTATAACTTACAATTCCATGCATTTATTTTCCTCCCATTCTATAATTTCCCCATCTTCAAGTGTCTGACAAAGTGGGATTTTCTCCCACAAAAACTCATGCAATAGAAATACATTTGTTAAGTCTTTAAAAGTGCCAAAGGACTCCTTCTTTGTTTTGCTGAACTGGACCTTAGAGCTGTAGGACCTATGTCAAGCATAATTTTGAAGGCAATGCCAAGATACCTAAAGACAGAGACTAAATTAATATCCAGAGATATCTTTTTGTCTGTAAACCCTGAAGTTTTGTTTTAGAAAAGTTTAGGCACGCTAGTGACAAGATGGAATATAAGGAATGATGCTTCTGGAATAGGATCTACATAAAATAAAAGGTTATTGTTGAATTATTAATAGTGACAGAAAAGTGTAAGTGACCATTCTGTGAAAAGATCTATTCAATCCCAGGGGGTCACTCAGGGAGTACTTGTCTGAGTGAGGGACACCATGCTAGCATTATGCTACTATTGCTTGCAGCAGAGAAGTACATAACACACATTCCTCGTCCCCATTATCAGAGGAAGGAAGAAGTCGGGAAAGTTGTTCTGGGACTTGCTGAATTCTCTGAGTCACAAAGCTTGGCAATAAAAATCATGCAATCAATTATATCTCTACCCAGTGAGCATTTTATGAAAAGTAGTAAAAAAGATAAATATCAGATCAGTCCTGATACCACTCAGTTTGTTGTTCAGTATGCTCTTACATGTGATGTTATTTTGTGTTTGGATTCTGTTACTGCTAATTCCTCAAATCTAATCCAAATGTATGTGCCTTTTAACACAGAATGGTGAATTCTCCTCTATGTAAACTTCTTTCAATGGCAAATTACCTCCCCAATATATGTTTTATTCATGGAAATAGAATACATTTTAATTTAAAACAGGTTTGAATGTAGATGCCTGGAAATATTATACTAGGATCAAAACCTTCCACATATAGGAAGAATTTATGGTTGTGTACATACTTCCTCAATTAAACACATACATAAATGTCTGAAATTTACAATAGACATGTCCAGAAAGTTGACATTTTATACCAAAAAAACTTTGTGATGTTGAAGTGAATGCTTCTCAAGATTGCAAAGTTTCACTTGCAAAACCTTTAGTATCAGAGGAAGGCATTAAGTCCAGTGACCAATGGCTGATAAACCACCAAACTGTTGTTGGTTTTTTAAACAAGCAAACCTGAACAAATCTTATAAAATGCTTCCACACCAGGTTTTCTTAGTTCACCTAAGTTCAAAGAATAACTTTTTTTTTGGTATTGGGCAACAGACCTGACATTATTTGAGCTCAAAGTAATGATACATTAATATAGAATTGGTTGGTTTATTTAGTAGTGACCATGCATCAATCAGCAGTAAAACAGAAATCTCTCAACCCATTTAAAAAGATGTTTAACCTTTTGTATTTTGATCTCACCAAAAAGAAGATGAAATACAACCCTAAAATTAACAGGCTCAGACAAATTTTCTTAAGATCTGAAGGTTTTGTATAAATGGTTGTGTTGTTAGTTATTATGATTGAGTACATTAGCTCAACTTTTACTGAAAAAAGTTGCTGTACGCAATCTTGAGATAAAAAACATCTAGTTTTAATGAGTAGGTTTGATACAAAATAACAGTTTTGATTTTTGAAGTTTGTTGTAACACAATAATAATACCTTATATAGCATTTTTCATCCATAGTGATCAATCACTTTACAAAATAGGTAAGTATCATTATGGCCATTTCAGAGATAGAGAAACTGAGGCACAGAGTGGTGAGGTAGCCACAGTAGCCCAGCAGGCCAGGAGCAGAGCCTGACATAAAACTCAGCTCTTCTGATTTTCAGTTCAATGCCCTATCCACTAGTTCAGTGGTTCTCAAAATTTTTAAATGGAGCCTCCATAACAATCATGCCTACTCACCCCATCCCACCTCACCCCCCGAGGTGCCCAGCTTCAGAAAAAATAGGGCCTGCAGTGCATGTAGTGCGGGTGACCCCTTTGGAGCGGAGCAGAGGAAGGGGGTAGGCTGCTGGTTGAGCAGGGGACGCTTGGGAACCTCCCACTACTGCCAGATATGCTCTTCGGTCTCCATGTTGCTTCCAGCAGCCACTGCCTGCCTACCCCAGCAGAAGTACCCCACCCACACGCACTGCTACTGGACACATTCCTGGGATCAAGCAGCTGCTACTGCTCCCCAAAGTCACTCCTTGTCTCCACTCCCGTCCGAAGACTTAACTGGTCTTGTTCTCAGCCCAGTGCCCATGGCACCCCCACCAGTATCCACACACCTGCCAATCAGACACATCCCCACTTTGAGAATCTCTGGGCTAGGCCCCACTACCTTCTCTGGACATGCCTTAAATTATATGAAATAAATAGAACTTAAGCATTAATTTAGACACTAACCAAAGTTGTTAAGCTTTACACTTCCCCAATTTTCCACTGGACATTAACTTTCCAGTGGATGTTGCTGTTCTTATTTGGACTATACTATTTGCTGAAACACATCATTTAAGCCTGCTTTGAAGAGCTCATTGAGCAGATCTAAAAACTGAAGAGACAACTTTGGCATGACACTGAAACAAACCCATTCTATTAGCCTACCTCCATGTGAGAGAGTGTAATGGTCTAAAAAAGACTATCAGCTATGTACAGACTCTTCAGAACTATAAGATGTGCTTACAAGCCCTGTTTGGATTTCTTTTGGAAATTATATCATCTCTTAATTGGTTTGCCAACTGTTATGGAGCAGTGAAGCAGAAATCTAAACACTTCCCAGGCTGTCAAGGGCTCAGTGTTTTGGAAGTTAGAGGGGGCACAACTCTTGGATCCAGCCATAGTTTTATAAATAATGAATAGAAAAGCATAGACAAGAAAGTGGGAGGAAAAAAACCCAAAGGAATCATTGATTCCTGGCTATTTTTATCAAACATAAACTATTATGCTTACTAAAATATTAGGAAATAATTTTGCTCTTTGTGGAAATTGTTTAGATTTTTCATTTTTTATGGACCTCCCTGTTCTTTCTGCCTAACACACAAGCTATCTTAGCAGTGATTCTCCTTGGCGTTGTAAAAGAGTTGGAGGGTTTTATGAAGCCTGAAAATTGCAGCTGTTGTTTTCTAGAGATTGGGGTCAGCTCAGTTAGAGCACATATATTGGCAATATCTATGTTTGGACAAATATTCCAAATTACGTGAATTATTTGTTTGTTCTGCTGTCTGTTGCTGCATGCCATGCTGCACCTATCCAGGAACAAAGAAGAATTTATTATTTTAAAGTGTAAACACGTCTGAATAGTGACACCTACAGACTTCAACAGTCATCTCAACTTCATTAGGTATGAATCACTGTTGTGATGATCAGTGGACATTCTGTGATAAGACCCTAAAAATTGATGCCATATTTTCAATTCCCCTCACTGCTCTCCCTGATATAGTTCTGGTTTTTGTCCTGATTACATAGATGACATATTTTCACAAATAAGAAATTGGAGGACTTGGGAATGACACAGACCAGCTACTAAATAATAAAACCAAGAAGCAGTGTTGCAGTTCTTATTAGACTCAAGTCAATGAGCCTCGTCATGCTTGGAATTCAACATGTGCATAAGTGTTTGCAGGTTTAAGTTTGAAATTAGGACATTTCTCATTCTAAAAACTAGCCAGTTGCTAATGAATAGGACTGTAAAATTCACATCCTTTGGTATTCTGGCCAATTATTCCTTTAAAAGATAATTTTAAAAAAAAAGCTCTGCTTTTACTAAAACTAAGCTGGTTGCAGTTAAATATTTTGAGTGGTAACTACTAAATAATTTAAAAGTTAATCTGTAATGTAAATCAGCTTCAGAAGATCCATTTAGTAAATCATTGAGTGCAATTATATGTCTGAGTATGTCTGTCTCCTTTGACTGATTACAGCTATTTGAACTGAAAAAAGACCTCAGGGCAGCTATTGAAGAAGATAGTGTAACATATACAATTATTTCAAGATAAAACTTCACAAGAGTGACTGTGTTACAGTCTCTTCTGGCAAAAGCTCAGCCAACAGTTTTAATTGAGAAGTGAGCTCTTTCAACATCTTCCTGATGTGAAGACTTAGATCATCAAGTCCTGTCTGTCTGCAGTAAGATGACATCGTAGGAAATTACATCACCTGGAAAAGGACTAATAGACAGATTTTTAGAGGAATTTAGGCACATAAAGATAAAGATAGGCATCCTTCTCAAAAGTGCCATGGGAGTTAGGAGCCTAGACACTTTTGAAAATCCTGCTAGGAATGTATGTGTATCTTCAGGTACTTTTCCTCACCTAGGAATGAAGATCATGCAGTATAAACCCATTTTTAAAACAAGCAAACAACCAAATAAATAAATAAATAAAAAGATCAATCTCTGTAACTTGTTTAAATACTTTAACTCTAGCTGGATCAGAAATGCATTTTAAATATGATCTGAGCATTAACCACTGGCAGACATTTCCAGAAGCTTTCATTAGGTTGTGGATCACCCTCATCACTGTATGGCTGCCACTTTACAAGAGAATTGCACCACTGCAGCTTGAATTGTGGGTTACTTACCAATAATCGGCCTTCTTCGAGATAGGCTGCTCACATAGATTCAGTTACAGCTGTTTACATGCCGCAGCACACAGTAGTTTGGAAAGTCTTCAGCCTTAGCCTATCAGGTCAGGGCACATGGCCAACGCCCCCTCTGTGCCACGACCGTGGTTATATAGGTGACAGTGACCCTGAACCTCCCATTCCCATAAACCTTCGCCAACTCTGTTAGCAGGGACGGTGGAAGGGGCCTGTATGTATGTGAGCAGCCCATCTTGAAGAAGGATGGTTACTGGTAAGTAACCCACCGTTCTCCTTTGAGTGCTGCTCACATCATTCAGTTACAGATGACTGCTAGCCATGCTCATGGATGGTGGGAGGAGTTACAGTCTACCCACACTGAGCACAGCTCTGCCCAAGGCAGCAGCATCTCTGGCCTGCTGCGTGAAGGTGTAGTGCATCACGAAGGTATGTATCAACAACCACGTAGCGGCCCTGCAGATCTCTTGGATTGGGACCCTGGCAAGGAATGCCGTTGATGACGCTTGGGCCCTGGTAGAGTGAGCTCTAATGGTTGCAGGAAGGGGCATGTTCGGCCTTCTGTAGCAGTCTTTAATGCTGTTCACAATCCATTTGGAGATACACTGTAAGGACACTGGGAGACCTCTCTTGCATTCGGCGACTACCACAAAGAGTTGGGAGGTCTTTCAGAATGGCTGAGTGTGCTCGATGTAAGTGAGGAGCACTCTTCTCATGTCTAGGGTATGCCATCTCTTCTAGTTCTCTGTAACCTGAGGGTCTGGATAAAAAACTGGCAGGCAGATTTCCTGGTTAAGGTGAAAAGGGGTGGCTACTTTAGCGAGGAAGGAGGGGTGGTGACGTAGGACCACTTTATATGGAAAGAACCTCATATAAAGGGGTTCTGAGGAGAGGGCTTTCAACTCTGAAACCCTTCTAGCAGAGGTGATTGCTACTAAGATGGCCACCTTCCAGGACAGGACCAGCAGGGTGGCTGAGCCCAAGGGTTCATAGGGCGGCTCTGTCATCGCCCAGAGTACCACATTCAGATCCCAAGGAGTGGTGACTTTACGGGGTTGAGGAAAGAGTCTCTCCACCCCTTTCAGGAATCTCATGGAAGTAGGATGGGAGAAGATTGGGGCTCCATCAACCTTTTCGTGGAGGGCTGGGATCACCACTAGGTGGACTCTCACCGATGAAGAAGAGAGGCCTTTTTCTCTGAGGTCTAACAGATGGGCAAGGATTAGGTGTATTGGAGCTGATATAGGGTCTACACCTTGTCTCAGGCCCAGATAAAGAATCACTTCCATTTGGCTGTGTATGTGCACCTGGTAGATGGTCTTCTGCTACCAACCAGGACCTTCTTAACCCTGTCTGAGTGGAGCCTCTCCTGCTCATTGAGCCAAAGAGCCTCCAGGCTGTCAGGTGCAGGTGGTCCAGGTTTGGGTGCCGGAGGCACCCCGAATCCTGTGTTAGGAGATCCACCCACAGTGGGAGGTGGAGTGGAGTTTCTACAGACATTTCCTGCAGGAGCAGGAACCAGTGTTGTCTGGGCCCGTCCAGAGTTATCAGTATTACGTTCGCTGCATCCATGCTGATTTTTAAGAGGACCCTCTGAATCAGGGGGACCAGAGAGAAGGCATACATCAGGAGCCTCGACCAGTTGATGAGGAAGGCGTCGCTGAGACACCCTTCCTCCCGACCCCTGAGGGAGCAGAACTGGGGACACTTGCGGTTCTGCCCCGTCACAAACAGGTGTATCTGGGGTAAACCCCATTTGTCTATCAGAACGGAGAACACCCTGTCATGGAGGGACCACTCATGCTTTGCTAGGGGCTTTCTGCTGAGCAAGTCTGCTAACCCACTGTTTACCCCCGGTAGATGGGAGACCACCGAGATGAAGTTGTGTTCTATGGCCAGCTCCCAGAGTTTGCACGCCTCTTCCTGAAGCACCATGGAGCAGGCCCCTCCCTGCCGGTTTATATAGAACATAGCTGTGGTGCTGTCCATGAGGATCTTTACTGACCTGTCCTGTATCTTGTCCAGGAAGGTCATGTAGGGTAGTCTGATAGCCCATAGTTCCTTCACATTTATGAGGAGAGCTCTGTCCCTGTGAGACCAGAGCCCTTGAGTGGAGAGTCCCCACCCCCCCTGAGTCTGAGGCATCTGTTATCAGGGTCACTGAGGGCCTGAGCTCATGGAAGGGTATGCCCCCCATGACAAAATGGGGATCCCTCCAAATCTGAAGTGTCCCCAGAGTGTTATGCAGAACTGACAGTACCTTGTTTAGGGAGTCCCTCTGTGCACGGAACACCATGGAGAACCAGGCCGGAAAGGGCCTCATTCTCAGGCATGCCGTCCAAATCACGGAGGTCGAGGCTGCCATGTGGCCAAGGAGCTGCAAGCATCAGCATGCTGTGGTCACCTGGGATGTCTGTAGCTCAGTAATGGTTGTGCACAAGGACTGAAGTGTTGAGAGGGGCAGGGATGCTGTCCCTTTATGCTTGTCCAGACACACCCCTATGAACTCTTATGTCCTGGAACAGGCAGAGTTTTGACTTTTCTCAGTTTATACAGAGGCCCAGGTACCTGCAGAGCTTCACTACTGTTCTATCATGGAGCTCTATCTGAGGTCTTGATCTCCTGACTATTGACCAGTCATCTAGGTAGGAGTAGATTCGTATGCCTGCCTGCACAGGTACGCCGCGACCGACGCAATGCACTTTCTGAACACTCTGGGGGCCTAGGAGAGCCCAAAGGGAGGAGAGGTGAACTCGAAGTGGCCTTCCTACACCATGTATCATAGGCATCGCCTGTGGCAGGGCTGCATGGCTATGTGAAAGTAAGCATCTTTCAGATCAAGGGCTGTGAACCAATCCCCAAGAGACAGAGATAGAACGATCTGTGATAGGGAAACCACGTGGAACTTTATTTTCCCTATGTGTTTGCTTAACGCTCTGAGATCTAAAATGGGTCTGATGTCCCCATTGGATCTGGGGACTAGGAAGTACCAGGAGTAAAAACCCCTTTTCCCCTCTCTCCCTTGGGGACCCTTTCGATGGCCCCGAGGGAGAGGAGTTTCTTGCATTCAATCTTGAGAAAGTAGAGCAGTTCCCATTTCCTGAGGTTTGGATGAGGGGGCAGAATCCTGACCCAAGGAGTTGAGAGAAAATGGATGCAATACCCCTCTGTGACCGTCTTGAGGACCCACTGGTTGGATATGATGTTGGCCCAGAGGTGTGTGAAGTGGTACAGGTGGTTGGGGACTGGGTGGATTGTGGGGTTCGCTGCCCTCGCAGTAACCATAAAAAATGCTGTTTCCTTCCCAATGAGCATTCGGAGCCTTGTACATGCCTGCTAGACTATGGGGCTTCTCACTCTTGCTTGAGCATGCCTTGTCCTTATCCAAGTCCACAAGATGGTGCTGGGGAAATGGGAAGGACCTCGGGAAGGGGCTCTGCAGTTGAATCTGCTGTTTCAGTTACTGCAACTGCTGCTATACGAGCTGATGAGGTTTCAGAGAGCATCTGGTAGATTGTGGGGTGCACATCCCCAGCAACTGGAGCATAGCTCTCAAGTCCTTCATACTATGGAGTTTTGCATCTGTAGACTCAGCAAAGAGGTCAGGGCCTTCAAACAGTAGGTCCTGGACGATGAGCTGCAATTGTGGGGGCAGGCCTAAACCTAGAGCCAAGCCGAGTGGCGCATTACCACGGCAGATGCCATAGTGAGAGTGGCTGTGTCTACGGCATCCCAGGTAGCCATCAGAGCATCCCTGGATGCCATCTCCCCTTTCTTAAGCATCATGTCAAAGTCCTGAGGCAATCCTTGGGAACAATGTCACGAAAACCCTGCATGGCACTCCATAGGTTGAAGATATATCTAATCATAAGGGCCGAGTGGGTGGAAATGCCCAGCTGTAGGGCTACTGTGGAGTAGACCTTCCTGCCCAACAGATCAAGCTTCCTTGCCTCCTTATTAGGCGTGGAACTCAGTTGGCCCTGCCTCTCTTTCTGGTTTACAGTGTTGACCACCAGCAACCCCAGGGTGGAGTGCTGGAAAAGGAAGGAGAATTTGTCCTGAGGAACATGGTACTTTCAGTGCACCACACTTGACACCGGCAGCATCGAGGATGGGGTCTGCCATTGTGCCCTGGCAATTCTGTACACCTCGTCGTGGAGGGGAACAGACACTTTGGTGGATGGGGCATGGCATCCTACATCAAAGAGGGGTTCAGTTTCCTCCTGGACTACCCCTAATTCCAGCTTCAAGTTCACCACCATATGGCGGAGCAGCTCCTGCTGGGCGCAGGGGTCCTCGAGATAGGCAATTGGCCTCTTGAAAGTATACTCTTCTGGTAAGGAGGCAGAATGAGCCTGTGATCTACTACGTTGAGTAGAGTTGGGGTCGGGTTCATCGTCCCAGAAATCCAAAGAATCTGGAGACGGCACTGAACGGTGCCGGGATGTTGAGCTGTCATTGGTCATCATGTCCAACCAGTTGTGCGACTTATCATTGAAAGACGCTCCCGCCTCAACGCGGCGTGGAGGAGAGCGGCCCCGGCTTGAGAGTGGGGTCTTCGTGGTGCTGGGGGAGACAGGCCTCGTTGCCCTTGACATTGCCGATGACCTCTTTGTTTTCCGTGATGTGGGCATTGGAGATCGATTACAGCACCATTTCCCAAACTGTTTGTCAGCCCCGAGGCTTTGGGGGAGATAGAGGAGCGAACAGAAGCTGGGGGCAAAGACGACGATGACCTAGATGATCCTGGGAACATGGTACTGACAGGTCCCAGGATGAGTGTGGAGGCAAGGAGGCCATGGAGCATTCATCAGCTCCAGACTGTGGCACCGGCGGAGGACTGGGTAGTGCCGGGCTGGTGGGTGGTATTGGCTTCTGCATCAACTGGGTTGCCAGTACCGGGGTCGGCACTGCCTTTGGCTTGGATTTCTTTGCTGGTACCAGAGCCTGGTCTCGGGACCGAGCCCACACCTTCACGGGGGCCCGTGGCATCGATGGTACCAGGGACAGTGCTGGTCTCAATGACTGGTGCCTTGGTGGTACCAAAGAGGATGTCGACCAGACTTCGGACTTGGTGCCAAAAGGCAGTGCTGAGACTCCGGTGCCCAAACCATTCAGGTTGCTGATGGAGCAATCGTGGCTTAGGCGGCATCAGAGATGGGCGCGCTGCTCTCAGTGAGAATGCGGAGGCACTGCTTTCTGTCTTTGTGAGTCCTCTGTTTAAAGGACTGGCAGGTAGGGCAGCTTGTGGCAAGGCGCAACTCACCTAGACATGTGAGGTCTTTCTCATGAGGGTCATTGATTGGGAAAGCTTTGCAATATCCCAAGCATAGTTTAAACCCAGGCATCTTAAATTTCACATGGAAACGACAGGCACTTGCTTCCGCAAGGTTCTTGGCTGATCCAAAACCGTCACTGAGGGCAGAAAAAGGAACTGGGAGGGTCAGGATCATGGTCACCTATATAGCCGCAGTCATGGCACAGAGGGGGCATTGGGCGTGTGTCCTGACCTGACAGGCTAAGGCTGAAGACTGTCCAAGCTACCATGCACTGTGGCATGTAGATCTGTAACTGAATGATGTGAGCAGTGCTCAAAGGAGAACTAGTGTGACTAAATGGGTGCAGGCTCTAGTTCTGTAATGTAGCTGCATGAAGCAGTCTGTCTCAAAGGTACACAGTACACACAGTGGACTGTTTCTACTATACAGAGATCCCTTCAGACAGTAAGAAGCCTATGCATTTTGGAACCTACCTTTCTATGCTGGGGACCGCTTCCTGCTGCAGATGCATGATATCTAGGATTTATCTTGTCTATTTGGTTCTGTTCTTAGTTTCAGTTGTGCATTTGATACTGAAGGAATACAAAGATGTCAAATGCTATAATCTTGTAGTAGATCTTGCAACTGGGAGCACTGTGACTATTGCAAACCTCTTATAAAAGATTTAGTCAAGGTGTGCTTCCGTCACAACTTGGTACCAGAAGTGGTGATGGGAAATTTTTTTGTTAAAAGGAATATTTGGGTCTGTTATAATAGCAGGTTGAAACTAAAAAGTGCACCTAACCAGAAGTAGAGAGTCTGGTTAAGTTACCAGCAGAATTGGGATTCCAGCTTGCAACAGTTGCAGTATTCTGGCAGGCTGCCAAGAGCTAGAGTCTACCTACCAGCACAAGAATCTTCTCTCAGGCCTGTCATTTGATTGGAGAAGCCTTGGATGCTGTGAGAACCTTCCATAATGTATGTTTTCTGATTGGGGGAAAGTTGGCTGGTTCTGGAATATTCTGCGCAATTTGCTCAGAGATTGGGGGAATCATGTGAAGAATTGCCCCTGTTGATTTATTTGAATGTTCTGGAGGGTTTATTAGGTTGTGTTCACAGCAGTTAGGGGTTCCCTCCTGGTGGTTATTCTTGGGTTAAGGTCATTCTGTTTGGGATTAGGGCTGGAAGAGCCTGAAGATGCCTAGGAGTCGAAGATTCCAGAGCACACATTGTGAGGCTCTAGCCAAGTGACTGCTGGCAGAGCATGGCGTGCAAGGACATTCCCGAGCTGGGATTGAATTTGTGTGGCTGCTTAGAGCAGGAGCTCTGGACTGGGACTAGGTTTCTGCTTAAGGACTCTGGTTTAGGCACTGAGAAGCCCTGAATGCAGACAGACCAGGAATCCTTGTGGAAAGACCCCGAGGTGGATTGATATCCAGATTTTGTCAAGGGGTGAAAGGACTCTGGTTAGAGGACATAACCAGAAACGGTTCAGAAGCAGATGAATCAAGCTTGGAGGACACTGGACCTGGAACTAGAAGAGGATGGCCACTGGATTAGGGACTCAGTGTGGCCTGGGAGCCACTGCTCAAGTTGAACCCTGCACAGTTCCTCACAGTATTGAGCTTGGCATGTGCCTTGAGACCTGAAGAACTTGTGTGAGAGGCATTGCCCTGTGAGCTTCAGACAGTAAATATAAGAGGGGAGTCCAGGGGAATAGGTGTCTAGGTCCTTAGTTTTCCCTTTCCTTGGGTTTGGTCACTGGTTGGGGATTAGTGTGGATAATGCTTGATCTGGGGTTTGTTTACTTGTTTATCGGCTTACCTGTTGTACTCTGTCCTTGGGGTGGGTTTGGTCCCTGTCTTGTTTAATAAAGTGAGTTTGTTTGTTGGAAACTGTGGTCTCCGTGTAGTTATTATAGTGCTGGGCTAATGAGGTAATATTGAGCTGACAGATACTCAAGTGGTGTTTCACTGTTACAGTCTGCTCACCTGAACAACCTTTTGAATTAGAATAATTTGGCAATTTGTTGGGTTAGATTAAATTTTTCCAGAACCATGGGGTTTCTTTGGACTGGTCCTCAAACAAGGGGACAATGGAGAAATTGATAGACCTTCTAGCTGAGCAGCAGATTTCCACTGAAACTTAACTTCTGGTAGCAGAAGGGTAATGAGAGCAACCAATGACAGCAGGCTGTACTCCTCATGGTGTTTCAGCTCAAGAGAAGTGCCCTTCTTTCACCAACTCTAACTGAATTAAATAGATCCCTTTGAGCTGTTGATTATACTTTGGAATGATTGTATAAACTTGATGAGTTGTACTACCTTGCAAAGTTCTCTTATTCTTCCTGTGAAAAGGCCTCCTATAATATGCTGCTGAAAATGTTGTAGGGCAGGTCTTCATTAGAAGTACTACATTGGCACAGCTACATCAGGTAGGCAAAGGTCTCTGTAACTTGAGTCAGTCACTGGGGTGTCTTTTTCACACCCTTGAGTGAGGTCAGGCAGATTGACTTAAGTGGTAGTGTAGACCTGCCTGTAGACAGATTTCAGAAGGAGGGATTAGTAACAGAAGAAATATTCATATATTAACATACATGCCTTGGATGTTGTTTTAATTTGGGTATCACATTATTTGAAATTTATCTCTCCCTCATGTTACCTTATTCAAATAATTAGTGATTAATGAAAAGTTAATGTTAATTAGCTAAAAGTACTTGTATGTACCATCTAGAAAATTTCTGTGAGTTGTACTCTATGCTAAACATGCACCAAAGCATTTCCTAATGAAAACAGAAAACATAGAAAATATTAATTTCCAGATATCCCAAATTATAAGAAATTTTAAAAACCTGTCTGTTTTCTCATGACTTGATTAGGATTCATCAACTCTGTGAAAATATTTTTAGACCTACCTATCTATTTATTTATTTATTTAAAATGTGCATTGTAGCAAAGAAACATCCTATAGAAAAGAAATAGTTCAAGATAAGATCTTAGGCTAGATCCTGTCCTGGCATAAAGCAACAAAGTTCCACTGATTTTAGTGAACTTGCCACAGCAAAGGATCTGGCCCACTGTGTTTAAATGACAGAACTAGGAGTTAGGAAATCTGTGTTCTATAGCTAGCTCTTCTAAGCACCTTCTCTTTATTGGCCTGGCAAATCAGGTTATGTTTGTGTCTGATTTTTTCATCTATGGATTATGGATAGTAATAACTACCTTAAAAAGAATCTTTTTAACATCTGAAGCTAGAAAGTGTCATAGAAATTTAAAAAAAATAATAACAACAGAAAGTCTAGTGTATTATTTTTTAAAACAATATAATGCCTTTTAAAGTTACTCTCATAGTCTATGAGTTTGAAACAGACAGGGTGATGAACTCTTCTTCAGGTAACCTCTGTGGACCTTGAATGCTTTTCTCTTTCACCAACCAAAGTTGCTCCACTAAAAGATATTACCTCACCCATCTCGTCTCTCTCAGATTGATTGACTAGTAAAAGATATTACCTCCCCCACTTATCTCTGTTGAACTCTTGAACCAACATGGCTACAACAACACAACAAACAGTCAATCAATCTGTCATCTGGAACCAGGCTTCTTGCCATCCTATGAACATTAGCATGGATGTTTTCAGTTTTTCTTATTAACATTAGGCTGGCCAGTCTCTCCTTGTCTCATAAAGCTCATTGCAGTCTCATTCCTAAATTAGAGTCATGATCTCCCTGACCTTTGCCAGGTTGAAGGAAGCATGATCTTCCTGGGCTTTACACTGGTGCAAGTCATCTGGAGCACCCCAGCCCAGCCTTCACATCCCAAGGAAGATATGGACAAAATCCCATATGTTCTTTAAATCCTCTGAGTTGAGTGGCAGCTTCAGCCCCTTATAGGGTTACTGATCCTGACCTTCTTTTGTGAAGCACTTTGAGATTTACTGAAGAAAAACATGATAGAAAAGCTAGATATTGTATTATACTGTTTCATAATTTTAGCAAAGGAACCACAGGGACGGTGCAATGCAGTAAGCCCGGTAAGCATTGCGGGGGGGTGCCAACATTTGAGGGGTGCCAAAATGGGGACCACGCCATTGCGCTGTGCTATGACATCAATTGTCTGCGCCGAGGTCTGCTGCACTGCAAGGGGGCACCAGAAATGCTAGCACCATTCCTGGGGAACCAGTACAACCTTTATTACTAATATTGCAGTAATTTTTAATAACTGTTAGCAATGACATTTAAAAGTACAAATATACACATGAAACCCTTGGGTGGGCTAGAATTCATTTAATTGCCCTTCTCCAGTGCCACAACATAAAATAAAATAAAATAAAATAAAATAAAATAAAATAAACCCCAACTCCTATAGAGAAGCACGTGGAAACCCAGGATTCTGTCTGTGAGGCTATGTCTACACTTAAGTAGTTAGTTTGAATTAAGTTAGTTCAAATTAATTACTTTTAACTAATAATGGTTGATTCGAACCAACATGGCCCCACTAGAAACCCAAATCAAACTAGCATGTCCATGGACAGGACTTTCTAGTTCGAGTTGGGAAGGGGGCACCATGGGAAGTGTGGCAACATGGACCCTGAAAAGGGCCATGCCCCCACCCAATACATAGAAAGAGGAAGGCAGCTTGGGACAAAGAAGATCAAGCCACTTTAACTCAAACTAATGGTGAGTTCAAATTAACACAGCTCCCTTGGGTTAATTTAAACTAATAAGTTTGAATTAACCATTACCTCAAAGTTAAATAAGGTTTTATAACTTCGAAGTAAGGGTTCATTATTCTGAACTAAGGAATTCCTTAGTTTAAAGTAATGAAAGCCAATGCAGCCATGCACTAATTTAGTTCAAATTAATCCTTAATAATTCAAACTAAATTCCAAGTGCAGGCATAGCCTAAGGGATTCACAGCAAAGAGTGTTCAGTTATGCACCCCACATTAAAATATTACCTAAGAACAAACATAATGAACTCTATTAACTACTAGCATGATAAATCTTCTTATAAGAAAACAAAATGAATTTAAACAGAACAATCTGTACAGAAACACTGTGGGAAAAGAAACCCAAGAGTCCTAAATTTTAGGTGAAGTTTACCTAAATCTTAGTGACAGTCTTTATTCAAGTCCAAAGTCTTGAGTTGCAAGAAGCGCCAATCCTCTTCTTCGGTTGCAAGGATCTTAGAAATCCATGCAGGCTTTTCCTTCTCTTCTGAAACCAGCACCATCCAAGTCAGTTTACTGGTTAATCAGCAATCAGTCACATATGCATATGAAAGAACTCTGCTGCAAAATGCTCCACAGTAGAGAGAAAACATCTTCCTGTCCACTCCTGGCTTAGCTTCTTCCGGTCACACACTGAACACATGGGCTTGCTTTTCTCACTGCACCTCTGTGTGGCTGCTGGCTGTTCTTATAGCATCTGACCATAGGCAGAGGCATCAAACTTATTCAATGTGGGGGGCCGCACTGGAAGGCAGGGCAACTGTTGCAGACCATGTGGCCCCATGGATTCCCTAACCCTTTCTCTCTCCATGTTCAGAGCAAGAAAGTGTCATTTTGCAGTCCTTTTTCTTATCATAACCAAAAAGATAGGGAAAAAAAATCGTGATCTGGCTCGCAGGCCATGAGTTTGAAACCCCTGAAAGTTCAACATGATCAATACGATCACCCCCTTATTTTCCAGAAGCTTCTGGACCTGGGCAGCCAAATCTGTCTGGCAACATAACCCAGCCTCTAGAGATCCCTTAAAGAGATAGCTTCTTTAATTAGGCATGGGGGTTACAAATGGAAAAGCGCATTGTAGTTTGAGTATTGATGTAATAATAATGACTTATTATTCACATTTATTGCATCTTCAGTGTTAAAGAACATTATCCCTTGGAAATTAAATGGCAAGTCATCATCCTCTCTCACTAAGATTCTAACAAATGCAAACTCTTTGCTCTTAGATGTGTACATATATATAATGTGGTAAAGTTCCATGCTAAAAGTTAACAGTTGCAAGAAGGCAGTGCTTTCTAATGGTTACAGCACTAGTCAGAGACTCCAGACACCTTGGTGCTATTTCTCTCCCATTGACCAGCTGAGAGATCTTAAACAAGTGACTTCACTCTGTGCATCAGTTTCCCTATCTGTAAAGGAAGGATGCCAACTTATGTGAAGTGCTTTAAGATCCATTGATGAGCATCATATAAAAAGTAGAATATGTTTGTTTGTTTGTTTGTTTTGTTTGTTTGTTAATGGAGTAGATGAGATATTATCTAAAAGAAACTAAGATTAAGTTACATGGTTCATCTACTTGTTTCCATTCAATGATATCTTTGGCAGTTATGAAAAGCGATTAGTTTTTAAAGAGTAGGCCTGAGTCACTCCTGCATTATTCCAGGTTGTTTTACAATTAATTGTCCATTTATAGTTCTGTTCATTTCAGTGTTGTGTTATTCACAATAAATAGGCATGATTCACTATCTTAACTGCCAACATTTTGAAAGAAGTTAATGGTTTATTTGCTACGCAGAAAATACACACTAAATCTTACTGTGAGACTGATCTTGCTTCCACTGAAGTCAGTGTCCAAACATCCATTAATTTCAGTGGTGCAGAACTGAGCTTTATACAATGCTGGAATGTTTTATATGTCACTGGAATATAATGGAATTTGTGTTGGATAAATATGCCATAGATATCTGGAATTTCCAGATGCTACAACAACTGTGCATAGAGAATCAGTTTTACAAACACAAATTAATATCTAAATCTTAAATTATAAAGGTTTTACAAAACTGTGGACAGAAAAGCATCTTGAAAAACATTCAGAGATGGGAATATGCATCCTCAAAAGTAGACAGGAGCTGCAAAGCGGATCTGGCACCAGAAAATGGGAAAGAAACATCATCCATTAGTCATTTATGTCTGCAGTGTGAAAACACTGTTGCCATCCATATGCAGCTCAGTGGGACAGATGAAAAATGAAAGAGAATACAAGAAGCAAACATGGTTAAAGTATACCATGTGGTGTGCAATCTAGTTAGTTACTTCAGTCCCAAGCACAGACTTTATGATACACTTCAGTTGCCACATAGAAGGCATTGGCTGTAGAATAAAAGTACCTGGAATAATGCAGTGTTGGTATACTTCAGTTTAGCTGTTTCGGTTTTATGATTGGAATATACATCAGGGCAGATTTAGTGGAATGTCTGGCATTGATTATATTCTTGAAACATACAGAAAAAAGGTCCAGGAAGACCTTTGGAGCCCCAAATCACTTCCAACCTGAGTTTAAATTGCAAGTTTATCGTTGGGGTTAATCTTAGAAGCAAAGCTGAAAGAGGATTAGACATTCACATTTTTATAGATTTTATATATGAGTGAAGGCAAGAAAATTACTGTGATAAAGTATGATTGAAAAGTGCATGGTGGAAAGTAACGTATTTTACTGAATCAGACTATTTATTCCATTGTTTAAAAAAACAATCAGATTAAGACAGTTTGTAAATTATTATCTCTTGTAAAAATTATATTGTCAATTTAATGGAAATATCAAGTCACAACCGTGACATTGGGATGATTTTTTTAGAACACAGGTCGTTTGGGGGTAATGCTGCGTGTTGCAACTCCTAACACTGTTCAGGGTAATTAATAAGGAATATTATACAGCAGTACAGTCTGAAGTATTTATATAAAGAGAAAGCAAATTTGAAAACTTTGGAGTACCGCAGAAAGACTTGATTTTGCAAGGTGCTTAGCACATCTTAAGAAACCCAGGGCACCAACCATCACGTCAATAGGTTTTTAGCATTTTTCACCATTGCACCCCAAGGGGTCTTAACTAAAACACCCTCAAACTTCAGGGAAGTTTAGATCCAGATCTTAACTTTGCAGTTTAGGCCCACATCTGTATTAATATGATGTTATTTGATAATTTGCCTTGAAATATATTGTCTATGTACCACTGACAGGCTTGGAAGCTTAGTTTCCATGCAGCAACCAGGCAGTGTGAGGTTGTATTTGTGGGTGTGGGAATCCTGACTTTACTGTTGTTTGTTATAAATAATGTTCCTCCCCCCCTCAGCGATTTTCCCCAGCGATTATGAGGAGTGCTATACTTGAACTTATATCCAAGACACGTAGCATATTATTCATATCAATCTGCATGCCAAATATCTATGTACTGTCCTAATATTTAGGGGTATAAGACCCCCCATATCTAATTAGTAATTGTGCATGTATTTTTCAGACAGTGGCAAGAGATTATACTGTGAAGTTGTGTCGTCATGGCAATATTCTATTTTACCATTTAATTTATTTAAACTTATTGCTCATCAAAGTGACAGGGGGTCAGACTGAGATCCACTATGGGCTAGATAATGCATAGAGAGCAGCAGCACAAGCTTTTCCCATGTTGGTCAAACTCTGTGCCTCAATTCTGATCTGGAAGGAGCACCGTTAGGGCTGACACTGTAGTTCACTCTCAGACAGAACCTGGTCTTTCTGCTAAGACTATCAGCTGTGAGTATGCCAATGAATTATTGTGATCATGGGCACTGTTCCATTGAAACCCACAATGAGATTATCAACTCATTTCATATAGCTGACCAAGTAGTCCACAGACAACAGCAGAGCTAATAAAGAACAGAAAGAACAAACACAGACTAATCAAGTACATTACAGACTTTTAAGAGTTCTAAATTTAAAAACCAATCAAATCTAGAGCTTTAACTTGATCTAACAAATCTATACCTATCTCAGTTTTACACCAGTATAATTCCATTGATTTAAGTCAGCTACTTCCAGTTTTATTCTGCTTCTACATGAAACCATAATCAGAATTACTATCAATTAATCCTAAAATATGACCTTCATTTCTCACATTCCCATTTTCCCTTTTAACAGTAGCAGAAAGTTTAATTTTTGGAACTCTTATTTTTTTTTTCAATGCTATCACCCTTTTACTAATGCCATTGTGTTCAAAATATAATTATATGCTGAAACTTACATAGGAGTTTTAGCTACAGACATAAAGATTCAGGTTCATGAACTGAGATGTTTTTTTCTTTTTTATCCATATCTTTGAGATTGCATGAGCTTTAGTGAGAAAATAAGTCAATATTATTGAGTGCATGCGGTTTGGCTATGAGTTTACCGGAAGGGATTTGAGTTTCTAAATGTGTAAATCGTCTTACAATGACTAGTTTCCAATATCTGTGAGTTGTTTACTGGAGCTGTGAACTCTAGTGATCATAGCTCCATGCTCCACTGTCAAGCTGCTCCCAGGGTTTCTTTTCATGATGAGAAATGAGAAGCCTAAAAGCCAAAAATCACATAAAGGAGCAGGTGGAATTATAAATCACCCTAGCTGTGTTGAAACTGAGACTGAGCCAATTATTCTCATTCATGAAGCAAGAACACATTCAGCTCAGTAATGCACTCAACACCAAAGAAAGTAAAATGCCCTTTTGTGTCAGCACAGCCCAATGAAGACACCACAGTATGGGATGGGAAGTCAGTTGATGAGAGATACGCATTCTACAGTACATAAATTGTGTGCTTCCATCAACCCAACATGGCAATATATACCAGGCCTCACAGACTTAAGTGGGAGCAGAGTGAAGCCTGCCCTGAGCACTTCTGAAAATCCTTCTCTAGAGGCCTGAAACCTAAAGTTAGATTCTTGGACCCAGATTCTCAAAGAATTTAGGCACCTAACTTTTGTTGTCAAGCATATGTTCTTTAAATCCTCTGAGTTGAGTGGCAGCTTCAGCCCCTTATGGGGATGATGATCCTGACCTTCTTTTGTGAAGCACTTTGAGATTTACTGACGAAAAACATGATAGAAAAGCTAGGTATTATATTCTAATTTATTATTAAAATCAGTTCACTAATTTAGGAGCCACAAACATCTAAGAAACTAAATTTAGAGGCATTTAAAAAACACCTTAGCCAGATTTTTAGCATGCCTTTTTAAAAATATTCCAGTAGCTATAGCTATAGATAGATATTGATATAGATATCAATATAGATATAGATATATAAAATCATTGTCTTTAATATGTAAATTTTAAACACAATAACACACTGACCCTTCTTAATTAACAGTGCCTTAATTATTGTTTAAGTAGGACTTTGCAGGCAAATTAATACAGTACTAGCTATGGAGAAAGCCTGAGAAGAACATGTGTTTTCTTGCTTGGAATTACTACTTCAGAAGGAATCATATCACAGTCCACCATCACTGGAAATAGGTTTTGTTTTTTTGTTTTTTTTTTAAATCCACTATTGTTTCCATAGTTTGGAGCAGACAACTGTCTTCTGCCACTTCAGGACCAGAATTACTATGTTATGAGGGAATACTTGGATAAGATACACCTAACCTGAAGGATATTTAATGACCAAACTATGGGATGGTATTTCCTTTATAACTTGGACTATTGAGAGAATTTGGGTTACATATCATGCTTCCAGGTTCATGTTGGGTAGATACTGTCAATGTAAAATTGGTATTGGATAGCTGTGAAAGATCTGTTCTGCAAGGATATGTTCAAGTAAATATACTATGGAATTCTGAAAATGAAAGATGTTGCATATGGACACTTTCAGGGAAGAACATCATTCTCCCTTTACCTATGTTCACTATCCTAAATCAAAAGGTGGGTGATAATTCCAAACTAATTGAAAGAATTAGTGACAGCCTTAGTTTCCATTATAAAATAATGGAAGTAACATAACTACCTTTTGTGGACTAGAAAAATAATTTTCCCTCTCTTCAGTGACTAAAGGGGAAAGGTTGCAAAATGTGTCAAGGTAAAGGGCACAAGTTATGACTAATGGTATTTTCTGTAGTACTTGGGAGAATGAAATGCAATATGTAAATTCAGTTAAAGGTGGAATGCTCTCTTTTAATCAATTTGAGCTCATGGAAGAAGGAAAAAATAAGGCTTGTATTCAAAATAAGCCACTAGATCCTGTCAAAATAATCAATATTCAGTTTTGGGTAAAGGCCACTTTGCCTTTTCTTGACTATGGTTATAAGAATCAATTTACTCAAACAGACACAGGTTGAAATAGTGAATTTGTATACATTTCAGTTCCTAAGGTGTTGACTGCTCAAGTTCAATTTAGGCATAGTCTGATGGCTTTAAAGTTCTCTGGCTGGAAAATGGGGGAATTTTCCTGCTACAAGAAAACTAGATTAGCTGCCTTCTTTTCAGTAGTCCATCTGGTTAAAATCACTGTTTATCAGCAACAAGTTCAAAATATGATTACATTCATAATCTCCAGATTCCTAGAGAATGATAGGCATTAAACAGTTTTAGGATAAAGGAATTTGTTTAAATTGAGATTTTAGTTGCGGGAAAAAAATAAACATGTTAAATTGCATTGCACAGAGAAAGAAATGGAATAGTTAATTGAGATTTCAGAGGATAGATGAGTTGGCTCAAGAAGAAAAACTGGATTTTTGTATGCATTAAATTGCTATGCTGTTCAATGAGAGTCAGATTAAAATTAATCATTTAATATAAAAGAAAATAATTAGTTAAAATAAACAGATATTGCCATGTAGCTATATGCTGCATTTACATTCACATTCCAAGGTGAAATAAAGCATTCAATAGTGATGAGTCCCTGAATGAGAAGAATGGGTGTGTAGTCCTTTCTCAGATGATACCTTCATGCAGGAGTTAAAGTATAATTTGGCAGGCCCCGGAACCCTCCTAATCAGGTGGACCCGCTTCCCCCGTGGGTGGGCCTCCTTCCTGCACATCCGGTCTCCCAATACATCTGTGGCCCCCTCCCACACTACAGCTACTGCCCTTAATATCCATTCCCCTGTCCCCAAAATCCACCCCAGCTCTCAATACCCACCCCCATAATCCACTCCCTGCCCCCAACATCCACCACCAATACACAACCCCCAGCTCAGGCGCCCCCAATACACCCTCCCAGCATGAGCCGGGCCTCCCTGGTTCTCACTGGCAGTGCGTTGGGCCAGGAACTGCAGCCTGAGCATGCACAGGGGAGCCTGCCCCCTTCCCCTGCCCGCCGGAATGCAGCAAAACACCATTTTGGGGCCCACTATTTTTAAGGGTCCAATGTTTGGGTCCCTAAAAATAGAAAATGGTGCTGGAACGCTGCATTCCGGGGTCTGCTATTTCTCAAAGGTGGGGCCTGGAATGCAGCATTCCAGCACCATTTTCTATTTTTAGGGGCCTGGAATGACCCTTAAAAATAGTGGGCCCTGGAATGGCATTCAACCTCTGCCTTCATGATGAATGAGCATGCTAATCAAAAATTGACATATTACCCTTCTTATATTCTATTATAACATCATTTAATTAAGCCTACCTTTTACCATAGATATATTTTTGCTGCCATAATTACATATTTTCTACTTTCCTATTGACTATTTAACATGAAATGCCATCTTAATTAACATCTGTGTTAATGTTCTAATAATTATCAGTAGAGACAATGTTCTTCCAAAATACTCACACTTTGTCTGAAACACTTGTTAAAACCATTAAATTTTAATAACAGACCATGTTGGAATGTCCTGATTTATCTCTAATTTGCCTCTCAACTGTCTTGTCTCATTTCACTTTAGTTATACTTACTAGGCCTTGTTATTATCAAACCCAAATTTAGGTCTCATCTCTATTCTCCACGTAAATTTCTAGTTAACATAAGTATCTTAGTGTAGAGGCGTTGAAGGTGTGGGTATAACAGGGATTTCTGTAGTGAAATTATGATATTTTCTTCCTATTTTCTATGCCTTTCCAAGTTGTTTTAAAGGTTTTTTTCAATGTCACTATACTCTGAGCATATGTTTTCAGAGAACTCCTGATGATGATTCCAAGATCTCTTTGTTGAGTGGTAACAACTAATTTAGACCAAGTAATTCTATGGCTTTGTTCACACGTAAATGCTTATTTTGAAATAAAGAAATTTGAAATAAGTTACTGTGAAATAAAATCATTATTTAAAATTCACTTAAAATTAGCAAAAAACACCAAATCGAAATAGCAAGTCCAAACACAGGACTTGCTATTTCGATTCAGCAGAGGGGTACCATGGGAGGTGTGGCAACATGGTCTCCTGGCAGGGCCATGCTGCCACCCAATTTCCTGCCTGGGTCTCACCTGGAGAGCCAGGCAGGGGAAAACAGTCCCAAGGGCAGGGATCCTCCTGCCCTGTGTCCCCCACTGGTGGTGGGTCAGCAGGGGAGTGAGGTGGGGCACCCCAGCTGCCCCCTGGCCAGCAGATCCGGGAGCCAGCTGGACCCACTGCCTGGGCTCGGCACCTGCCAGCCGGGCTGTGCCTACTGGAGTGGGCTGGACCTGCTGCTCCGGCAAGCTGGCAGCCAGGGTGGGCGGCGGGGCCCCAGCCAGCTTTCCCCGCTGCCCCTATAAGCCAGGAGCTGTGGGAGACAGCAGGTACCCAGTCAGCTGGACCGCTGGCAGCTGGGGGGGTGGCGGGTCCCCGAGCCGGCTGGACCCGCTGCCCGGGCTTGGGGCTGCTGCCACGCAGTGGGAGCAGAGCACTCGGGCACTCTGAGTGCTCTATCCCCCCTACCCAGCCATGAGCCCCTGAGCCCAGGCAGCATGTCCAGGCAGCTCCCTTACCCCTGCCTGGCTGGCAGCTGCCGAGCCCGGGCAGTGGGTCCAGAAGGCTCAGGGACCCGCCACGCCCCCCAGCTGCAGACTTGCCAGGGTAGAGGGTCCAGCTAGCTGGGGACCTGCCACCCCCCCCCACTGCCTGCAAGCCAGAGCAGTGGGCAAAGCTGGCTCAGCACCCGCCACCCCCTGTGTCCCTTTGCACCTTCCCTCAGCACCCTGGCCAGGGTGCTGATCTGCTCCCTGGCCAGGGTGCTGGGGGTGGGGTTGGACTCCCTCCCAGGATGCCATGCACGCTGGGAGGAAGGTCATTTTGTTATATCGATATGTCAGGCATATTGATATAACAGAACCAGATGTGGTTATTTCGAAACCGCAGTTTCGAAATAACCCTTGTTTCAATATATACTGCGGCTTTATTATATCGTAATGATTTTCCTTATATCAAAATAAGGGAGTTCCTTAGTTTGAAATATGGAAACATTGTCTGGACATGTCAACTTTTAATTTGAAACAAAGGTGGTTGTTTTGAATTAAAAGCCTCATGTGAACACAGCCTATATGTATAATTAGAATTGTGTTTTCCAATATGGATTATTTGCATTTATCAGCATTGAATTTTGTCTGCCATTTTGTTACCCCGTCACCCAGTTTTTAGAAATGCCCAATATATTTCACTGTAAGTTATTATTTTCAGTTGCTACACTTCAGTTTCAATTGTTTGGGTTGAAATTTTACCTCAGATTAAGTTTTTTTTTTGGGGGGGGGGGATTCAGCAAAAACACTTAACTCAATAATTTTATACAAGTTTATGAAAAAAGTACATTAGTTTACTAATGTTGAAAAATTCTTACAACCATTTTGCTGCAAAGCTGAAGTGCTTCCAAGTTTTGGAGTGAGGGCTTGAAATTTATAGGGAGGTTGTTCAAGTGTCAGGGATGCACCTTTTGCTGACCTTATTCACTCACGTTTGGCTAAACTAGAATCCTGGTGAAATTGGAGTTTGCACATGTACAATAGAGAATAGTGAGAGAAATACAGAGTAATGATGGGTGTTGAATGATGATAAGAGCCAAAAGAGGCAGGATATGGACAAGAATGGGAGTTGACATGAGTAGAAGGGAACAGTGACAGAAACCAGGGACTGCAGAGAATAGGAGCAGAAAGTAACAGGGAAAGGGACAGAAGGGTCTATAATTACAAGAATACCTTCCCTTTTTTAAGCTGAAATTGAACCCACTATTCTTGAACCTCATCATTCCTCAAATGGCAGCAAACAGCTGTGAACCCCCTGGCAAAGTGAGCGTCTCTCCTCCCTGCCTTTAAAGACTAGCCTTGGCAGAGGATAACAGCCTTCTATTGCTACCAGTTCCTCTATTAGCTCAAGTGGTAGTTGTCTTCACAGTGGATGTAAAAGTCCAAGATAGATCTGGTCAAAATCTTTGCACGTCAACTATTTTTTTAAAGGAAAACTCAGAATGCAGAATAATCAAAATTATCACAAAAAATGTGCCTGCTTGCTTTAAAACTTTCAATTTGGTGTGTGTGTGTGGTTTTTTTTTTTAATTTTGGGGGGAAGTTTCTTCAGAAAAAAAATTCAGTTTTCTGATCAACTCTTATCAACCCTTCTTATAATCTATGGGAGACTCAATATGACCACAAGTAACAGAATTCTTGTATTTTTTTTAGTTTGCTTAAAAATAAAAAGTCTAGGAAATTACATTCCAGATATAAGTATATCTATGTTGAAAGAATAAGGTTGTAAAGTCAAAGCACTCAAAGCTAAAACAATACTATAGTTATCGTGCTTATCAATGTCATACCTGGACTGTATGACATATACAATCATCATGTACTATCTTTTCTGTGAAACCCTGCCTCATTCTGTGTAAGATATGGACAGTGCACCCCAACTGGGTAGCTATTCGGTCTTACAAGGAATAGGATATGAAACACTGTATCCTAAAGCAGCAAATTGTAATCCCTCATTCATGATTCCTGCAGGCCACAGAAGATACTTAATGAAAGATCATCATCTGCCAAAATTCATTCGGTTGTAAAAGGATGTGTACCATAAATATGTATTGAGTGATAAGATTTTGCTGTGTAATGGCCAGAGAAATATACTGTATGATTAACAGGCTCTTCTACAGGACAGTGTGAATTGCCTATAATCTAGCAGGGAATCAGTAATGGTATACAAAGGATTTACAATATCAGGTTATGTTCCAAAGGGGTAGTTGTGATAGTCTTGTTCAGCAAAACAAACAAGGAGTCCTACATTTGTTAGTCTTTAAAAGTGCCACAGCACTGCTGGCTAATATAAGGATAGTTGCATAAACTATACATACAATGGCAATTGCTGAAGTCTATGACTTTTTCATGTGAGATGACATGAGGGGGGTGGGACTGAGGAACCTTGTGACTCAGCAAGGCCACCTTGACATGCCTGGCTTAATGTCCACTAGGAAATTGTGAAAAGATATAAAGTAAGGGACACAGGGTATATGCCTTCACCTTTCTCCCTCCCCTCCTCCCCCCAAGCTGGAAGCAATGAGAGCACTGAAGAACAAAGATTTTGACAGGAGACTGGTCCCGAGCTTCAGTCAGGAGCTTGTATGTTGAGAACTATAACGGCTAAAGCAACTGCTAAATCTAGATACTGCCAAGTGTTATAAGATTTGTGACTTAGATTGTGTGTTGAACTTTAATTTCTTTGATATCTATATGCTATCTGTTACATCTACCACTTATGCTAACTTAAAATCCATCTTTCCACAGTGAATACATCAGTTTTATATTTTAACTAAAATAGTGAGTTTTGGCTCAAGTGTTTGGAAAAATCTCAGCTCAATTAACCATAGCTTTTGTATGACCTCTCCACACTGAAGGAGGGGTGAAGTGGGTAATAACTAATTTAACTGGAGCCAGATGATATAACTTCAGGGTGCAAGGCACAAAGCTGGGCTGAGTTGGCTGATGCCTTTCTCTGTGAAATATGTGAGTGGCTCTGGGAACATTTGTGCAATCTAACTTGATGTGAGGCTCTGTGTACAGTGGACTTGATTGATGAAAGCAGCTTTAAGGATTCTCTCTTTGTCACTAGAAAAGTATTGTGAGGGACAGACCATGCTGAAGAGTCAAGCAGAAACAACCATACCACAGTCCCAGGTTATGCCTCAGTGTAATGTGTCACATAGGGGTAGCTATTCAAAGAGTGATTGATTCCAAATATTGAAAATTTGTGTTAATTTGTATGCATCAAGTCAGTGATAAAAACACTCCAACTAAATGACACAGAAAAGAAGCTCCAGTGATGATGTTCTCAGCTGATGTTTTCATTTGAAGGGAAAAATACTGCATAAATATATATATATATATTTTAAAAAAATGTTTGGGTACTGTATTTGAATGCAACCCCCCCCCAAACAAAACAGAAAGGATATTGTTCAGAGGGAAAAAAAGCACAGTCAGATAATATTTTATTTTATTCTTTATTTACCTCCATTCACATATTTGAATGTATAGACACCTAGACTAATTAAGGTGGGCACCGTAGCCCTGGTTTCTTTATGCATTGTATCTGTTTTATGTGAATGAATTTCTACTGGTTTCATTCAAATGGCATGTAACTGGTGTGCAGTGCACATGTGTGTGCTTGTGTGTGCGCACGCGTGTGTGTGTGCGTGTGCATGAGTTTGCACACTGAAAATAAATACAGAGGGTAGCATAAATATATTTAGATTCATGAAATAATACTGATTTACACAAGATTAGGAATTGATCACTGCATTAAGGGTTCAATATGCAAAGAATAGGATTATCCCAGCCACAGGCTGTGTCTATAGTACATCCAGGAGTAGTGATAGTAGTTCAAGTATGCCTCCAGGGTCCTGGTTGAGCAGTGGGGTTGGGGACTAGCTCATAGGTATGTAGATGCTGCCACAGCTTCATTACTATTGTTAGTGAAGCTAGCTTAGATACAGTCATTTGCACTGTAGAGATACCCATAGTTCTGGAGTGCTTTGATGGAAACTCACCTATCTTAATTTAAGAGCACCGAACACACACTAATTTTATAAAGGACTTGATTATATAGGCTATGTCCACACATAGATGGTTATTCTGAAATAAATTATTTTGAAATAAGTTATTTCAAAATAAAATCCTTATTTTGAAATAACTTATTTTGAAATAAAAAATTGTTAATTCGAAATAAGGGAAACTCTGAAAGCAAAATAGCATGCTCTGTGTGTGGACATGCAATTTTGCTTCAGGAGAGGGGGCAGCCTGGGAGGTGTGTCAACATGTCCCCCTGGCAGGGCCATGTTGCCAACCAGTCCCCTGACTGGCTCTCACCTTGAGAGCCAGGCAGAGAAAAACTGCCCCCAGGGGAGGGATTCCCCTGCCCTGACTCCCCCTCTGCTGTTGGGGCAGCAGGGGAGGGACTGTGGGGCATCTGCGGCCCCTGGAGGTGGGCAGCTGCCGCCCAGGCAGGAGCCATGGGCACCAGTTCTGCCCGCCGCCTGGGCTCTCCTGCCACTGGACAGGCAGGGGCTGTGGCTGCCAGCTCTGCCCCCCCGCCTGGGAGCCCAGGCTGAGGGGCAAGCCAGCGGTAGGGGCAGATCTACCCGGGCACCCCGGTCCCCCAGCCCCTGGTCACCTGCAGGGCACCTGCAGCTCAGGCACCTGCAGCTCCCCCTGCCCTGGGCAAGGGGGAGCAGCAGGCAAAGCCAGCTCAGGCACTTGCCGCCCCTCCATCCCCAGCAAAGGGGAGCAGTGGGTGAAGCAGGCTCGGGCAACCGCCGCCCCCCCATTCCTGGCAAGGGGGAGCAGCAGGCAAAGCCGGCTGGGGCGCCCGCTGCCCCCCTGCACCTCCGCTCAGCACCCTGGCTAGGGTGCTGATTGGCTCCCTGGCCAGGGTGCTGTTAGGGTGGGACTTCCTCCCAGGGTGCCATCCTAATGGCATTGTTTCAGAACAACCTTTTCGAAACAAGGGCTATCTCAATTGCCTGTGAGGTTTAACAGTTTCAAAACGACAGCAGTTATTTCTAAACGACGGGTTCCCATCGTTTAGAAATAACAAAACGTCATTTGGACATGCCAAGCTTTATTTCAAAACAACAGTTTTTGTTTCGAAATAAAACCCTGGTGTGGACACAGCCATAGCCTTTTGGCTGTGGCACTCCCTTTGAATTTTGTTTGAGTTTATTTACAAAAGATTATAAGCCTTGAATTATTATCCAGAGAAAATTCAGAATGTCTTTAAAATGTATATAAATATTTCAGTTTTGCTATGGGAACTTACTAAAATACTAGCAGAATTACATTTCCTGACTTGAATAAGCTTGTGAGTTTTAGCACATTTCCCCACTGTCCCTGTGTTAGTGTGAGTGTACATTTACCATATGTCCTTGCAAAGCTTTCTATCTTTGTGTTGCTATTCTCTTCTTTTTCTAAAGCTCATATTAGTCTCTGAAGAATATTTCACTCAAAAATAGATGTATTTTGGATATTAATATTTGATATATTGTGCTGCCACTGCTTTTCATCCATTCTTCAATTTTATCTAAATACTGTTGTTAGGTAACTGTGCTTAAGAATAATGAGTACATTATTTTCATACACAACCACTGTTTTTCTTCACTAAATTACAAGATATTTTTATAAAGCACTTATTGTTATATATACTCACATCTGTGTTCTTTAGCTAAACACTGGAAACTTCAGTGTAATTTCATGTATTCTTTGTGGTGTTGCAGGATCCACAGAATTAACAATGTATAATGTATAAGGACAATTGTGCCTGGCATGACATCATCTGAAGATATTTCTTTAATGTGATCTGTGTATGTGATGTCAGGGAGGGGTTTTATTAAACAGGTAATGCTGCAAGAGGAGAACGTTCTGAGGTAAGAAGGGACCATTGTCACCATCTAGTCTGACCTCCCTGTAACACAGCACCTAGAATTTCTGACTGGGACTCTGGAATCTCTGACTTCCCATCTCTTTGAGGTGAGCTGTCTTGGGAGTGAGAAAGAAAGCCAAATTTAGAGATGATTTGAAAGATCATGTCTGTGAGGCTCTTCGAGTTCTACTAGACAGTGACCTGATGGCTTAGATTCTGATTTCATGTGAATGTAATCAGGAGTAATCCAGTGCATTCAAAGGAGTTACAGTGATTAACAAAAACAAAAACAAAAACAAACAAACAAAAAAAAACCAACCAAACAAACAAACAAAAAACACAAAATACCCTCCCCCAACTTGTTGAGATCAGAGGAGAATAAGGAAATCTAAATTGGTATAGCATACTGAGTAACTGAATGGAAAAGGTGATAAATACATCAACTAGGGATTCACTACACAGTGGAGGAAGCCCCAAGAAGCTGGCCAAGGTAGCATACCAGCCTATTTGCATTACTGGATGTGCAAAAATAGGGCCAGGCCCACTTAGCACAAATATAAATTACTTCACAAGATGCAAAGCTATATGCATTCATGCTTTCACAACTGTAAAATTAATATAAATGAGATATCACAAGACCCATGAGGATACAGAATTGGGAGCAGTGAGGCACTTTCAATGGTTCTGAATAAACATTGTGGAGCCAGACTGAAAATATTGCTGTCTCTAATTTCAGAGGAAAATGTTCAAAAGTGCATATTTTCCCATGGCGTCAATGAAAAACAACCACAAAACCCAAACATCACCCACAGCCACTTGAAATGGGTTCAGGCTATGAACTTGGTCTTCGATTTGGGTTTTTAGTGAAACCCCAAACCCCATGAATTGTAAAAATTTCTTGGCTTATTTTCCCCCCAGCAGTTCACGTGGTTCAAATAAATAACTTTATCCTGAATCAATTTCTCAAACGGTTTATTTGTTTCTTCCGCTTGTTTTATTTTTTAAATTAATATTTATAGTTCAGTAGCGTATATAGATTGCAACTGAGATTGAGACTCCATTGTGTGAAATGCTATATAAACAAAGAAAGAGAGTCCCTGCCCTGAAGAATGTAATGCTATCTAAATATAGAAGAGAGACAAACAAGGATAGTGGAGGTGACTTGCCCATGGTCAGAAAGGAGGACAGTGGGAATGGTGAAAATAGAACAGAGATTTCTTGAGTCCTACTCCAAAGATGTTTGCTAGACCATATTCAAAGAGTAGACCTCTCATAATATTTCAAGTACAGAGATATGTAAGCAAATAAATAAATAAATAAGCCCCCAACAGAAATTAGCCTAATTACTCTAAAATGTTTTCCTCAGTGCCAGTCTCTATTCCCTTTCACTGAAAACACCTCATCAAGGCGTACAGTGAAGGTATTCTTCTCTGTTCCTTGGAGGCATTCCTTTGTGGCTGGTTAAGCACCTGCAAAACATAAAGCATTAAAAAAAAAAAAAAAGGAGACATAATTATTCTAGCCTGTCAAGTACATGGTAGGGCAAATTAGAGGGGTAAGAAATAATGCTAGCATTCCCTTTCTAAATAGAAATGCTATAGAGAGTAATGACATAGGGTATGTCCACACACAGTTTAAATTGAAATAATGCTGTTATTTCGATTTAAAAAATGGTAGGTCCACACGATGTTCCCTTATTTTGAAATGAGGAGCTCCCTCATTTTGATATAAGGAAAGTTATATTGATATAATAAAACCTAGTATTACATCGATATGACAGTTAAATCAAAATTGTTATTTCGAAATAACACAGTGTGGACATGTTATTTCGATTTAACTGTTAAATAGATTTAACACTTTTTGCCCTTCTCTTTCCCAGGTACTTTCCTTTTTCTATATATTGGGTGGGGGCATGGCCCAGTGAGGGGGCCATGTTGCCATACCTCCCATGGTGCCCCTCTCCTGAATTGAAATAGCAAGTCCTGTGTCTGGACATGCTATTTCAATTTGGGGTTTTTTTTGGTGTGGACCTTTTAAATCGATTTAACTTATATCGATTTAATGATTTTTATATCCATTTTATTAAATCGTTATAAGTAAAATTGATTTAACCATGCATGTGTGGATATAGCCATAGTGTTTTTAACCTGTAGGAATTAGCCTTTTCTGTAACAATTTGAAAGTGCTAGCAGACTCTTTCAGGCAGCACACCATTTCCTTGAGAGGAACTCTTCAGAAGGAAGACCTCCTATGGAGCTGTAGGAGAAGTCATGAGGCTGAAGAAGCCATGTCATAGACAGCCACAATAAAGCTGAAGTTTATTAATTATCCTTATGTCAGAGTGAGATTTTATAGGGCAATGATCTGAACACAACACAGCATAACACACACTTGAAGTGGTAATCAAATTGTAGATAGCAAAAGAAAACATTCACAGATGTACTCAAGAGAGAAGAATATTTTTATGCGTACAAGGCTGATAACAGAAAATGGAATGTCGAAGCCTACAGAGATGTTAAATTTGCATGGTAAGAATTTAGCTCAGGCATAGAAGAGTTGTGAAGAGGAATTTAACCTCTATGTAGATACTGCTATGCCAGATAAAGAGAATGCTGTGAAAATAAAACTGTTTTATTACCTCATTGGAGAAAGGAGGAGAGAGATAAGTGAAAACTTCAAGGTGAAATTCCCCAAACTCAATGCACCTTAGAAGCAATAAAGGGCTGCTTTGCTACTCCCTGCATCCACAAGAAGAATAGAAGACCGGGAAGATATAATTTCTTTATTCAGGATCAAGCAGCTGGAGAGGGCATAGATGAGTATAACACTAATTTAAAAGAACTAGAAGCCAGCTGCAATTTTGGAAGTAGTAAGGGTTCATTTGTAAAAGACTTACAATATTGGGTTCTGAGAGAAGATGACAACTTTCATTTAGAAAAGAAAAGAAAAGAAAAGAAAAGAAAAGAAAAGAAAACTTAGCGATATGCCAGGCTGCAAGGCTGTCTAAAGAGAACATCAGAATTCTGAAAGAGCAGTCATGAAGTATTGTACATGCAATATATAAGAGAGAGAAAACAAAAATCATATACAATATCTGATGATAACAACAGTTCAGTCATATGTAAATTCTATAAGAGTAAACCTGTAAGACAAAAGGAAAGTGTTCAGGTTATGGGGCAAATGCCATATTTATCACAAATCTAATTATTTTTCAGCCTACTGTTTGTTCAGATAGGAAAACAGAAATCCTATGGACACACGGTAACTTGAAAGCAGCAGTAAATGTGAGCACATTATGTGGGCAACCAAGCAGCTAGTAAATACAGTGCAAAAAGATGTTACTAAGCACAAAACCCAGTTGTTTGTAGATATGTTTTCTGGGAAGAAAGTTATATGATTTCAATTACATTGTGACACAGTTGTAGCACCTGATTAGACTAGTGAATCCAGGAGTACAAGAGGAAAAGACTAGTAGACTGTTCACAATGTACAGTCATATCACATTAAAGCCTGTGGGGAAATATAGAATGAAAGTAAGGAATCCAAGAAAGAAATAAAAATATAGCTGCATCATTTCTGGACATCCTTGAACCTGGTAAATGTAATGTCCCATGGATAAAGTCAGTTGAATGAAAGTGGATGGTGGGATGACTGATGATAACGGGCTATGTCTAGATTGGCAAATTAGTCTGGACCAAGGAGTCTTAGTCTGGACTAATTTAGCCAGTGGTTACACTAGGCATTCCTTGGTTCAATCTAAGAAATTTCTTAGTTCAAACTAAGGAAAGCTTAGTTCAAACTAGTTAGCATCAAGGTTAATTCGGACTTCCACGCTTAGTTTGAACTTTAGTTAAGAAGTTCAAACTAAGCCATTAGTCAAACTAACCATGCGTTCTAGTTCGAACTAAGCATTAGTTTGAACTAGAAAATGTGGTTAGTTTGAAATATAATGTTCTGTTTGAACTAACCCACAGTTAATTTGGAGTAACCTCAAACTTCTTAGTTCAAACTAGCAAGTCTGAATTAATGAAGATACTTTGCATACTTATACAGATGTGTTTAAAGGAGAAGGACACCTACATATAGAGATTTATACTTGCATAAAGCCAGTTAAATTGCCAAAGGAAAAATATCTGTTGCATAACTACAGCGACTGAAAGACGAACTGCAGACCCCTCCAGAATCGTGAAATTATACAGTGTTTAGAGAAGTGCATAGACTGCTTAAGCAGTGGTGGTGGCAAGAAAGCCATCTAGAAATCTGAGAATATGCATACAACCAAAGCCTTCAAACAAAGCTTTGAAATAAAACCACAATTTGCAGTTTAGGACTTTAGTGAGATGACCCACTGACCCAAAGGGATTGGGACCTGGGTGGGACGGGCCAGATCAGGCCTACCCCTCCCACCAGACGTCAAGCTGTGGGGTGGGAAGTATAAAGGTAGGGCCTTGTCTGTAGCTCAGTTCTGTAGGAGTCACCAAAGGAAACAGCTACCCTCTGTTTGCTTCTGAGGCTGGAACCCAGGGAGAACCCCTGCTGTGCCGAAAATTGGCCTAAGCCCCTGGAGCTAGCATCTGATTGAGGCATCAAGACTAGGAGGGTTAAGAACAAGACAGAATGCTGCATAAACTGAAACTCATGATCCTACAAGATTGGCCAGTGAGAAAAGACTAACTACCTAAAGAGATAACACCAATCTTTCAGATAAGACATGAGTTGTGTATATAGAATGGCGTTATGTTCTATGGAGAAAGAGTGGTTATATCAGCAGATCTTTGAGATAATGTTTTGCACAAATTCTTTTTGGCACATCTGGGAAGTGAAGGTTGCTTCTGGGAAGTACAGTGGGTCAGAGAAACAGTATATTGGTGAGGAATGACTGAGCAATTACGATGTTCATTTATGATTTATTAAAACTCTCTGTAACACACAAACCCCTCTTTTCATCCTATGAATGGTCCTTTAGAATATATGGTAACCATCTGGGCTAAATAATCTGTCCCACCTTGCCTTTATCTACAATGTTTCAAGTACCCCTCCCAGAAATGAAGAGGAGTTCTCTGTGACTCAAAATCCTGTCTCTCTCCACTAGAAGTTAATCCAATGAAAGATATTACCTCCCCCACCTTGTGTGTCAAATAATCTGTGATCAGCATGATTACAAATACACTTCTTGTCAACGTCAATCTACATGGAAAGAGTAGAAGTAACATAGGTTAATCAGTTAACAATTTTTATGATCACTGTTCCCAATGAACGCTGATTTTCAGTGAATGTCTCCTATTGTGAAATGGCTTATGACTATACATGTCATCTTGCACCAGCTGAGCAAATGTGTCATCCCCTGTATTGTAACCTGGTTGTAAAGCAGCTGTTTAGAGCATTCTCCAAGAGCAGATTTTCCTTGTCCTACTTGACTGACTAAGGTTATGTGCCAAGACAAGGGCACCTGCAGAGCAAGTATTAAAATATGCATTTGTGTAGCTGTATTCACTGCAGCCACTAGTTCTCAATGTCATCTCTACTGTAATATGATCTGAAAGGGAAAGAGATATGCACAGGACTTGCTGGTTACAGTAAAAGTGTTTCAGTGAACTATAAAGCAGAACTATTCATATACTTTGAATCACAAAATGTTTATAAGGTAAGTAGTTTTTGGCACACCTGACCTTTCTTTGGGGTACCTATGGTACTGGTATAAGAGATCGCTCCAAAAATCTTACCCTAGCCATTTCAGTGTCAGGGTTATCCCTCCCCTTTATTTAGGAAAATCATTGCCCTGTAGATGAAGGAATGATGGTAACATCTCCATTCTGAAGGACAGGCTCTACCACCTTTTCTCATGCAGAGGAAGTAATGATTCACTGTGAATAAGGTGAGTGGAATCTTACCATGAGGTTACTATCATCTATTAGACTAATCTGCTATCTACGTGTGTGCATAATGTGAAGTGTACCATGTGACAGGCGACTTTGAGTCCTTGGGAGCAATTGGTTGAGTCACCTGTGACATCACAATGTCCTGGGAGTCTTGGCACGGCACAGGTATATACCTTATTGCAGCTGCATACCTCATTGTAATTCATAATGGCAAAATGGCTGAGGATTTAAAAAACTGGACAGTATCAGTTAGTGAAACACAACGATGGTTCACTCTGGTGACATGGCTGCCCCTTTGGAACTTGTCAAAACTATAAAGCTCTCAGCTATGGTTTCAGCTGTTTCCAGTATTTCATGCTGACTCTTCAGACAATTGCATGTGGTGCTCACTCATGGAAAAAAAAGAAATAATAAAAATCTGATTAAGTGAAGGATACATACTACCAAGAAAAAGTTTTAGCTGACCATAGAACTTTTGCAAAAGATGTTGCAATTAAAAAGCTATTAATTGATTAAAATGAAATATTTCATAAATTCCCCTTTGATTTTTCCCACATCATTTTTGACAGTTTACAGACAGGAAAACCATAGTTTGACTTGGATATTTGGTTTGGCCTGAAAATTACCAGATTTACACTGAAGTTCATACATTTGATAACAGGAATTTATTTATTCCCACAAACAGTGAAGATTTATGAAGTTTTTAACTGTTCATTGAAGTGTCTGGGGCACTGTAAATGATATGGTAGGTAAAGTACATCACTGTCATTCAGCAGCTGGAAATAGCTGTTGAAATTATTCTTTGGCTTTCGCATAACACTTCTTTAGTTTGCTATCAATCTATCATGTGCTATCTTTCTATAGATGTGCACAGTCTGGGTGATTAGATAGATAATCAACAGAGGGTGAACATCTATAGGATAGCTAGCTAGCTAGCTAGCTAGAGCTACAACTAAACTTGTTAGATGACTCCATAAAATCATGAATCATGCAATTGGGGGGGGGGCAGAATCTGCTTCCATTTTCTGCTAACCCGTCACTACTGACTACTAGGTTCTTGACTAAATTGGGCGGTGGGAGGGAGGCATATAGGTTTCTAAGTAAAGGATGAATCGTATTTGCATTTATTGTGTGGATGAATAAAGTCTGCTTTTTGCCTGACAGTTATAAACTGAGGTAATTATAATACACTATTCAGACATAAAAAATGGTTCCATTTCTACTCTTAAATAGTTATTTGGACTGCAAGATTCCTTTATGCTTATATGCTGTATGACTCATTCAAAACTAAATGGATTTTAAAACTAAAGCAAAAATTCATTTGAGAAAGTGTCTATTGGAAAATCAGTCCAAAAATAATCTGTGTCATATGGAAGGATTCTCTCTGTCTAAAAGTGAATTAATTTTGTCATTGCTTTCATATCTGATTAAAGAGTTATTTAGTTAAGAATTGTTAAATATTTCATAGAATTTTTTTAAATTGGTTTTTCTCCACTCAATTTTTATTAATGATATTTGGGGAGAAGGAAGGTTTTGGGTTTTTTTGTTTGTTTGTTTGTTTGTTTTTCTTGGTTTTTGTTTTTGTTTTTGTTTTTTCTGCTTGTTTCTCACTGGCAGATGCAAAAGTTCTGACATTAGAACTGGTCACTAGAAATATTTGCCCTTTGTGATAGCTTATGACTACAAATGAAAAATCAGCTAAAACAGATGTCTTGTTAGCAATGGAGATCTAAGTTTCATGGAAATGCTTAGAGAATTAGTGGCAAAGAAATACAGACAATGATTGCTATGAACAGAATTATCACAAAATCAATATTTTAAACAGATATCAGTGGAGTACACAGAATGCAATATACCTGTGTATGAAGCCTTCAATGTTTAAGAAATGCCAACTGGCACCAAATGATACAATGCATCGCCACAAAAATCACAGGCTATCAGAGATACAACAGATTCATTCACACTTCTCTGCAATGGCTTCCCATAGCTTACTGAATCCAGTTCAGAGTCTCAGTCACCATTTACAAACTGATGTCATTTCATATTTTGGGTGGGAAGGGCAAATTGAGCCATTATTTCAGGAGCTAATTAGGCATCTGAAAACCTTTTAGGTGTGTTTGGGGTGTGGGTCGGGATGTGGGGCTGTTTAATTTTGTTTTGTATAGTAATTTAGAAAAATAGCTGACAGGAACATTTTATCTAATTCCTATATAGAGAAAAAATATAAACAAAAAGCAATAAAAGCTGTATTGTAGATTTAGAACAAAGAGCAGATGATACAAGATATTTCTAATCCCAAACTTTAAGGTATCAGTTTTTGAAATTTAACACAAATGTCAGAAACACAAATATGATATTTTGTACACTATCTTTTGTTGAGATAAATCAAAATAAATCTGCTTACTTTCTTCTACAGACACATTATGTTACTCCCATTAGCTACTCTATTTTAGTGAATAGTTTTTCACTTCACTGAAAATGTGTTTACTTAATTTAAATGTATGCAATTAAGGGTCTTTTTTTTCTTTTATTAAGAATGGGGATTTATTTTTCTTATTTTGGCATGTGTTTACCAGTCAGAATCATTTACAAGATGTAATAACATTAGACTCTATCAATACGATTAGTATAAGAATTTGAACATCATTCATTTTTTATTAATTTTAAGTTATTTTACAGATCCAGCTAATAATGCAATTTGAAAATAAGCAACCTTCATCTGCACAATGTCTAAAGTTATGTGTTTAGCTTTTTGGGTTTTTTTTATTGGCACTGCTACGGGGAATACAAACTACATTTACATTCTAGATCTACTATTATTTGATTGTACAACTTTTATTAGAATGCTGTGGTTTGTCATTCATAATTTAAAGTAATAATGATAATTACTCCAGCCAGGGCACGTTAGGCATTTTAGAACTCTCTGCTCAAAGAATTAAATTTAAACATAAGGGAGAAATAAAATTACAAAATGCACAGAGCAGTCAGAAAACTAAAATAGCTGTACTATCATCTTTAACAAGCTCTGAAAGAATAAAATTACGTAGACTATATGTGCAGTGTTAACAAGAAGTAACACCAACAATAATAGTCTAAGTACGTGTGAGATAGAAGGAGAGTGTTGGGGAGAGTGTGTGTGTGGGAGACGGTGTGTGTGTGTGACTGAGTGTGCCTATTTAAGCTGAAAACTCAGGAGTCTGAATGCTTGCTCAGTACAGCAGGAGCTGTAATACCCACTCCCGAGTCAGAAGCACTGGCACAGACAGGCTCCGTAGCCTTTCACCACAGCTCAGCCAAGACCAAATACACAGGTGGGGTAGAGGGACACCCCAATATCAGCGTCTTCCTGACTCTGGATAGCAGGTCAAGTGGCAGGCTCTTGGTCCCAAGAACTGCAGCAAGTGGCAACACCATGGATGTGATGGGGTGCAGTGTCATGGCTACAGACCACAATGGAGCAGAGCAGTGGGTGGGAGGGAGAAGAGCCAGCATCTTCGCTCCTGTTGCAAACTTCCCCCAAATGTGGTATGGAACATGGGGTATAGAGGGTAGGTCCTCCTACACTTGTACCTTAAATGAGATTCCTGTTTACAATGTGCCCAATGACCTGGGCTTAAAGACTACCTAGCTTCTGAATGAAAATTGTGATTAGCAGCTTCACTCCTCCAGCACAAAAAGGAACGTTGGATACAAAAGATCATTTGTGTAGGAGACAGAATTTTTTTCACAGCCAGTCTCAGACTGTGGAATGAACTCCCACAGGAATTAAGGATCATCACAAATCTCATCATCTTCCACTGTAAGCACAAGGTGCATTTCTTTGATCTACCTTTTCTAGTATTTATATGTAGTAAGGCACATGTCTGTCTATACATTATGAAAAAAATACAAATACCTCTCTTGCACATATTTCTCCCCATGGAGGGAGGATGAGACAAATCAAGATGTTAGTCACTTCACTTAATGCAATAGTTCTCAACCTTTTGCAGTCTGGGATCCCCTTTGGCACACCAAAAAATTTTGTGGAACCGCTGTCTGTCGCTACCGTAGCCAGGATCTGGCCCATGTTGTTAAAGTCTGGGTCACGTGCCCAGAATCAGGCGGGGAGTGGGAGATGCTGCGGCCATGACCCCCACCCTCTCCCCATCCCCATGCCAGTTAGTGGGGCTGCTGTGGCCATGGCTCCCAGCCAGCCCCTGCAGGGGATTAGAGCGAGCTGCTGGGCTGGCGAGCAGAAGCAGCTTCGCCATGGCCCCTGGCCAGCCTATGCAGGGAAGTTGGGGCAGGCAGCCCCTGCAGGGGAGTGAAGCTGGAGCTGCCACCAGCATGTGCAGCCATCCAGCAGTGGCAGCAGGCAGCCCTCCGCACGCCTCCACGCCCGCTGGTATCCAGCCTTGGCAGGGAGCATCAGCTATGTAGCTGGGTTCTGGCCCTGGTTGGGAGCAGTGACGTGGACCCCCTGGAACATGTCCACAGACCCCCAGGGGTCCATGAACCCCAGATTGGGAACCACTGACTGAGTGTATTACTGAAAGGTGATCAGATACTACTGTGATGAGTCTATATAGAAGGTAGGAGACTAGGAAATGACTTAAGGAAACTTTCAACTGCTTCATGTTCTCCACTCTGTAGAATTGCTCCTTCTGTGTGCCCCTGGAATACAGTGGATGGGAAGGAGGCAGAGGAACTGGGCAGGCATGAGGAAAGGAGCAGGCTAAGCACAAGCTAGCTCAGGTAGAGAAGCTGTCTGTATGTATCTGGTAAAGAACAATCACTTTTGCAGCTCTCCCTGAATGCGCTAAATCAGGCTGGTAAGGTTCAAAGGCACAGAGGAATTTGTATAGAGTAAGAAAAGGGGTAGTGTAAGGATCCATAGATAAGAACCTAGGGCTTCAGAGTCTGGGCTGGATGATGCTCTCATAATGCTGCAATGAGGTTATGCAGAGCTATCCCTTGGGAGTACTCTGAAGAATAAGCACACAGCAAGTACCAACCAAGGGAGCCAGGGTGATAGTACCAATAAGGCTCTACGATTGGCCAAGAACACTATTTAACCAGCCTAATTGTGCCTTGCTTACTGTGCTTGCTTACCTTGTGACTCCTGGTTACTGAACCTGACTCTTTTGATTCTTCTACCTCCTGCACAATGACTGTTGTGCCTGATATGCAGACTCCTGTCCAGCTGTGACTTCTGGCCAGGCTGCTTACCCCCTTCCAATCCCTTTCAGGTAGTCAAGGGATGGAAGTGAAGGAAAGAGAAATAAACAAGTGAAGGCTGAGTGGCTCTTTTCCTTTTAAACAAGTTTTTTTTTCTTTTTTAATTATGGGATGGGTTTCTCATGAAGTCTGCTTTCAAGAGAAAGTGCTTTTTTGCTACTGTAGAAATTAGGATCTATTTGTCTGTGAGTGCCTTTGAAGGATTTCTAGCAGCATACTAAGGGAAAAAATGTTGGAAATAGTTCATGAAAAATATCTGACATTAAGATCAAGTGAACCACAAAACAGCTGACTTTCACCTAAATTCTTGCAACAGTTTGCCCAAGAAAAGCACTATGGCTTATGGATAATATTTTCTATTGTGATAGTGTACTTTTTATGTGCATTAAAGAATGGAAATGAATTATAATGCACATCAGGTACTTAGGCTATCTTATACAAAATCAGATTTGGCAATCGCTCATGCAGCTGTTGCAAACAAGTCCACCCAATCATCAGTACTTGTGTGCTTCATTCATCTCGTATATAAGATAAATAGAGAAGCAATAGACTCAGGACATTTGGAGATTCACTTTTAACAAAGTGAATGATTTTCTTTGCAGAACCAAGTCTTCTGGATTTTTTTAAGCAGTTTCACCTGCAGAATTGGATAGAGATTGCTTTCTCCGACTACTAAAGAAAGCAAAAGGAAAATGTTTTCTAAGCTGTGCCAAGCCTGTGACACTTTCAGAGTTCCACTAATGTCCTTTGGTGAAAGAGAAGAATCAGATGTAGATGTGGTGCCCTAAGTACACAGTCTGTTTTAATTTCTGTAAAGAGTGTATGCTCTGTGTTCAGCAACTAAATCTATCAGAAACCACTCTTGTTTGTCCTTGCCCTTGTCCCATCCTGTCTATGGTGTTCTCTTACCCCAATGTGTCATATGAAGTGCTGTAATTAGTGCTGTAAATTCATGGGGATAGGGCTATGTCTTTGTGTTGCATAAGTTCTATCATATTTGGGCGTACTTTATAAATAAAAATAGTTAAATTAATAAATAGCTAAATAAGGGCAACAGTGATGTCAGTGGTGATGATAATGCTAATAGAGTGAATGAAAGCCAGCTGGAGGATTCTACATAACTTTTAAAAGAGTTCTAACTTATTTATACAGTTTGTAAAGCAGTTGTCACATTTACCTATTGGAGTAAAAATTATGGGCCTGACTCTTCAATGCTTTGACAATCATTTAAATCCACGCACAGTAGGTGTAAAACACTACATTTCTGACTGGTAATGTTTTACATTTCCTTTGCACAGCTGAAATGGATGACATAGGTTCCAAAGTAGTGTGGACTGAGGCCTTTGTTTTGTATGCCCAACTGTTTTAAAAATCAGGAGAAGTGACAAGAACGTACTTGAGCGCAGGCTGCTGCTTTTTCGGTCAGAACCTGAAGATCTAAGTGAGACAAAAGACTGTGAATTCATTGAGACATCTGCTTGATCTGCATGATCATCTTGCCAAACCTGCATTGTGTAAGCATGACTTACGAGTCTCTTAACTTTCCCCCCCTTTTTTTGTGGTCATTTAGGAAGACATACTTGTATGGGTAGATGAGTTTCACAAAGAAACTGAGGCCACGAAGACACTGAGCATTGTCATGCATAACTTCCAGGTGCCTAGAAAATCACTGGGATTCACAAAGCTAGAGTGAGGCACTCAGGCCCCACATATAATGAATAATGAGAGACTAGGGCCAGCCCAAGGTTTTTTGCCACCCTAGGCCAGCAGCAATTTTGGCATCCCCCCCCCGGCTGCTAGCAGAGCCACTCTGCCTCCAGGATCAGGCCCCAGCTGGGGACGCTGCTGTGGGCAGGGAGTGGTACTGCCGCTGCTGGGATCCGGCCACAGGCAGGGGTCTGGCCCCAGCCAGAGAGCTGCACTGAGGGTAGGGAGTGGAGCAGCCCCAGCCCAGATCTTGGCACCCCCTAATTGTTGTTGCCCTAGGCAACAGTCTAGGTTGCCTCTATGGAAGGACCAGCCCGGTGAGAAAGAAATGCTGTAAAATGGGCTTCATAAAAGCCAAGTTATTAAGCAAATGTTCCCTGCCTAAGATAGCCAATGATGTTCCCTCCCTAAGTTGTTCCTTCTCTAAGACAGTCAATGGAAGATGCGCATGTGTGGAGTATGTGCTAAGTCCAGCCCCCATCAAAGGGTATGTCTACACTGGAATGTTAGGTCGACTTAGCCCACCTTTCATTGACCTAAGGTAATCCCTGGCCCCATTCAAAAATTATTAAGTCAAAGTAAGCATTTGCTTAAGTCAATTTAATAACTCCTGCCCTGAAAGTCAACTTAAGCATTACATTGACTTTTGAGGCCAGGAAGGGACCATGGCCCCACCCTCTGCCCCACCCTGGGTCCTGATCTGGCTCTGGGATTCAATTTGGCCCCAGCCAGTGGTGGCAAAGGGTTGGGAGCCTGATCCGACTCCCAGCCCCTTGCTGTGGGCGGGGGGGGGGGGGGGGGGCTGCGAGCTGGCTCCTGCCACATGCAGCAAGGGGCTAGGAGCCTGATCCAGCCCCCAGCCCATTGCCACAAGTGGAGGGGCGGGGTTGGGAGCCATCTCCTGCCACCAGCAGCCAGTGGTGTGGAGCTGGAGCTGGCCCTGAGTTGTTTGCTGCAAGCAGGAGCTGTATTGGGCTCTCAGACCCTTGCCAACAGTGCCCAGGGCCGGATTGGACCCATGGGGACAGATCAGGGCTCCAGAGTCAGATCATACCCCATGATGGGGCAGGGGGCAGGGCCTGAGCCAGTCCTGGAGTATGTCTACTAGCGTAGCCATACACCACAGTTGACTTAACAAGGTCAGCTTAACATCTATCTTTTTAAGTCAGCTTAAAATACTCCCCCCCCCCCGAGTGTATACATAGCCAAAGAATTTTAGTGCCCGTCTGGGCTACGTACAAGGAGATAACCCCTTCTGCTTGAGTCTCAGCAGCATGTCCCATCTTAGAACTAGGTACATACAGCATTTTTGCTACTGGTCAGGAATGAGGAGGGCAATGGGGACCTTTTTTATAATCTATTCATTAGCATATTCACTTGGCATGTGGGGGACCCTTGCCCACTTCAAGTTCTCTTTTTGACCTGAAGCAGAGAAGGAATTTGAACAAGGATCTATTATCTCCCACATAAGGGCCCCAATCATTGAGCTATGAGACATTCTGAAGTGGGGCTTCGTCGTTTTTCTGGCTGAAGTTATTCTACTCTGAGGCTATGTCTACCCCTTATTCTGAGGCCTGATGCTGTGATTTTGGAGCCTAAAGTTAGACACCTAAGTCCATTGGTGACTTGCACTCACATCTCTAACATACGAGCATTATTAACTATGAGAAGGTAGGAGATTCCACTTGTTAGCAGATGGACTCAGGAAAAGTCAGGAAGTGACTCCCTTGGCTGCTCCTCTGCAAGCCTATGGAGCTGCATGCTTGTACTTCTCCCTGTGCTTTCTGTGGCTCAGCACATCTCAACTCTTCCCTTCCTTTGGATGGTCACCAGTGGGGCACGTGAAGAGGTACTATGCAGGTCTCCAAAGGAGGCTGCAGCCCCACTTCTTGCTATGGCTCAGTCCGCACTCTCCCTTCCCAGTCTGCAGCCCCTTAGCTCCTCTGAGGACCCTGTACACGGCCAGGCTTGCAAGGGTGGTGTGGGCTGAGCACAACCGGCAGGCAAGTTTACAGGATTGCAGCCAGAAAAAGCAGGTTCCAGGATTTCCCTCCTTGGCTTGCGCTTCATACACCTGCCTGTAGGGGGAGCTGTTCTTCCAGAAATAGGCACGAGTAAGTAAGCAGTCTGCCTTTGGGAAGGTCCAAATCCCATCAATATTCCTAGGTGCAGAATTGCACCTCACTTCAGTGTTAGTGGGATGAGATTGGGTCCCATCTATTTTTTTGCCATTAACAAGAATTTGTGAATATCAGGATTGCTATTAAGCACAATCCACTGTAACAGATTTATAAATTCATTTTGTACTGACTGTATCTTACGAATATTCTTTAGAACCTTCAGAATGACATTTTAATCTTCCCAGGTTGCGTTTGTCATGGGAGTACTAGACTTGTTAGATGGCCAGAAAATGTAGACCCTGTTTGTCATCTACTCATACTTTTGAGAATATGGGGCTAAACTCCTTTTACAAAATTCTGGTAGTCTGAGTGGGCTTTAAGGTGGATTGGAATTATATTTATGCCAAATTTAAGGTTCTTTACTTTGCCAGAATAGGGTAAAATGGCTTTAATGTAAAGGGCAAGGAGGCCTCAGATTTTCTACCATGCTTATTTCCTTTTTGCTTTTTTTTTCTTTCAGTCTGTACAGTCTCTAAAAATAAAACAGAAGGGACTAGCAGCTTATTATGTGATTTCTCCTATGAATTAAAATAAATAAATAAAGAAATCACTCAGTCAGGCATTAGCTTCTAAATCTTGTTTCCTAAGAGTGAATCTTCAGAGCCCTTCAAAACTGCAAATGCATAATCATGGAATAAAACTGGCATTTTGTGGAAGTAATAATAATTATCCATAATCTACAAAACAGCCCTTATACTATTATTATATGACAGAACACTCCACTGGTTTACAGAACTAGAGAACTGACAGAATTACTGAAGAATTCTAGCTAAAGAAAAAAAAAACTTTCTGATGGGAAAAACAGTTTTTATATCTTGTCAAAAAATACACATTCTTACAGAAAACCAGGTTTTCTAAAACAGTGTTTTATTGTAAAAAATGTCTTCATTCTACAGAAAATGTTCTGAGTTGTGAAAAATACCTGGATGCTTCAAACTCAAATATTTTTGTTTTGGCCAGAATATTTCAAATGGCACCAGTGTGTCTCATATGAATTATATTTTAGGTGTCTCTTGCTCCTGTTCTCTTACATGATCTAGAATCTGTAGCTGTCCTACTTCTTCCATGAGGTGTCATTGCCAGGAGCTGCTGTGACATGCCTCCACCCCATGTAGAGTGCGAATAAAGTAGTGTGTCATGTGGGATTGTAATAATTTTAATAAATAATACATACTGCTACTAATAATAGATGCAATAATTTCAAACAACTTCTCTTGCTTAAAAACTTCAAATTCTACCCAGTGATAACTATTACAATACACCCTTTCTTAAACTCCAGTGTTCATCAATTAATTATAAATCACAGACATGCAAGATTGGAAGGGACCTTAAAGTCATGTAGTCCAGTCCTCTCTGCTGAAGTACACCTAGGTTTCCAACATGTGGCCCAGGGGCCAAAAGTGGCCTGCAGGATTTTTCAAAGTGGCTCATTGCTCCCCTCCTGTTGGTTGCAAAAGAGAGCTGCTGCCTAAGGATGCAGGCAGACCTCATTGCCATGAGACTGCAAGACTGGTGTAGATTCCTTGCTATAGCCAAGGGAGCTGACCATAACAGGGAGCATGGCAAAGCAGTTCACCTGGGTCCCTAGCTGCTGGGTCCCTGCTGGAGCCAAAAGGAAGAGAGCAATGATTTCCTGTTCATCTTGCTGCAGAAGGGACCCATTGCCTAGATGGAGGCTACAGGTGGAGAAGAAGGGGCTACTGGGGGAGGGCAGGAAGCTGCTGGTGAAGTAGCAGGACCTACCATAGTTTAGGAGAGGCAAGACACTAAAAATCAGTGCCTTCCAATTTGGCCTGCACTTAGCACTGTGATTTAGGTGCCAGACCATGCACTTCAATGTGTAGTGATAGTCATTCATCTACACTAGTGCTTTGTCTATGATTGTGACATACTTTGTGTAATATGTAAGTGTAAAATAATGAGTGTAAAAATAAGCACAGTAGCATCAAAATATTTACCTTAAATATGTAGTGATTTGTGTTCCTTAATGCTATATACATCAATGCATTTTATGAGTTGATAGCCTTCAAGATTATAAAAAAAATAATATTTGTGGTCCTGGAGCCAAAAAGGCTGAGAACCACTGACATAGACCATCCCTGACAGGTATTTGTTTGTCCAACATGTTCTTAAAAACTATAAAATGATAGGGATTCCACAGATTACCTTGGAAGCCTATTCTAGAGATTAACTAAATTCTTACCCAAATGTGCCTTGCTAAAGATTAAGCTGATTACTACTTATCCTTTCTTCCGTGGACATGGAAGACAATTGATCAGCCTCTCTTTATAACAACTCTTCACAACCTATTTGACTATTACCAAGTCCCCTCTCAGTCTTCCTTTCTCAAGACTAAGCACCCATTTTTTAATTTTTCCTCATAGATCAGGTATTCTAAACCTTTTGTGATAAAATAATCTTCCATGATAGGTCATGGTTTAAATTGGTGTGGTTAGTAATTTGCTGTATCAGATATAATACTTGGACAAATTAGAGAAAGTCCAGAGAAGAGCAACAAGAACGATTAAAGGTCTGGAACATTTGCCTTATGAGGGAAGATTGAAAGAGCTTTGTTTGTTTAGTTTGGAAAAGAGGAGACTGAGAAGAGACACAATAACAGTTTCCAAATCCCTAAAAGGTTGTTACAAGGAGAAGGCAGGAGAAAAAATGTTCTCCTTTACTAGTGATGACAGGACAAGAAACAATGGGCTTAAATTATGGAAAGGGAGGTTTATGTTGGACATTAGAAAAAAATTCCTAATTGTCAGGATGATTAACCACTGGAACAAGCTGCCTGTGCAGATTGTCGATTCTCCACCATTGGCAGTATTTAAGAGCAGGTTAGAGAAACACCTGTCATGATTGCTTTAGAAGGTAATTGGTCCTATTATGACTGCAGAGAACTGAGCTTGATGACTTGTCATAGTTTCTTCCAGTTTCTGTAATTCTCTGGTTCTATCCCATTGATTATCTGATTGCAGGAATGAAGAAGTCATCTGATCACTTACAGTATTGCCGTGCATAAGTCAGAGTGAACTTTTCATGTATTTTCTGTGGTCATTGTACACAGTATAGCCTGATTCACATTTATACAAAGTTGAATTTGCATTACTCTATCTGTGTAAAAGGGTCTTCAAGTGGCATACATTTAAATAAAAAAAAACATTGTAAAGCTTTTTTGCACTAGCAGAATAGCATGAAAGAGTTAGTGTAAATAAGAATTAGACTCATAGGGTATGTACACACTCACTCTTTAAATTGAAACAATGCTGATTATTTTGATTTCAAAGATTGCATGTCCACGCTATGCTTCCTTATTTTGAAATAAGAAGCTTCCTCATTTTGAAATAAGTCATTTTGATATAATAAAACCTAACGTTATATCCAAATGACAGTTAAATCAAAATTATTTCAACATAATGTACTGTGGATGCGTTATTTCAATTTAACTGTTATTTTGATTTAATACTTTTGGCCCTTCTCCTTCCCAGGGTGCTTTCCTTTTTCTGTATATTGGGTGGGGGCATAGCCCTTCCAGGAGGCCATGTTGCCATACCTGCCATGGTGCCCCTCTCTTAAATCGAACTACAAGTACTGTCCATGGACATGCTAGTTCAATTTGAGTTTCTAGTGGGGACATGTTAAATTGATTTAAATCAGTTTAAGTATTTTATATTGATTTTATTAAATTTATTAAACCGCCTAAGTGTGGACATAGCCATAGACTTTAAGGTCAGAAGGAACAAATATGATCATCTTGCCTGACTTCCTGCAAAATGCAGGCCACAAAACATCACTCACTCACCCTTGCAATAAGCCTCTAACCTATGACTGAGTTATTAAAGTCTTCAAATCATGATTTAAAGACACGACAATACAGAGAATCCACCAGCAAGTGAGCCATGCCCCACGCTATAGAGGAAGGTGAAAAACCCCCAAAGCTCTAGCCAATGTATCCTGGGAGAAAATTATCTCGTGATCCCAGATATGGGGATCAGTTTAACCCTGGGCAAGTCTCAGCAGTCAGTTACCCAAGAAAGAGTTGTCTGTAGTAACTCAGAACACACCCCATCCAATCTTCTATCTCAGGCCACTGGCATATCTGCCATCAGTAGTGAGAACTCAGTCAATTGCAAAACTAGGTCATAGAATTGTAGGGTTGGAAGGGACCTCATGAGGTCATCTAGTCCAACCCCTTGTGAAAAAGCAGGACCACTCCCACTAAATCATCCCAGCTGGGGTTTTGTCTAACCAAGCCTTAAAGATCTCCAAAGGTGGAGATTCCACTGCCTCCCTAGGTAACCCATCCCAATGCTTCAACACCATCCTAGTAAGAAAGATTTTCCTAATATTCAGCCTCAACCTCCCCAGCTGTAACATGAAACCATTGTTCCTTGTTCTTTCCTCTGTTACTACTGAGGACAGCTGAGCTTCTTCTTCCTTGGAGCACCCCTTCAAGTAGCTGAAGGTTGCTATCAAATCCCCACAGTCTTCTCTTCTGCAGGCTAAATAAGCCTAGTTCCTTCAGTCGCTCTTCGTAAATCTTGTGCTCCAGCCCCTTTATCATTTTTGTTGCCCTCTACTGCACTCTTTTTAATTTGTCCATGTCCTTTTTGTAATGGGGTGCCCAAAACTGAACACTCACCAGTGCCGAATAGAGGGGAATAATCACATCCCTTGATGTGCTGGCAACACTGCTACTGATGCAGCCCAGGTCATCCCATCTTACCGTTCCCTCTATATATCAAGCTCCGTTTTGAAGGCAGTTAATTTTTTTTGCCCCCTCCAGCTCACGTTGGAAGGCTATTCCAGAACTTTACTGCTCTGATCATCAGAAACCTGTGTCTCATTTCAAGCCTAATTTTCCTGATAGTATGTATCCATTTGTTCTTGTGTCCACATTGGTTCTGGACTCAAGTAATTGCTCTCCACCCCTAGTATTTGTCCCTCTGGTATATTTGAAGAGAGCAATCATATCCCCCCTGTGTTAAATGAATGTGCATTCTTTCTCTTGTGAATTTCCAAAGGGATAGCCGTGTTAGTCTAATCCAGCAAAAAAAAAAAAAAAAAGCAAGGAGTTGTGTGGCACTTTAAGCCTAACAGATTTGTTTTTCGCATGAGCTTTCGTGGGAGAAAATCCCACTTCCTCAGATGCTTCGAAGATGGGTGAACTTACAGAATGGAATGAAAACCTTACATTTATTTTCATTCCATTCTATAAGTTCACCCATCTTCGAAGCATCTGAGGAAGTGGGATTTTCTCCCATGAAAGCTCATATGAAAAATAAATCTGTTAGGCTTAAAGTGCCACATGACTCCTTGTTTTTTTTTTGCATTCTTTCTCTGTCAGATATTCAGAGAGCAGGTGCAAATGTTGTAGCTCCAAAGACATTTAAACATGACAATGGTTATTATATATTAGAAATATTGGCTTTAGCCAGTTTTTATGTACCACATTATTTTAGCTATTGCTTACTTAACTATTCAGAAACCACCGACTGTAGCTTTTTAGGAGAGATAGGGCCTGCTCTTCTCACAACATTGTAAACAGGGGGCAACTTACAAAATCAGTGATATAAAACTAGTTTATGGATGAAGAGAATTAAGCTGTAAGACTTTGGCTCAGGTCCTGAGTGGCATTTAGATGCCTAGCTGTGTTTGAGATTCAGGATCTTCCTCTTTTGGGTTATGAACTGTGATACTGCATAACTGAACTTGCTCTATTTTCATAAAGTATTAAATTTTTATAGCATGGGGCTTGAAACAAATCCTCTAGCACAAATAGTCCTGCACTTCTGGATAGTTTGGATCTAAAGTTTATGGCTCAGGACTTTTACTACCTAAGATTTATTGTTCTGCAGTTTTTAAATAGAGTGATGTACTATTATTTGTATTATTGTAGTGCCTGACATCTTTGTCAGTGACTGGGGCTCATGTTATGCTAGGATCTGTACAAATACAGAACAAAAACAAAACCTTTCTTCAAAGAGCTCATATTGTAAGTATAAGAAAAGAGACAATATATGACTGGAGACAGACTGATATGCAAAGAAATGATGGTGTAAGATCAGTCATCATGATATGCAGCAGTCTCAGAACACCAGCAGCATAAATGTTGTCAAGTTGTGTTCACACGTAAAGTGTTATTTCAGAATAAGTTATTTCAAAATAAAATTCTTATTTCACAATAACTTAAATCAAAATAAGGAAATGTTAATTCAAAATAAGGGAAACCCTCAAAGCGAAATAGCATGCCCTGTGTGTGGACATGCTATTTCACTTCAGGCGAGGGGCAGCATGGGAGGTGTGTCAACATGGCCCCCTCGCTGGGCCATGCCCTCCTGAGAAGGAGAAGGGCAAAAGTGTTATTTTGAAATAACTGTTATTTCAAAATAACATGTCCAAACAGCGTTGTTTTGAAAGAACCATTTGGAAACAATGGCTATTTCGATTTCAGGCGAGGTTTAACTATTTCAAAATGACGGCCGTTATTTCAAAACGACGGAGTCCCATCGTTTTGAAATAACGGAAGGTCATTTGGACATGCCAGGCTTTATTTCGAAACAATGGCTGTTTTGAAATAAAACCCTGGTGTGGACACAGGCAAGTTCTTTGTAAACATTATGATAACGGTGAGCTTTGAAGATGGATAAGTAGGTAGATTCACGGATGTTTAAAAGGAATTGGCATTGCCTTAAAATGTGCAGCTAACTATTTAATGTCTATATATGTGTATAAAGTGTGTGTTTATGTGTGTGTGTGTGTGTGTGTGTGTGTGTAATATATTTGCAGTATGTAGGATAATTCCTACAGTAACCAAAGGGAAGTATTAGGGAACACTGACAATATGAAGGTATCCATATCTGTTATTAAGTCAGTAGTGTAGCACAGAAGAAAACCTGAAAAAAAAATTATTGCTTCCGCTCTACACCTAACTAAATTTCTTCTTTTATTTTCTCTCTGACTCTCTTGTTATTATACTAGTATTTTTTGCCTGACCTGGACAAAAGACATCTATCACCTGTGCATATCCAAAGGAGATCAGCATATGCTGTGCTCAGATTACACTGTGCTGACCTACTTGGTCTTTTCTGTGAGCTTTGCCTTAAGTGGGTATTTCTGCTCTGTCAATCATGTGTGTGATACACATCTGTTCTCCTCCCTTTCCCCCATCATCAATCTTCAACCTGCCGTGAACTCTATGCTCCTGTGCTGCTATGATACTGTGCTGCCTGGAATGTACTGTTATCTGGATTTTTTTCAAGTATTCTGCCAAAGGCAGGAGATGAATAACTAGATCAAAACTGTGTCTAGTATACAGAACCCCACCTGTGCTGGTATGCCATTTGTCCATCATTTCATTTCCCCGTGTTCTGGGAAACCTACATGAACTCAATAGCAACTCTCTGATAAATGTAATGGATAATGAAAAGGTGAGGTTAGGAATAATCTGCACAAGCCTGGACACAATGACTGAGAATCATTTTCTTATTGCAAATCAGTCTATAATGTCAGCCCCTCAATTTCACGCGTGTCTTTACAGATGCTTTTCACAATACTAACTCTGTGGCCGTCACTGAAGAGCTTTGCTTCAGAAAGATCCAGTGACTTGTGATAGGGGAGAATTAGGAATAATTTGATTTAATTATTGGATTTCTGATGAGGATATCATTATCTATCCACTATCCAGACCTATAGAAGTTAATAGAGAATGAAGTTTTTTTCAGAAAATAACTATAGCAACCTAAAGGACAAGAACCTCGGTGTCAGTATATTGGCATAACTTCCCTGAAATCAATAGACCAATGCTGAGTTACACCATTTGAGAATCTAACACATGTATATTCCTAGAGAATTATATCCCTGTTCTTGCATTTTATTAGTTTGCTCAAAGATTCTTTAGAAAGCTCCAACTTCTCTATTAAATTATACAGGATTTTATTTAAGGATGGATAATTCCCAGGTGGTACCTACTCTTTTCCCATCCACCAAAATTTAATTATTTTTTCTCTTTTTATCCAGAAACATCTCTATCTATTTCATAGAAGTGTATGTGCTACACGTGGCTTCAACTCTAATCCACATCAAACTTTGAGGAAGTTTGTAGCCATGTGTTGCTGTTCAGATTCATGTCAATTTTTTTTATAACCTAAGAAAAGATGAAACCCATAGTGTAAAGGGAAAGAGAGTAGGAGTTGGCTGCAGCCCATTTATAGCAAACCTTAGTTCCCCATGGATTCCAAATCTGTTTAAACTCTCAGCTGAGAATGTTAAAAGGTAGCTTTCTGGAGCAGAGTGCCTCTTACCTGCCTTCTTCCTTCCAGACCTAATTGATATAGTTTAGAACTGAAGACTAGAAGAAACCTTTTTTATCTGAATTCATGTAGAGCTACAGAAACTTAAAAACATAAGGCAAGAAAGGCTGCCTGCCTTGGAAGAGCATTTGGGGACTTTAAAATTAGAATTTGATTTAAAACTTCAGGTAACAATGTAGACAGGAAAAGCGAGCTCCTCATTTAAAGAGCACTATTCAGAAAGGAAAATAAACCAGAGGTCAGAGATTCTGTATGGTCCTTTAATTCCTTTATACTTCAGAAGCTTCAGTTACATTGTTTGAAATTATTAGGATGAGGGCTGCACCCTGTCCTGGTCCTAGTTATCTCTATAGGTAGGCAAAACAAACAAGGAGTCCTGTGGCATTTTTAAAGACTAACAAAGTTATCACATGAGCTTTTGTGGGACAGATCCCACTTTATCAGATTCATGAATCAAAGAGTCATAGAAACTGGAAGCGATCATGGGTATGTCAAAACTGGAGGCTCAGTTACGTCAACTTAATGAGGTCGACTTAAAGTTGACTTAATGTTAACCTTGTTAAGTCAATTTAGAGTCAGCATTCAAAAGTCCTTTGGACTGCCCACATCTACACTGGCAGCTGCTAGGTTGACTTAACGCTTAGGCTGGCCTTATCAAGGTTGACTAATCCCCATCTACAATGGCTTAAGTCAATTTAATATGGTTGACTTAAGCGTTTAGTTGACCTTCCAAGGTGGAGTTATTAAGTTGACTTAAGGAAGCAGGTAAGTCAACTAAATAAATTCCCAAAATGGCTGGAGCACTCTTTAGGTCGACTTAAGGAGGGTTAAGTCAACCTAAGGCTCCAATGTAGACATGTCCCATGAGAGATCATCCAGTCCAGTCCCCTACACTCATAGTAGACCCAATATCCTGTTACACCATCCTTGACAGGTGCTTGTCTAGCCTGCTCTTAAAAACTTCCAATGATGTCGATTCCACAACCTCCCTAGGTAACTTGTTCCAGTGGTTAATCACCCTGACACTTAGGAATTTTTTTCCTAATGTCCAGCCCAATCCTCCCTTGCTGTAGTTTAAGCCCATTGCTTCTTGTGCTAACATCAGCAGTTAAGGAAAACAATTTTTCTCCTTTGTCCTCATGACAACTACTTAGGTACTTGAAAAATATTATTATGTCCCCTCTCAGTCTCCTCTTTTCCAGACTAAATAAACCCAGCCCTTTCAATCTTCCCACATAAATCAAGTTTTCCAGACCTCTAATCATTTATGTTGTGCTTCTCTGGACTTTCTCCAATTTGTCCACATCTTTCCTGAAATAAGGCCCACAGACCTGGACGTAATACTCCAGCTAAGGCCTCATCAGGGCTGAGTAAAGAGGAAGAATTACTTCTTGTGTCTTACTTACAATACTCCTGTTAATACATCCCAGAATGGTGTTCACTTCTTTTGTAACAGCATTACACTGTTGACTCATATTTAGCTTGTGGTCCACTATGACACCCAGATCCCTTTCCACAGTACTCCTTCCTACGCAGCCCATTTCATACATGTGCAGTGGATTGTTCTTTACTAAGTGGAGTACTTTGTACTTCTCTTTATTTAATTTCATTCTCTTTACCTCAGACCATGGAGATTACAATATGAAAGGCGATGTATAAATGCAGGAAAGGGTAAGTCATGAGGTCAGTTCTGAATTTTTTTCAGTAAAACTAGCAAGTTTTTTGGATTCAAACAATGTGGAATAACAGATAAGAAGGAAGGAAGGTTAAAAGAGAGAAAGATCACATTTTGTAATGAATGAACCAGTTCAAATCTCTATTCAGATGCATGCTAATAGTTTCAAATTTGCATATTAATTCTAATCCTGCATTTTCCCTTTCAAGCATTGACTTAAAGTGTTTTCTGTTGAAGCAATGTTACAGACTTGTCTTTCATAGAATTTGCAGGGAAGTTGAAGTGTTCCCATATTGGTTTTTGAATGTTACCATTTCTGAAGTCAGATTTGTGTCCATGTATTCTTTTGCATAAAGACAGTCAAGTTTGTCTGATGTATAATTCAGAGAAGTATTGTTGGCACATGGTAGCATAAATCACATTGGTGGATGAGCAGGTGAATGAGCACTCGATGAAGCAGCTGGTTTGATAATGTCCTATGATAGAGTCATTTGAGCAGATATGTGGGTGGAGCTGGCAACAGGGTCAGAGATCTGTGCCTGTTTTAGTGTTCCCGTTGTTAGGTCTGTAATTGCTAGTGAGTATCTGCTTATATCGGGGGGTTGTCTGTAAGTGAGGAGAGGTCTACCTCCCAAGGCTTGAGAGCATGAGGGATCATCTTGTGGACTAGGCTGTAGGTCCTTGATAATTTGCTGCAGCAGATTGACTTGAGGGCTGGTGGTGATGACCAGTGGCGTTTTGTTGTTTTTTCTTGATGTTCTTGCTCTGTAGTATTTGACTTCTGTGTACCCTTCTGGTTCTGTCAGTCTGTTACATCACTACTCCAGGTAAGTATTGTAGTTTTAAGAATGCTTGATAGAAATCCTGAAGGTGACTGTCTCTGACTGATTGGTAGACGCAAATGTGGTTGTATCTTAGTGCTTGGTGAGAATTCTCCTGGCATGTGGAATGCCTGTGGTGAAAAGTTGCACATCCCTCTGCTGGAGAAGTCTTGGGATGGGATGAGGAATGGCTGGAATACACTGATCTTCAGAGGCTCTCTAGGCTCCTCTGGTTCTTTTAGCCATACACAGCTACAGCTCAGCAGGGTTTGTTTTTTTTGTTGTTTTTTTTTTAATTACTTAATGGCTGAATAGGACAAGGCTGGCCTCAAAATCATGGACTTTCAAACAGCTTCTGTGTAATTTCCATCTTTTACTGGCCACACCTCAGGACTGATGCCTTTGAAATCAGTGCAAATTCTGACAAGAAAAGAAAAACAAACAAACAAGTTTTGTCTGTATTTTGTTTGTCCCTTCAGGCAGTTCACAGAATAAATTACTCAGTATGTACAAGGATGTCAAAACCTTATTGTTTGTAACTGATGTGAGCTGATGCAATGGAAACAAAGAGATCTCCACACTGAAGCCATTGCTAAATGGGGACCCAGTCCTGAAAATCATCACTTGAATTTGTTTGACTAAAGTTTTGTCACTAACTATATTTGTGAATATTGTTTTTTTACTTTACAATTGTAGATATATGAATATGCAGCCATCAGCTACATTAGTTGTGTGCATCTCTTGCCCGCCTCCACGCCCCCATTAGGTGACTGTTAACTTACAGGAGAAGTGGTAATTCTGTAAGATTCCCAAGAGTCTCTGGTTAAAATTCAGCTGTCAAACAGAAGAGAGTAGGATAATTTCTCTGCCTCTCACACAGTTTCCCACCCCTTTTCCCCAGGATACTATTAAACCATCCTTTCCAGAGATTAATTATCACTAGGACTCATAAAAATGCTTTGGAAGAGCAAATTGTTTGCCTTTAGAATGTAAAAGATTGTATCAAAGGGTTTTTCTTTAAAAAAAATTGTTCCCAGGGAAGCATTTTATGGAAGGTATTCCTGCCATCATCCACATCTCAAATTATACAAGTTAAATGCTAGGAGGTAGTGCAGTCTAATGGCTGTGGCTTTAGAGTCAAGGGATCAGGGGTCTTTAATTGCCTTCCTCACTGCCTTTCTCTTTCCCTCCCCATACTTTTTTTCTATTTCTTATTGAATGTATTGGATGAGGTTTTTCAAAAGCACTCAATATTAACTGAAACTAGTGGGAGTTTTGCAATTATGCTTCAAAGGGAGCAGACTTAGATCAAGTTCCAAAGGCATAGCCATATTAGTCGAGTTTAGACGTGGCCAAACTGCGGCTCAGGAGCCACATGTGGCTCTTGAATGAAAAAGTGTGGCTTGCAGAAGAATGTCAGCAAATCAGTTTAGTAGGTAAAAGTATATGGCTATATGCATCAGTGCGGCTCTTGAAGGCTTAATAATCAACTTGTGTGGCTCTTGAGTTCCACAAGTTTGGCCACCCCTGGTCTAGTTCAACAAAAGAAACAAGGAGTCTAGTGACATAGACTTAGATCAATACTTTGAATACACTGTAGTTCTGGGGGACAATGTGCAGACATTTCTTGTAAATTTTTGTTTCTAGCAAAGTAATTTTCTTTGTGCAGGAGTTCTGTCTCCCTCTTCCAGTCTTGGATATGAGAAATCCTTCAAGTTTTTCTTCAGTGACATTTTCCTCCCCCACCCCCTGTGCATGTACTCCGTGGACATAGGTGTTATGATGGTAGTTATTACATACATACAGTGGCAGCAGTGGGATTTCTGAGGAACCTCCGGCCATTTAAATCACATGTAGCATCTTACTGTTAAGTAAACTCACTCAGGATTTATTCCTTTGGAATAAATGGAGGGGCACATCTTAAAATAGCATGATGGTGATAATGGAGCTGAAGTATAGAGTTCAGCCTATGAATTTAAATTTAACATATAGTACTGATGAGTAACAAAATTTTATATGGTATATCCAAGCCTCCATGGCATTCAACTTGTTAGTTAATAGATAATAACAACAACAACAATAACAATAATAATAACTAATGAAATAAAATGCATTTTTATTATTTCCTTTCAGTGCCTACAATACGCACGGTACTACACATAAATGAGAGCAAGATGTATTCCCTGAAGAGCTTACATTCTCAAAACGGAGGATCAGAAAGTTAGAGGAAAGTGAAAACACAATATTCTAAAACCAGGGGGTCAGCATTTCAATCTTCTTGATCACTCCATTGACAATTTGCTAATTGTGGTGCTCAGACAGATGAATACCAGATCAAAGCTTCAAAGAGGAGCTGCTGAGATTAAATTTATTTGCAAATTTGACTACATTGCTTCAGGGCTTCGTAGGGACTTTGGATTCTCATTACAACAGGTGAATTGACCTCATCTTCATCTATATGCTGTTTCCCAGTGTTTGAAACTAAACTTCTTTAATTTGCTGTTACAGGATAACCTGATCCCAAGACTTACATTTCCTGACATGGATTTCCTCCCATTTTTTAAGTTCCCCCATCTTCAAAGCTTCTGCTGAAGTGGGATTTTCTCCCATGAACGTTCATGCAATAAATCAATTTATTAGTCCTTAAAACTGCCACAGGACTCACTGTTTGTTTTACTGAACAAGACTAACACAGCTGCCCCTTTGGAATATAAATATACAAGTCACCTACAACATGGTCACATCCTGATAAAATATTCTTTAAACTTTTAAAATATATTGACTGACCCCAAGTGTACAACAGCTTCCTTCCTCAGGAAGAATAGTTAGTGGCCATAGGTAGAGGCAGGGGTTAAAGTAAGGGGGAACGCCCCTGAACACCATTCCGGAGCCCACTGTTCCAGGCCCCCTAAAAATAGGGGAATGTCTCAGAATGTTGCATTCCTGGACCCCCCCCCAAAATATGGGGACAGGTAAGAAAGCTGAGTTCTGGGGCCCCCTAAAAATAAAAGGGTGCACCAGAGCCAGTGTTCCAGTGGATTCCCTCTGGGCCGAAGGAAGGGGGGAAGCTGTGGCTGGGGCCAGCCCAGCCATTCCTCCCTCCCCTCCCTGGAGCCTGTGTGGCTCTGCTTCTTCTGGCTAGTGCCTGTCTGTACGCGTGACCAGGCCCCAGCCTCCAGCCTCAGCTCCTCCTTGCCGGCCAGCTGGCTGGCCAGTGCCACGGCCTCCTGTGTCCTGCCCAGCTCTTCGGCCAGGTAAGGGGGTTGGGCAGGGTTGGGGTGATCGAGCAGCCAGTGGGGAAATTGGGGGGGGTAGGAAGGGTGCATGGGGCGGGGATAAAAGGGGTCATGATGGTGGGCTGGGGAGGGCTGGTGGGGGCTGAAGAGAGTGAGGGGTTAAGAGGGCTGGAATGCAGACAGCGAGTTTAGGGAATGGGGGTTGGGGCTAAGAGGGACATGGGGAAAAGGGTCTGAAAGGGGTAGGTGTTTTGGGGACAGTAGCTGAGGAGGGGGCTGGCATTTGGAGGGCAGTAGCTGGGGGGGCTGGCATTTGGGGGCAGGAGCTGGGGTGGGAGGCTGGTGTTTGGGGAAGGAGCTGGGGTGGGGGCTACTGTTTGGGGGCCAAGAGCTGTGGTGTGGGGTAGGGAGGGCTGGCATTTGGGGGCAGGAGCTGGGGTGGGGAAGGGGGCCCACACATGCAGGAGGGAGGCCCACCCTTGTGGGAAGGGGGCCCACCAGGTTAGGAGGGTTCCAGGGCCTGCCAAATTCAAATCAAATCAAATCAAATCATAGGGCTGGAAGGGACCTCATGAGATCATCGAGTCCAACCCCCTGGGAACTGAACCCATTATACTTTAACCCCTGCGCAGGGAGCTGGTGGCACATCCTAGGAAGTAATGGGCTGCAGGATCCAATGTTATGCTGCTCTTAATAGTTTCTTGTTACAACTTTTACTGGCTTATCGGCACATCAGAAGTTATGCATGGCTAGAGTATCTTGCCTACATAGTGTGGATAACTGGACAGTACAGGATAGGCAGCAAAAGCCTGACTGGGATCCTAGGGCTAGTGTTACCAGATACCAAAGCACAGAAAGGAGGACAGGGAAGTATTGAAAAGAGGACATTGGAGGACACATGGAGAAATGTAGTATTAATGCAATATTCTTCTGTTTTTAGGGGGTCCTGGAATGCTTCCCTCTAAAAACAGGTGTTCCGAGGCATTCCAGCATACTTTCACCCTGTAAGTAAAAAGCCAGACAAAATCATGTATTTTTAAAATGCCTGCCAGATGGAGGATGTGAAGGTAAAATGTCCTCCTTTCATCTGACATCTGGTAACACTATCTAGGGCTGTACTCATATAACTTACCTGCTCTAAAGCCTGTTCTGTGTTGTCTTCACAACAATTTCACCCATGCTAGCTGGGCTTAAGCTAGGTTAGGCAGGCTTTTGAGGTGTAGACATACCCTAAATTTCAAGAAAGTGTTGGACAGATTTTTCAGTTTCACTGTCTCTCTAGGACAGGTACTGATCTTTTATCCCTGAGTTTCATAAAAGCATGTGTGAAGAACAAATCTCTTGCCTACAGGATTGCAGCAATTGGCCAGTATTTTCAAAATATGTGTCAGGGAAGAAAATCTCCAGACATAAATAAGTCTGATGGTTTCATTTCCACTAAAATGATGCAGGATGAACACTCTGCTGCTCCACCAGTTGACACAGTTTATTTTCCAAGCACAAAGCATGAACAGTTTCAGGGGATGTACTTGGTATATTTGCTTGCCAAGAGGCATTTGCTTTCTCTTAGTTATGAAAGCATCAGAATGCAGGCTGTAGAGCAGGTTAGCAAACTTGGTGCATCCCCAGAGTCCATGTCAGATATACTGTCTCCACTGCTATTGTTACTGTCACTGCTTAGCTCAGGTAAGACAGCCCATGCACAGCTTTTGATATGTAGGTTATGACAAAGAGATTGTGTTTGAACAGGAAAACGAATTATTGGATTCATCAATCCCTAAAACTTCTATTACAGTAAGCATGTGCACCTCTGGAATATGGAGGTTATCAAAGGTTAGGGGAAGATTATTGTGGGAACCTTCCTTCAAATACTGGCAACACCACAGTGCCATGAAAGAAATGGACCTCCTGGGACAACAGAGGGTGTTCCTAAGGATCAGAGCATTCTCCAGTCAGAGCATTCTCCATTCAGCACAGTAATCCAGCCTCTCCATCTCTCTGGCAGCGCAACTTCCAAGGAGATCATCGACTAATCTCTCCAGCCTGTTTCCTATTCTCCCATAGGAGGAAACACACCTTAAAGGAACCAAATTTTAGATTAGGAATTCACTTGATTCCAAGGGAAGCATCGTCTCTAGCATCACACTCTGAAAGATCCATCTCTGTCTGCAGTTTAAACAAAGTAGCTTTTGGGTATCTGCATGGTGGAAAGCATTATGCTTCCCCTCCTGTGTGTTTGGGGACTGTTCAGCTCATTTGCCTCCTGTCAGCATTGTGTAGCCTGTCACTCAAAATACCGGTGTTTGCTGACTGTGAGATTCTACCCCACCTCTATCGCTACCCTTTGGAGATTTATTAAATGAATGTATAAGGATTTATCTACCAGAACAGGCACAGCAACTTTTAATCTTGCTTTTGAGTCTTGATTTTGCAAGAAAATAACTAATCAGGGTATTTTTTAAGTGAAATCATGAGAAAAAATATATGCATCTTTGTTTCCAATATAGTCATGGTGAAGTGCACAATCATACTACTAGTAAACATATCATAGCTTTATTCTTTTCATTGCCTTTCCTATCCCCTTGTGTCTGAACCCCATGGCTGCCATAACTATCATGTCTATTATTTATTAACACAGAAAGGCATTAAAATGCAATTTTCTCACCGTTTGCTTCTTCCCTAATTACATGTCATTTAATACCCCAAGAAACTTAGCCCTGGAAGTCTTGATTTCTCCAGTAACACAGAGACACATGAGTTCATATTTAATCATAGCTTTTATTTTATCTGTAGTCTTTATGTGCTAGTTCATACCATATTTCAAGTATTCATTTTTAAATCTATTAGGTATTTCACATTCCTCCTGTCTTCAGGATAGATTTAACCCTATGACCCTAATTTTTCAGTTGTAAGCCTGGAAACCAGGTTCATCTGAAAATGGAAATACACTGACTGAAATTTATTAAACTTTCTAAAAAGCTTCTTGAGTTTAAAATACAACTTTCTTTAGTGTATTTAATGTGAGCCTGTGTGTCTTCCTGAATGGACACCGGAAGTCATTGTTTCCATAAATAGAAAACAATAGAGAAAACTTTTTTCAGGTGAATATGTTCAAGTCCAGAGTAATGCTCCCTCCACTCTCTATTCTAGGCTGTATGTTCATGGCCTCGCCCCCAGTGTAGATAGTAAGAGAAAGTAGGCTGAAGGCTGATCTACTTTATATTGATTACTGTCAGGTTCCCCTCCTGAAATCAGGACTGAGGTGAAGTTATGTCACCCCAATCCTTCACTCCTGAACCCTGACTTACCCCCCTTTTCTGTGTGAACTCCCACTTCAGGATAAGCTCACACCCAGCCTCCTTTGTGCAATTGGTTCTTCACCCAATGGAGGAACCCTCCAGCTAGCCTCTTATGGAACAGAACCCCCCAGTCCGAAATGCAACCTTAGGAACTACTGTCTTGGAGGGTTCAGTGCTCCTCATTGCATCCTATGAGCTCATTTACATTTGTCCATCAATTTTAATAGAAAAATGTTAGAAAAATGTCAAGACTTCCCCTTTTTTTGAAGGCTGCACTCCTTCGTATGGAAGGATTCTCTGTGGTGGACTACAATCACTGCAAAAAAGTGGCAGGGACTAGGGGTGACCAGAGAGCAAGTGAGAAAAATTGGGAGAATGGGTGATATGTAAAAGGCACCTCTATAAGAAGAAGTCCCAATACTGGTGCTGTCCCTATAAAATCACAACATTTGCACACTCTAGTGGGGACTCACTTGCTAGCAATGAGGAGAAGTCAGGGAGCAGTGTCATGAGGAGCCACTTCTGGAAGAGGCATCCAGAGGTGACTAGGGATTTTTAAAAATCACATTTTTGCCCAAAATTGGAGTAATTGATATGCTTTTGTACAACATCTAATTTTCTTCAAGATAGCACTTTTTGGTAATTTCCTGTCCTGCTCTCTCAGCAGCTGTCTTGCACACTTTTGGACTATACAGTGGACTTGCCACTTCTTTAATATATTATTTCGTTCAAAATGTGGTATGAAAATATTCTAAATGGCAAGCTATCTACCTGTGTATCTATATATACAACCTCTGTCACCATAATATTTGTGCATCTATGCTTGCAGCCATTAATGAAGGATACTTTCATTCTCTCTCTCTCTCTTCCCACTCCCCCTCCCAGGAATATGTAGTAAACAAAATAGAGAAGAATACAATTGACTATATAAACTAGATACTGCCCTAACTCAGTTGAGGTGTACAGGCTTATGCTCAAAGTGCACCGCTGCAGCAGGTTATTTGCACCCCACATATGCATTACGCTATGTACAACAGTTGAGAATCTATATCCCAATATCTTTCTAGTAGCATGTACCCCATCTACCTCTGAGGTTCTTCAGTTTAGGGAAAGCTTGGAAATTTACCAGTAAGCCTTCTGCTGTATTTAAAGGACAAGAACACTCACACTTCAACTGCTGGAACTTTCCTTCCCTCCTAGGCCATTCTCTTCTGTGGTTATTAAAATGAAGCACATTTAAGAACTTCCTTCTTGGGCTATTATCGTTAGGAGACTAAGATAAGCTAAATCCAAAGAGAAAGAATACATCTGGTTTTCAGGCTTAGGGGATGGCAAAGGCTGTATTTTTTTGGCAAGATTAGAAATGAACCTGCTTGAATTTTTCTTCTCTGGCAAAAGTCCTGGCTCAGAAGTTAGGGTCACAAAAGACTCCACTGCCCAGCTAAAGGATAGGAGAGCTCCTCTGTTTCTCTCCCCGTGGACTGTTTGCTAGGACTAGAGAGAGAGCTCCTAGTAGCTAGTCTTTCTACAGATATGAATATTGGGTCTTATCTTGCACCATTCAAGTCAATGGGGGAGGGTGTCTTTCTATTTATTTCTGTCGGTTTTGTACCAGGAATGTGCTTAAGAGAGAAGCAAATAATTTATTCAACACATTTAATCTCTTCCTACTTATGCAATGTTTATGATTTTCTTGAATGTATTTGTTGTTAGATATAAAAATTCTATCTGAAACATTTTACGACACAAGAATAACATAAAGTATAAGTGAACGAGTGATGCTTGAGCAGATGCCAGAGTACATTTGAAACATATGTCTGAAGATTATTTTTATTCCTTTCATGAAAATGATAATTTCTTATCATACATGAGCAAAAAGATTAGGCATTTTTTAAACATAAAATTGGTTACATGTTGGTAGTAATGGTTGGCCTTACAAGCAATAGTTTCCTGATGCTGGAGAATCACACTGATACTGCAGCTTTTGACTGAAGTTTTTGCTTCTGTGCTAGTAGCAGAGTAGGCATCCTCTGTGCAGTGCTTGTTTATTGGTAGATTAGCATGTGTGAGTTCAATATTTTTAACTTTGAAGAACGCAAATGTACAATATGCTTGTTATAACTACATAAAGTATAACATTTATTTTCCAAAATGAGACAGTGGGGTCAAAGTGTCATTGCTAAACTTGTGCAAATTTCTGCCCTCAGTTATTATCATGAAATGTCTTTTGAAGCATTAGGAGCTGTACACAAGTATCTTAGAACTATGTTTAGTCCCTGGTTTCATTTCAAGATACACAATCATTTTTTCCCTTTGTTTGTATATAATTAAGTAAGTACAGGATGCTGGAAACAATTATACAGTGCCATCTGTTGGAGGAAATCACTACCTTATATAACACATATAAATAATATATTTGCATAGAATAACTTGCATTTATCTAGTTAATCTGAGCTATAGCATTTTAAAATAGAGACTGTAAATAAAATAAACTTTTGCTTTTATACTTGTTCATTTCTCTTCTTGGATAAGGAAAATATATTAATAATCTTTACAATGAAACCTTCAGGAATATTCTGGAGGCAATTAATAAAAGAAAATAAATGATGTGATGGCTTTTTTTCAGTAATGAGGGACTTCTGTCATTTAAACTGCTACAGAAAGTCCTAGCAGTGTTTTTTGTTTGTTTGTTTCTTTCTTTGTTTTTTGGTGTGGTAGGGGGCTTCTCTGGTTGTGCCACTTCTGAAGGTCTCCCAGTGGTGGTGGGGCCAGCTGTGTTGTGCACAGTTTGACACACCACCAACCATCTTCTAACATGGAAAGGCTTGAGAACCTCTACTGTAGAGTCTCCCATGACAAAATCCGCTGGCAGCAAATATAGACTAAGGCACAATCAAGTTCTTCCTCCCCACCCCTACCCCCACACACTCTAGAACTTCCCTAATGCCCCTTTGGATTAAATAAAATCACTTTTAATTTAGAAGTTCCATTTTAATTCAGAAGTTCTGTAATATTGCATAAATGGAAATAGATACAAAGATGATGTTCTTAAAAAGTGCTCCTGAAATTAAGTAGTGTCTCTTTATTCACTTAATCAAATTTTAGCAGAGATGTCTTCCATATCAAACTTCGCAACTAATAATGACAAAATAACTCAGTGCTGTGAACTTTCTAAAAGACTGTAGCGAGATTCATTAAAGACAAGGAGACATGTATACTAATGTCGCTTATAATGATCATTCTGAGATTTGCTGGCCCCATCTATTTCAGATTGTGTTGAAAAATCTAACAGGACACATCTCCTAGAACTAATATGGTTTCGGCATTATATTTACTGCACAAAGAATGATCATGATATTTGATAACGTCTAATTTATCTTTGGTTATTTTTCTTCAAGGATTTCTCTTGCTTGTAGAGGTTCGTGATGCTTCAGGAAATTTCTTTTTTCTTTTACTAAGAAAATATTCTGATGACTATATAGGTAGAATAATGTGTGCCTAGTGTCTTGTTAGCCTCAGGGTGTTTTAAAAAAGATATTTATCTCAATGGGCTTATTCCATGAGGCAAAATGTAATAACAATTGAACATATAAATCAACAAGCCAGCCTACTGTGGATGATGACTTAATTCATTTTTTTCCCAAAAATACTAATTTTAATGACCCCTGTGAATATCTTCAGATGTGGTAGATATGACATGCTGTAGATCTGCATGAAAACTGACCTTGTCATTTCCCTTCATGAGGTTATGGGTCTAATCCAGCACCTGTACAATTCAGGTGGAGTTTTGCTTCACCGAAGATAACAGGATTGGGTTCTTAATTATATAAGTAGTAATCTGGCAGTTATCTTTTACATCATGCTCTTGCTTGTTCCAAGTATCTATGCTGTTTCCCCATCTTGTGGTTTCCCCTTCTAAGATCCATCCTTTTTTATTTTATTTTTGTGTCCAGACAGCTAGAACTCTCACCGAGAATCTCGTTGTCAGCCCATTGTCTACCACCTTAATTTCTTCCCCATCTCTGGCCTCCAAGACAACCATCTCACTTCTCTCTCGGATCAAAAATCTAGCTGCTAAAATAATCTTTGTTGCTTGTCTCGCTGACTGCATATCATTGATAATATCATGTGAAGAAATGAGGAAGAAGGTTTTCATCTAGTGTAGGGTAATAATGCTTTATTAGTTTATAATCCCTCTAGTTATGCTAATTGTGTTGTATATTTTAGAAGCCATTAGAAACCAGACAGAGTAGTGGTGTGTATGGAGGTTATTTGTAACACACACAGCTAAAAAACACAGCTATTAGGAGCCTGTCTCTGCCCAGATGGTTTCTTCATATTATCATTGCTGCGTTAAGAGTAAAAGATACTATCTTAAGGGTTCTTTATAAGGAAACAATATTTAAAAATAGATAGAGTCAGATCCTCAGCTGTCTCCAGGAAGCACATCATGCAAATTGGACATCTGACTTACAAAGGTAGTCTACAAGTGAGCAGGGGCTGCAGTATATAGGGCCAGTGCTCAAAGTACAGCTTGAGATCAGTGTACAATATGGCTATCATAGTCATGTCTGTTATGCTGGCATCAGAGAAAGTTGATGGCACAGAACATGCGTAGAAGCTTCTGGATCAATAGAGACTTGATTTCTCCACATACATTGTGATCAGTCTTCCAAGTACAGATGTGACAACATTTACTCCTGAGGGAATTCTTCACTAAAACAATTTTAATAAAAGCTGAAATATTTTAAAGTTTTGCAAAATTAGGCAAATATTATTTGTCAGTAAATACATGTGGGAAGCTCCAGTATAGCAGTGGGGAGCACAAACTACTGGCTGCATGGAGATGGGAGATCACTCTGCTGCTCCACACCCCTGGGGCATGGACTTGGTGATGAGGCTGAATCTGATCCTGATATACTGCAAGGGTCATGTCTTCCCCAGAACCATTCTGGGGCTCTGCTCCTCCATGTCAGGTGCACTAGGGGTAGGCAGGCAGGCTCAGTGCAGCAGGAAGAAGTGTGGAGGTGCTTCATGTGGAGGGATCCAGGTATGGGGCAAGAGGGTTCTGTGTGGGACAATCAAGGGTGAGGAGATCACTGGAGACATGTGCATGCAAGGTTTAGGAGTCATAGGTTGGGTCTCAGCAGGAAGGTATTTGGATATGGGGGATTGGGGCTTTGCAGGGGTGTAGGGGCCTGATTGGGGTGATCTAGATTCTAAGGGAGGGGGCATAGTGCAGTGGGAGTCTGGGTGCAACTGGTTCTCCTCTGCCTCACATTGGTGTAAATCTGAAATAACTTAATTGTGGTCAGTATAACATGGTTGTAAATAAGAGGAGAAATGTGTCCTTTATTTTCCAAAGTTGCAACATTACCTTGTACCTTATTTATTTTTTGCTAGGGAACTGAACAGTTCTCACAAAGATTTAAATTGGCTGGGCCTTTTTCCATCAATCTGTGCACTTCTGTGGGGCTAGAGGTTGTGTGAGGGAGAATAAGACAGAGAATGGCTGACATATCTGTATGTCAGAGGCACATAGTTTAAAAAAAAAAAATCCTTGAGACATTCCAGATGATTTTCAGCCTCCTCATCTGCGGGCAGAATGTTTTATTTTTTGATGTTGTCAAGATTTTCACTTAGAGACTGGGAAGAAAATGAAAATAACAAGAGATCTTCAAAAATATAATGCAAGTTGTTTGAGGTCAAGAACCTATTAAAGATGTCATTTTCGTAACCTCTCACAACATATTAGACTTCAGCAAAGTTGGCATTTGATTAAACATTCTAATGAGAGACAGTTTTATAACATAGTATTTTTAGTTATTAGCCTCAAATTTCTTTTTAAGCCAACAGTGTCCAAATAAACAGGCAATTAAACATTGTTGCATTTTCTTATGTTTTGGCTTTCTTGTTTTGTGAGGAATGTAGCAGTAATAATAATAATAATAATAATAATAATAATAATAATAATAATTTATTGTGTTTTCATTAAATGCAAACACAATATTAATGATTTAAGTCTTGCAATACTGTGAGGCAGTTTTATAATAAGGGTCTCTGATCAGTAAAAAGAAATTGGTAATGAGGAACTTTTGTGAGTGAGGATGAAGAGAAAGACATTGTGGGTTTGAGAATGTGAAGAAAGGAAGCGGAAGACAGCCTGAATAATTTACTTTCCATATCTTCATAGACATTTAAGAGAATTTTTCAGGTTGCAGCAGAATGCTCGAAGTAGCCTATAACTGCATTATCTTGGTATGGTGTCGGTGGCTACAATGGTAAGTGACCTTTTACATTATGTTGTCTTTCTCGAAGAAAAGTAAACCTGTAACAAACAACCCTTACTTTCTCTCTCTATAAATTTAGATAGAGGTTGCTTCTCCTGAAGAGAACTGATGGCTGCAAAAAGGAGTAAAGACTTATCCTCTTCATAAAGCATAAAAAGGACGCTTACAGGAAGTGGAAGCTAGGACAGATGACTAAGGAGGCATATAAAGACATTGCTCGGGACTCCAGGGATAAAATCAGAAAGGCCAAAGGACAAATGGAGTTGCGACTATCAAGGGATGTGAAGGATAACAGGAAGGGGTTCTACAAGTATATCAATAACAAGAAGAGGATCAGGGATGGTGTAGGTCCCTTACTGAATGGGGCAGGCATCCTCGTGACAGAGGATGAGGAAAAAGCTGAAGTGCTCAATGCTTTTTTTACTTCAGTTTTCACAAGCAAGGTCAGCTCCCAGCCCACTACACTAGGTACGGTAGACTGGGGAGAAGAAGAGAGGCCCTTGGTGACAGTAGGTCAGGTTAGGGACTGCTTAAAGAAACTAGATGTGCACAAGTCCATGGGGCCGGATGAACTGCATCCGAGGGTGCTGAGGGAGCTGGCTGATGAGATAGCAGTACCGTTGGCCATTATCTTTGAAAACTCGTGGCGAACGGGGGAGGTGCCAGAGGACTGGAAAAAAGCAAATATAGTACCTATCTTCAAGAAAGGCAAAAAGGACGATCCAGGGAATTACAGACCTGTCAGCCTCACCTCAATCCCTGGAAAAATCATGGAGCAGCTTCTCAAAGAATCCATCCTGAAACACTTGGAGGAAAATAGAGTAATCAGGAATAGTCAGCACGGATTTACCAAGGGTAAATCATGCCTGACCAACCTCATCGCCTTCTATGATGAGATGACTGGATTTGTGGATGCGGGAAGAGCCGTTGATGTGATATACCTTGACTTTAGCAAGGCTTTTGATACGGTTTCCCACAGCATTCTCATTGGCAAATTAAGGAAGTATGGGTTAGATGCATGGACTGTAAGGTGGATAGAAAACTGGCTAGATCAACGGTTTCAGCGTGTAGGAATCAATGGCTCCATGTCAAGTTGGCAGGCAGTAACAAGTGGTGTGCCCCAGGGGTCGGTCCTGGGGCCAGTTCTGTTCAATGTTTTCATTAATGATCTGGATGATGGGATAGATTGCACACTTAGTAAGTTTGCAGATGATACCAAACTGGGGGGAACGGTAGACACCCTAGAGGGCAGAGACAGGATTCAGGGAGACCTAGACAAACTGGAGCAGTGGGCCAAGAGGAATCTCATGAGGTTCAACAAGGATAAGTGTAAAATCCTGCACTTGGGACGAAAAAACCCCATGTACTGCTACAGGCTGGGGAGTGATCAGCTAAATAGCAGCAGTGTAGAAAAGGACCTGGGCGTCATGGTGGATGGGAAGCTGGATATGAGTCAGCAGTGTGCTCTTGCTGCCAAAAAGGCCAATGGCATACTGGGCTGCATCAGAAGAAGTGTTACCAGCAGATCAAGGGATGTGATCATTCCCCTCTACTCTGCACTAGTGAGGCCACATCTGGAATACTGTGTCCAGTTTTGGGCTCCCCACTACAAAAAGGACATGGACAAATTAGAGAGAGTCCAGAGGAGGGCAACCAAAATGATCAAAGGGCTGGAGCACAAGCCCTATGAAGAAAGACTGAAGGAACTAGGCTTATTTAGCCTGCAGAAGAGAAGACTGAGGGGGGATTTGATAGCAACCTTCAACTACTTGAAGGGTTGCTCCAAGGAGGAGGGAGCTCGACTGTTCTCGGTAGTAACAGAGGGCAGAACGAGAAGCAATGGCTTCAAGTTACAGCTGGGGCGGTCCAGGCTGGATATTAGGAAAAACTTCCTTACTAGGCGAGTGGTGAAGCAGTGGAATAAGTTGCCTAGGGAGGTGGTGGAATCTCCATCTCTGGAGGTGTTCAAGTCCCAGCTGGACAAAACACTGACTGGGATGATCTAATGGGAGTGGTCCTGCTTTTTTTGGCAGGGGGTTGGACTAGATGACCTCGTGGGGTCCCTTCCAACCCTATGATTCTATGATTCTATAACACCCCATAACCATCACTACCAAGCTGAATATACAGTGCCCATTTTACAGATAGGGAAATGAAGGTAGAAGCCTCTGAAAAGACCCAATTTACACAGCTGAAAGTGGCTCCAGTACACAGATTTTAGCTATGAGGCAATGCTGCATCTCTAGAGCTATTTTGATAGACTTTTTAAAAAAGGAATGAACTCTACTTGCTTATACACAGTCTACTGAAGTTCATTTCTCTTGGGAAACACTTCAGACCTCTAGGCTAGATTTCAATTTTCAGTGCTTCCTGGCAAACTGAGATAGGCTTCAGCCATGTTAGGGAGAACAGTGACACATGAGCATTAGGAATAGCAACTGTTTCCTTGTCTGGACTGTAAATAATTAAAAACTGAATGAAAATTGACAGCAGATCTATGCAGCTGCACTTTAACTTGGACAGTTGTATCTGTAGTCCCTGCTGTTTTGAGTTGATAGAGCCAAGCTGTGGCATAGCATGTAAATCTCTTAAAAAATAAAAAATGAAATTTAAATAAAAAAAGCAGAGGGAGGGGAAAAAGTTAGTAACACATTAAAGAAAGGGGTAGAAATATTCTGGTTAAATTTGTGAACAGGGAAGGAAGTTGATGAAACACAGACATGCTGGTTCTGATGGTAAAAACATCAGAGAACACTGTTCTTTCACTAGCTCAGTTCCTTTGCACAAACTTGCTACTGGCGCTTAAGTTTATGTAAAGGCCAAAGGGAGACTGAGGCTGAGAGTGGAGATGCAACTGGGAAGACAAAAGGTCTGTGAGGTATTTGAGCACATCCAGTGACAATGTTTTTGGGGTTTTTTTTGGGGGGGGGGGGGGAGGATTTGGAATTAGTTAAAATGAACTGGAAGATTGTGTAGCTATTTGAAGATGAAGGTGAGGTAATGTGGTTGAAGATTTTTATATATTTGAGAAGATGAACATTAGCATTCTGTATCTGCTGTAGTCTGGGGAGCAAGTAGTTATAATGTTTTGGTTAGAAGAGATAATAGCATGGGTGGAAGTGCCAGTAGAGATGGACTTCAAGCAGTGGGTCATATGGAAAGGTAAATTTCTATAGAATGAAAGGTCAGGAAGGGTGGGAGGAAAAGATGTCTGATACCAGAGTTATAGACAATGAAGGCTAATTGGAAATCTGATTTGAAAATGTAAACAGTTTTTCTTCTTTTTGAGTCACTTTAGCTGAAGGAATCTGCACATCTGCTGAGTCAAGAAAGGCAGAGTGGAAGAATATTGAGAAGACAATGAAACTATTTCAAGATCTGTACAGTTAAAAGTTATCCCCACCCAAGTGGTAATTCATCTCAGCCACATGCACATTTGCCAAATCCTGACTAGCAGGTCTGTTCCACAGAGTATCTTAATCAAGCCAGCATGTCTACACAGTTGCAGAGACAAGATAAATGAGCTTTTATCACATTTAGAAAATTAACAGGCTTAAAGGCTATGTTTACACTATCAAATTAGCCTGGACTAAGCAAGCTTAGTCCAGACTAATTTGAATCATGTCTACACTAGCCTTTGGCTAATACAAACCAAAAAGGAAAAAAAAAATAGTTCGAACTAGCTGAAGGTTAGTTCAAACTAACCACTTAGTTCAAACTTGCCACTTTGGTTAGCTCAAACTAGCATGATATAGTCATGTTAGTTCAAATCAAATAAGTTTGAGCTAGCAGTTAGTTCAAACTAACTGTATGTTTGTTTGTTTTTAAGTTCAAACTAACTTTTAGTTTGAACTAGCCGTACTTTTTTAGTTTGAACTAAAAAATGTGTGGCTAGTGTGAACTAAAAAGTTAGTTCAAACTAACAAAGTGTGGTTAGTTTGAAGTAACTTTGAACTGCTTAGTTTGGACTAGGAAAGTCTGAACTAAACTTTTAGGTGTAGACATAGCCAAAGAGAGGTTAACTGAATCACAGGGTAAAAGTTTGAAGCATATGTACCACCCTAAATTACCACTGAATACAATGGAATATGAGGGCACTGGCAATTGGCTTTTGTGGAATATTCCCGCTGACTACACTGGGAGTTTTGGATACAGAATGATGACATGTTTTGAACGAAGCACTCCTTAATAAATAATAATTAATGATCTCCATCAGAGAAATATAAAAGTCATCTCTGAAGTAAGAAACCACCCACTTGTTTTATAATCACCCTGTAGTTGAGTAGTGATCAGGAATTTTTAGAAAAGCTGTTTTGCTAATTGCACTGGGAGATAAGCATTCAAAGTACAAGCTTTTACTGTCATACACTCAGATGGAGGAATTCATGGACTTCAGTGCATTTGGCTAGAAAAGGTATTAAACCAGCCTAAAAAATAAGTGCTTTCTTGAACACAGTTTCAGGTGGGAGTGCTGTGGATTACAAAGTGATGTTATTAATTTAATGAAGTCATGACGGGGAATAAGCAAGCTGTCTCATTTAAAAACACTAAACTTTTATTACAGCATGTAAAATGACCTTTTAAAGTTATAGAAAACTAATATAGATACCATAGACTTATGGAAGTTAAGGCCAGAAGGGACCATCATGATCATTTAGCGAGTAAATGATCATGATGGTCCCTTCTGGCCTTAACTTCCATAAGTCTGTGATATCAACCTATACTTTGCAGGTCACAGAAGTTCACTCACTGATTCTGCTAATAGACCCATAATCTTTGACTGATTACTGAAATCCAATTAAAATCAAATACATCAAATTATGATTTAAAGACTTCAGATTATGAGAACCCACCATTTACACTAATTTAATCCTCCAAAGAACCCATGCCCCCTGCTTCATGAGAAGGCAAAGAAAACTGCCAGTGTCCCTGTCAATGTGACCTTGGAGGAAATTCCTGCTTAGTCCCAAATATTCTGATCAGTTAGACTCTAAGCATGTGGACAAGACCTGCCAGCCACCCATCTGAAAAGAAGTCTCTGTGGTTACTCAGAGGCCTCCCCATCTATCTAGTGCCCCATCACTGGCTCCAAAGGGACAGCTATCTGACGAAGTGGGATCTTCTCCCACAAAAGCTCATGCAGTAAATAAATTTGTTAGTCTTTAAGTGCCATGGGATTCCATCACGGGCTGTCAGATATTTGCTGTTAGCAATTGCAGAGCAACTGCTGTTAGCAACTGCAGATCAACTCCATGCCATTGTAGCTAGGGTCATCATATCGTTCTTCCCATAAAATTATTAAGCTCAGTCTGATAAATTTTTATTCACTGACTCTCTTCTTATAATAAAACAGTATCTATTGTTATTAGTCAATTCTTGTTGTTGTTGTTGTTTTTAAAATTGTTTGAGCAAGCCAGCTAAATGAGAGGAAGGCACCTTTGCAAAATGGGTGGGGAACTGGAGGCAGTTGGTTTTCATGATGAATGTGTTCTAATGCTCAGAAAAAGATTTACGGAAAGGGTATAACGGTCTTCTCTCATCACGTGGAGGGAAAGGTAGAATGGACAGGGAGGTGGGGAGAGACATGGACTCCAGTTACAGAGGAGTGGGAGGGTAAAGAAGCTGAAGATGAATATACACGACTACAGCCCTCTAAAGATTAACGGTAGAGAAGACAGACATCAGAGAACAATGAAAGGCGAGGGAGTAAGACAATTACAGATCAGCAAAGCACAGGGAAGGAGAAATACATTATAAAATTCTTAAAGAAACAAATTTAAACTCCCCTTTGGGTAAAATCCTCGTTCATAACCTTAAGCTAATCTAGTCTCTCTCTCTTTTATTTCTGTTCCCTCAGAGAATCTTAATAAGTATGAGACTTTTTCTGAGAAAAATCACCAACAATAATTATAAAATCACCAACAATATTGTAAGTGAAATGTCACACTACCCAATAAGGTAAACAAATCTATTACCTTAAAGAAAATTCTAGGACATCACAATCTAGACATGAATCTATAAATGGCAGAAGGCAGCCTGATCATTTGCATATATAATGATAACAGCAACATTCATGTTCTGTGACAGAATTATCTCATGATATAAGACATACTGTATGTGCACCACCCTTGCTGTCATATTGGACAAGTAGGGCTAGTCTCTGCTCAAAAAAATAAATGGGCACAAAACTGACATCAGAAATCACAATACTCAAAAACCAGTTGTGGAGCACATTGATCTTCCTAATCACTCTGTTTTTTTGTTAACAACTGTGTTCAAGCAAGTCAGTTGTGGGAAAGCAGGATTAAATCAAGACTATGGATTCTTTTCCCATTAAAACAGGTGACTTGACCTCACCTTCCTCTATGTGCTGTTCCCCAGTGTTTGAATCTTAACAACTGCTTTGATATGGTGTTTTAGTATGACCTGATCCTATGACTTACACTTCCCCACATTTATTTTCCTTCCATTCTGTAAGTTCCTTCACCTTCCAAGTGTCTGATAAAGTGGGATTTTCTCCCACAGAAGCTCATGCAATAAATAAATTTGTTATCTTTAAGGCTATGTCGACATCAGCAAGCTTAGTTTGGACTTCCTTAGTCCAAACTAAGGCGTTCCCGGTTAGTTTGAACTAACTGTGGGTTAGTTTGGACTAACTATGTCTTTTTAGTTCAAACTAGCTGTGCTGACTGTTTCAACTAAAAAGTTAGTTCAAACTAAAACTGTGGCTACTTAGAACTAAAAAAGTTAGTTCAAACTAGAAAGCGTGGTTTGTTCGAATGAACCGCTTAGTTCGAACTTTGTAAGTTTGAACTAAGGCATCTGTATCACACGAGTTCAAACTAAGCACTAAGTTCGAACTAACCATGCAAACTAACTAATTCAAACTAAGCAATTTCTTAGTTTGAACTAGGCAAAGCTTAGTGTAGACGCGGATTAATCTGACAGTGTAGACATAGCAAAAGTGCCACAGGATTCCTTGCTTGTTTTATCCTTGCTGTGGTTATTCTGAAAGGGTACTCTTTCTCATGGAGAGCAAAGAAGAAGTCCTGTGGCAAATTTGCTAGTCTTTAAAAGTGCCACAGGACACCTTGTTTGTTTTGCTGAACTAGACTAACTTGGCTACCCCTTTGTTTCTTGTGGAGGTGGGTCAGGTTAGGTAATACAGCAGTGTTCAGTATGTGTTTTCACTTTGTGTAGCATAAACCTATGTGCAAAAGGCCTTCTTGGGTTCTATCTTTAAAGTTTAGCATGGTGGTGTCACACCATAATTATTAAAGTAGATTAGTCACTCTGGGTTCAATTTACTTCAGGCTGGAGGGTCAGAATAATACTTGTTGTTTTAATTTTGGTAGACTATAAGGCCAAAGGTGTTTACCCCCATCATGTTAAACATGGTGTGGGGTTTGATATATAGAAAACTTAGTCTGCTTAGTACCGTAACTAACGTAACATTAAAAATTCTTATAACCTTTTACTAAAAATATAGACAAGAGGAAAACACATTTGGAAAGTAAAGTATGAAGTAAGACTTCCATTATGACAACATGTATTGTTCCTTTCTAGCTGGAAGAGGAAGAAGAAGAAGAAAATCAGCCTTTTACATGGTATCAAAAGATGGTAAGAACAGCCTTTTTGGGTAAAAGAGAAGTTATTTGACTTGGGCAGGTGCTGTTGAAGGCAAAGCTTTATGTCATATTTGGGATTCAGCTGGAGCTGGTAATCACATTTGGATCCCTCCCTCTGGCCCAGTCTGGTCAGGAAATCTCTCAGAATCAGACTGACAAAGACCTGGGGTCTCAAAAAACAGTGGTGATGGCAGCCATGATTGTGATGGTCACTCAGCTATGTCTGTTTTCCAGCTTTTCATCCCAAATTCTTTTTCTTTCAGAACCCAAACAGGGAGAGAGTGGTAGAATAGTCCATTCCCTGAATATTTTGTCCACCATTTAGGTTGGGCACACCAATTTAACTCATTAATTTTTGCACCATTATTTTCTTGCTTAACTGCTACAACTGTCCTTGAGTTACATCATTAGGCCTTTTCATTTAGAAGAATTCAGTCTTTCTGTCTCCCTTTCATAACTTTGTGACATCTTATGATTTTACATATTTTTTGAAGCTGAACACACGATTGAGGTTAAATTTGTCAGCCCAATTATTAAACAAGACTTATATACCGCTCATGTCTCACTGAACATCTATTTTGGAGCTTCACGTGATTTTGAAGAAGTTTTAGGCATTGTGCGGCCAGTCTAAATGATCATAGGATGGTTCCCATAAAAAGAATACAATAAAGAAGAATTTTGTTGCCGATGGGTCTAATAAATATGCAAGTCAATATATGTAGAGCCCTGCAAATCTGTGGATATCTGTGGATATCTGCATTATATCTGCATCTGCAGATACAACACAGATATCTGCGGACCATCTCTTGTGGATGCAGATCAGACACGGATCCACATATTTTTATCTGCACAGCGCTAGAGCCCTGCAAATATACGGATATCCACAGATATCCACATTATATCCACATCCGCGGATACAACAGGGATATCCGCGGACCATTTCTTGCGGATACAGGTCAGATAGAGATCCACGCATTTGTATACATGCAGGGCTCTAAATATATGCTCCCCATTTTATAGAAACTACAGCTATGGGTTTCCACTCTGGTGCTCTAATAGGATAGGATGCTGTGTCACAAATGCTTTCCATTTTAGTTGATAACAGTTATCAATCAAGACATCCATATAAACACAGCCTCCAACCACGCTATTAATTATTTGTGACAGCATTTTAGTTGGGTACAAAATTCCTAAAACAACCAAATTGGAAATTAAATCTGAGAACGAGACTTGCATAGGAAATAACTCAGAGTTATTATTCACTGTTTAGAGCATAGGAAATTACCCAGAGTTATAATTTACTGTTTAGAACAATGTTTTACTATTATGAAGAGTTCTGAAACATGAATATGAGTCCTGGGGTTCTGCAACATGGACTATGAAATTTGGTGTTTCACTCCACAGAATATCTCCTCCTCACCCCTGAATCTACAGAGATATCTGGTAGTATGAGAACTTGACAGTGTGCCTCTGAAATAATCCCACTGAAATCAAAGCTGATGTGGATGAAGGCCCTACACAGACTGTAAGATATCAGATGTGTTTAATATATCATGGATTTATTTTTGCCATCTCCATGGAATTTGTCTGAACAATTGTGACTGGGGGAATAAAAAAGAGATGGTAGAGATGACATCATAAATAAGCTCATTGCCCTCCATCATATGTCTTCTTATAATTTTCCTTTGTTCACAATGTCTATAATGATTTAGACAAAGGTTAGGCAGCTGCTGTGATGACACCACTATCTATAATGCTGAGCAATATTTTTCCATTTTCTCATTGTTCTCCCCCATCTCTCTGTCTGTATCTGGCTCTTGTCTCTTGTCTTATACACAGATTGTAAGTTCTTTTAGGGCATTGATTATAATTACTGTATTTTTGCAGAGGCTATCATATGGGGTACTAGCCTGTAACTGGGGCTGCTAGATGCTCTCATAACACAAAACCAATATGAAATAATTTCTAATACACCATGTAATAATATGTCACTGTTTCAAGAATGGATATTTAAGACAACCAAACAACGGTGATAAAATCCCCATGGTTATGTGTAACCCCAACATAACCTTACATAGATATTCCAGGGTTCTCTTTCTTTTAAATTTTGGCAACATGTGTACAGCTTGCTGTATCAATAGTATCATCAAACAATTGCTCAAAAATTACATGTTGCTTTTTCCATAGGAAATTTTGAAATATGTTTATAGCATTTCATTTTTTTACAATTTCTTCTACTTTGGGGGAGGGGGGTTCAAAAGCAAAACCAAAAATAGCTTTTATTTCCAAAAACTGATTTGTTTAAAAATAATGTTTTTAAAATACTACTTGGAAGACTTAAGAGTGGTAAACTGCCTCTTCTGCCTTGGCTATCCCTTACCAAGAACCTGGGCTGGAGTGAGGCAGCCTTAAGTAACCCTGATTGAAGGGTTAATGGGCAGCAGCTGGCTGTACTGAACTGTCTGAAGCAAAACCCAGGAGAGAAATTGGGAACATCTGAGTGGCTCATGGTAGCAGCATAAAGCCTGTTTCTGGGGCCTAAGGAAGGGGGATATGTAGTTTTGGTGTTAGCACAAGGTGTTTTTGGGTGCTCTGATAGTAGGGACATGAGGCAAAAGGAATGAGCCTGGGTCCCCAAGCAAGTACAGAGAAGATAGTTGTAATTGGGCTGGTCTAAATATTACTGGGAAGAAGGTTTGTAAATGAATTTCAGTGGGGTAGCTCTGTTAGTCTTTATATAGAAAAAACAATAAATGTTCTGGGACATCTTAAAGGCTAACATTTCTTTCGGCATAAGCTTTTGTAGACTGTAACCTGCTTTGTCAGAGGTATCTGACGAAGTGGGCTATAGTCCATGAAAGCTTATGCCCAAAGAAATTTGTTAGTGTCTAAGGTGCCACAGGATTTTTGTCTTTACTGCAAATGAAAGAGCATAGCTGGTTTAAAAACCTATGGACTCTTAAACTAGCCTGTATAAAAGGAAAGGGGAAAAACCCTGAGAGGAAGACCAAGACTGTGTGACCCCTCTTACAATTACCAAAAAGTGAAACTATGGGGGGAAAAACTACTAAAACTATGAGAGGCTTTGGTTTCTGAAATTTACAAAAAATGAAACTATTCTGATAAATCAATTCTCTTTTAATCAAAACTGCTCTTTGAACAGCTCTGCACCTATCTGACTTCCTCAAGATCACACAGAAGGTCTGTGACAGATCTGACAAAAGGACCTAGGATTTCTGATTTCAACTCTCATGCACCTTGCCTGCAAAGAACATCCTTTTTAGATTGGTTAAAAAATGATTTATAGTTGCTCTTAATATTTTTCCCTCTATTTGAGGGACATTTTTTTTTCTCTGCTAGTTCAAATGTAGATTCCATTTTTTTGTCCAGGAAAGTTTCCTAATTCTTACATATTCTCTATGTGGAGACCAGTGCTTTAAATATATAAATTCAGAAATGGAACAACAGCTTAAGGCTTTCTTTCTACGTAACTGAAATGGATTCTCAGTTATTTGCCTACTTTTGCCTTGTGAGTGAAGGCAGTGTCTGATATACTTTTCTGTAAAGTTGATGCATTTCTTCTGATTTTTTTTTCATATGCAATGGTTAGGATATGATTCATTTCATGTTTTGTTTCTTAGTTTTTGTGGAACAGTTTAAAACTTAATCATCTATAAAGGAGAAATGTACTTCAATAACCTATGCTATATCCAAAAAGAAACAGCTCATTAAGGGAAAATGAAACTATGGGGAGTGTTCTTAGTAAAGAATCCTGATGGCAGACTGTGTGTTTTGACAGAATAGAAAGAATCACTTTGTTACAGTGGAATTTTGTTACCTCCCACTGAAACCTTATAGGTACCAATTTTTACCCCCCCCCCTTCCACCACTACCCTTTTTGTGGTTTTGGTCTATTTCCTAGATCTCTGTACTCTGGAGAAAGGGTTCTCAGAATATGGGTGGTTTGGTGTCTCAGAAAAACTTCAGGGAGGCCCTTCAGTCACCCTAACTTTTTCTTCCTTTCTTATTCTTTCATTAGCATATCACTAGCCCTTGGGGCAAGGGTGTGCAAACAAAGGATGATGGGGCACATCCAGCCCACAGGAGTTTTTCATCAGGCCCTCCAGCTGGAGCTGGCTGAAGTGAAGAAGCGATTCCTCTGTCCTGCTCCCAACCTCTATTTCTCTCCCTCTCCCACCATGTGTGGCAGTGGTGCCCTGGCAGGAGCACAGCAGCTGGCCCTCTCCAACATTGGCCCAGCTGTGGTGCCTTGGCCAGAGTGTAGTTGTCACTCCCTTCCCATCTTCTTCCTCTCTCCATTCCACCGTGTGGGCCCAGTGGTACCCTAACTGGAGCATGGCAGCCGCTCCCTCTCCCAGGTTTGCCTCCTATCCCACCCCTCTCTGCCCTGCAGACACAGATGTGGTCCTTGGACTAAACTTTGCTTATCCCTGCCATAGGGTCTCAGAAAGAAGCTCAAAAATGTGAACTGAGTATAAACCAATACAATAATGTCTGTGTGAATCTGCAGACATCCCAGAAGAAGAAAGTGAGGCTGGATGTGTATGTCCACTGAACAGAGAAGAAAAGGGTGATAGAGAGAGCCTTACTGCCAGCTTCCTTGGAATAGTGAAGAGAACATGTACAGTATTCTTGTTCACTTACCCTGGAGAAAAAAGATGGAGAGCAAAATGATCTGCAACAGCTGGGCCTCACAAGCCAGAAAGGAAAACTATAGTTAAAGGCACTTCAGGAGTGAAGGTTGGTCACAACTGAAATGTTGATAATGCCAAACAAATTTGTAGTTCTTTCAAAAGTTTACAGTGGAAAATAGACTTAATACAGCTTTGACACTTTACTATGCAGAAGCAAAACATTGCTTTTAACCATCTTAATTTAAATGAAACAAGCACAGAAAGTTTCCTTACCTTGTCATTTTTCTTTAAACTTTCCTTTCTTTTCTTAGTTTAGTTCTTTGTGTCTGAGTTGCCTGACTGCATATTTCCACTTACAAAGGAGGTGTGTGGTTGATCAGGCTGTTTGTTACCCTGGTATTTGTAAGTCTGAAGATATACTGTATAATATTGGGAATCTGGCTCCTAAAAAGGAAAAAAGTGAATTCAATACATAATATGCTTCATACTGAGGCATCCTGAAAAAATGCCAGATTCCATGGCTGTAGAATTGCATGTTGGAGGGTCTTGACTGAGATGAGTAGAGCAAGTCGTACTTTCTAAAGTACTCTAATGTAACTACTTCAAATTTTAGGCTAGAGTGTATCTTTCAAGTCACAGCCCACAGCAGTATGCAGTACAGAGCTGTGTCATCCCAGGAGCTCTGCAGAGACCTGCATCTGATGCGCACAAGGTTGAAAATCTGCAAATCTTGGAGTTCTGCTTTCCAAAGGGAAAGGGGGGAAAGCAAATACGTAGAGCTCTAGTGAGCAGCTTTTGTACAACTATGAAAGTAAGAAGAACCTTTGTGCTTACTCCTGAATAGTGCCTTTTGTACATTTTTTTTTCTAGTAAAGACATTTTACTTGTCTTACTATTACACTAAGGTAACTTCATCGACTTCCATGGTGTTAGTCGTGAGCTATGCTTCTCTAAGATCAGAATCAAGCTCAGGAAATCTTACAACAATGCAAGTCCTAGTCCATATTCTAAAAGAAGATTTTGAACAGAGCCCTCTCTGTGTTTGCTTAGAGAGGTATAAATCCTTACCATTGGAAGACCACTTGAGTGTCTCCTCCACCAAATGAATATGAATTCCTGCAAGGCGTCTCACCCTTTCCTTGTACAGTGTACTTGATGGAAAGCAACAAAGGCTTGTGTAGGCCCAAATTAGTGTTTTCAGCTGGAAAGATGAGATTGGTATAGGGTCAGTTTAGTATCTTCCTCCAACATTTAAACAGTTGGGCTATGGTTATTTGACCTCATGTCCTAGTGAACTTCTGAATTATGAAGATTTAAACACAGAAGGCAATCACCACATAATTCTCAAGCTGTTCTGAAGATGGCTGTGCTAAGGGGAATTTCCCAATGGAATGGGTAGCAAGCTATTGCAACTGCTTAATGCAAATACCTAGAGCCAAACATGCCCCATCAATCAAGGATGAAAGTGAACAACTTCATGTTCACTCATTTAACTTAGCCTCTCTTAAGCACATTCTTTACGCTTTACCTCCGGGATCAAGTAAGAGGCTCAATCAAGCTAGTTGCTGAGCACCTCTTGAGAGGTGTTAACAGGAGTTAAGGTCCCTCAACTTCATCTAGCAACATGATCACATATACATTCCCTGGATACAGTGAATTCAAACTTTCCACATTTAAGACAAATATTCTACCTGGTTTGCTATGTTCTTATTGCTTCAAGTATTTTACAAAATGTAACATGAGATATACTATACAAAGGTAATCAGTGGGCGAAATTGCACTGGACTGGCCTTTTCCACACTTAGTGGTGTCAGACTTCCTTCAAAGCCCCTGAGGTAGGATGTTGGACCTGGAATAATGAGTAACCAGAGAAGAGCAAGATCTTTGGGGCATTATGTTTGTCCATAGTTTCTAGCAATTGTGGCCCTGATCCCCAGTTGTGGGCTCTTGGTGCTACCAAACTACAAATAATAAATATTGATTAGATTCACTAGTCAAATCTTTCTGCCATGAAGTGCAATGGTCTTCACACACTTTCAAGAATACTTTGGCCCAAGTATCAGTTCTTTGGGGTTCAAGGGCAAAATGCCCATTAATGCCCTTATTATAATAAGTAGGAAGTGGTTTGACTCCAAATCTGTCAACCAACCAATTACGCTAAAGGAGTTATTGGGACATGTTGGGGAAGAAATCTAAATGTAACTCCCTTTTAATACTGCAACTAAAAGCCTTTTTTGTATGTGTGTGAGAACTCTGGATAAAGGAATGGCTTTTTTTTTCCCCTAAGGTCTTCAGTTTTCTTTTTCATTTAGATTATTTTTAGTGATGCTTGTACTGATGTTACTTGTTCTTGAAAATGTGTCTACAAATGGTTGGATTGTTTAGTCTGTTCACATTTTAGAAAGCATTTTTTGGGCATTTAATGTTGTATCTTTCCTCTCCCCCTTACTTTTTTTACTCTGACTTTTCTTTTCTGAATACAACAGTTTAAACAGTGTGTTTTACTACCTTCAATGAGAAAACAAACAGTGCAATATAGGTAGAATTCAAAGTCATTGAAATTTATTGAGACTAGTCTAGCTTGTCACTGACACAGAAAACAGATTATTAAACTTTGTTGTAAAAAGGAATCCCTCAGTCATTGCATTTTGTTGAAATCCTCTCTTAACCAATTCTCTAATTCTGAGAGCCACGCATAAATCACACAGCACTGGAGTCTTTGCCAATATCTTAAATGAATTTTAATTGCTCTACTTTTAACAGTTGATTCACGCTAATCACACTGGGACAGTGTCTTACCAAAATTCATTTTTTCCTTTAGTTGTGAGAGAAAAAGACTTGGACTTGAACTTAGTTGTTTCTACCAGGAAAAATCTTAACTGTTTTTTATGGCAAACCGTTAACCAGTCATTGAAAAGAAATGGAACTGTGGTGGAATTAATCTTAGTTTTATGTTGACTTTTTTCTCAGTCTATAAACAGGACTGTGTTAATGTTTATATTTGTGGAGTATGCAATTTTTTGTAGCATTACTGTTAATGTACTGTATGTTATGTATATGAACTGTAGAGTTAAAAGGAAGAAAATGTGTAGAGTAATGGCAGGAAGCTATCACTGTAATCTTTTCATGGTTCTGCACTCTGCACAACAGTTGATATTCTTACCTACTTTGTAGATGATCTGATATTTTGGAAATGAATAGTCACTGCCAGTCTGAGTACAGAGACACTAGGCAGTGCCCACCTCAGACAAGTACCGCTTTTTAGATGCCTTGAGGGTGCTCTTGCATCTGAAGTAAAATCCATGTTCTGGAATGAGTCAGCTCTGAGACTGAAGGCATAGCTGTTAATAGTTCAGGGTGTGATTAACTGTTGTCATGCCACTCCAATCAATCCTCCTTCCTCCTTCTCTGTCTCTATACTGTTCATGAAGGATTAGCTCCCACTCTCACAAGAGATATATATTTACTTTTCCTTTGTTCCTTTTCTTTCTCCTCTCACTATTGTCCTTTCCCTGTTTGTTCTCATCACCTCTCTTAAGATTCTCCACAAGCAGAGCTTTTTGCTATCTCAGAGCTGAAGGTAAGGTAGGTGTGTATGGAAGTGCAGGTCTTTTCTCCATGAAACAAAGGAGATGGACAATAGGGACAACTTAATTTAATTGAAGAAAATTCTATTTCTAGCACTGAGTGAATAAATGATTTTCCAGCTTGATGACTCAATTGAAAAATATAATTTTCATCTAAAAATGAAATTGTCATTTTGGGTTTCCTTGGGAAAAGGAAAAGAAATCTTGGGGTGGGGGGTAGAATTCAATTTGTGGTGAAGCAAAATGTTTCACTGGAACTAAGTGAAACATTTCATTTCCAGGTGGGTTTTCTGTGGTTAATTTTGTTGAATGTAGCTGCATTTCCAAAAAAAACAGTTTGAAATGAAAAGTCAATGTTTTGTTTTGAAAGTGTTAAAACACTTCAGCTTTTTAAATTTTTTCTCCATTTTTAGTCAGCTGAAACTATTCATCAAAATCAGATCACAAAAGGCCAACATATATACATTTTTGGCATATAAAGTGTTTGCTGGAAAAAACATTGCTCAGGACTAATTACTCTGGCCAACCTAATCTGAGAAAGCATAAGTGAAAGTAGTGATGAAGGTCTTTGCTTGTTCCTCTCTATAGCAGCCCACCACAATTTTAATCATTTGGACACCTCTTAGCCTTTTTCCTAGGCATCAGAATGGGCAGGGAGATAGCAAAGCCACAATGTGTCCTCTCATCCCACCCCACCCTTCCCCTACACAAACACTATAAACCCAGAAGCAGAGACTTCCACTTTAAAAGCAAATTAACACCTACACATATCCTGGAGATTCACAGAGGCAGAAAAATAGAATTCCTTCCAGAGCTTTTCCTGAGACAGTGGAGCCTTCCAGGCTATACCTACATGGGGATAAAAAGCCCAAGCCTGAACATCTACAGCAGTTCTTAAGCATTCAGCCTGCACCTCATAAACTCAAATCATCTGACCTAGGCCATCCATGATCTGGCATAAGGCCTTCATTGTTGTAGACATATCACAGATGGCATAATCTGTAGAGCTGGATGGGAAAACATAACAATTTTAAGTGTTTGCTGGAATTTGTCTATTTTTTAAAAAAGCTTTAATTTCATCATAATATTTCAGTTATATGGGGGGGGGGAGATAGCCAGCTAGCCAAACTCCTCAAGAGTTTTCATGGAAAAGAGTTGAGAGGTTGTAATAAAAAAAATAAAATAAAATAAAATAAAAATGTTTCACTGAAACACAAACCTGAGGAAGCAAGGAGTCCTGTGGCACTTAAAGACTAACAGATTTATTCTTTAAGTGCCATAGGACTCTGCTGCTTTTGCTGAACTAGACTTTCACAGCTCCCCCTTTAGCTTTGTGCCAAGTTCTGAGGAAATTTCAACCGTCTCTAGTCATGTGTTCTGCAAAAGAGAAGCACATCAGGGAATGACTGGCCGAATAGATGAGGGCTGTAAGGGACAACATATGGAGTAGGTAGAAAAGTGAAGCCATTGTTGTCATAGGGTGACCAGAAAGCAAATGTGAAAAATCAGGATGAGGTGTAAAGAGTAATAGACACCAATGTAGGCTAGTCCTGATATTCAGGACTTTCTCTGTAAAAATCAAGACAGCTGGTCATCCTAATATGTGGTTGCATGGATATGGAGCTCTCATAGCAACATATTGAGGCTTTCCTATTAATAATCATGTTTAAATACACATTACTAAACATTCATCTTTTTCTTTAAAATCATTCAGCCATTGAATCAGAAAGCAGAAACACTGATTTAAGTGTTCAATCATTCAACAAGAGTAACAGGGGAAAAAGTCAAACAGCTAAAATAAACAAGTTTAAATGTACCCCAATATGAAAATTTCCCATCCAAACTAGTCAGTGACAACCTCTTAAAATCATGTAATCCACTGTAGCTCCATTGACTTTATTCTGACATCAATTTACATCAGCCAAAACTCAATGGTTGCTGGTAATCATGATTTGGTCACACAGGCTTTGTGACTTACAGTTAATACAGAGAAGGAATAGTTCACCCCTTATAGTTTTGTCTTAACCTTCCAATATTGGCCTCCAGTCTACAGAGCTTTGCAGGAACGTAGTTCTTTCCAGCTTTTGTAATAATTACACTTTGGGAGTATGGATCAATAGAATAGTAACTATAATAATGAGAGGATGAACCAAACATCAGAATCTGAACACCTACAGACCTTGAGAGGTTGGACATCCAGGTCCAAATGTCATAGTTTAAGTAGATTTCTGCTGTCATCTAATGAAGAACTGCAAGAAAAGAAACCTTATAAGTGGCAAAGATGAGGGAGAAGATATTTCAGACAAAACATGGAAGAGTTTGTCTGCTTTTGGCTATAGAGTAAAATGCAGAGAGAACCATACATTTGCTAAACTAATTTATCCACAGCAAAGTTCAAGTAATATCCGTATCCTTCCATTCATAGCAGCAGCTCCCAGCCTCTTTCCACAGTCACAGGTTCCCTCACTAAAGGAGAAAAATCATGGTTAGAAGCAAAGGATGCTTTTCTCAGCTTGCAAGCTATGGTTTCTTCCCTTTAAAGGCATGCTGAATTGAACATAATTGACATTTATCTCATTGTCAGTTGGAGTATATTAAATCGGTCTCTGCAACTGTGTGCCTGTTGGCATTCAGTCTTTCCTAGCTAAACCTGGTTTTCTGGAAGTTAGGGCACTGACAAAAGTTAGCATTTGTTTTTGTGTGCAGGGTTGTGATGGCTTCATGGAGATGGAGAGAAGAGGTTAAACTTTAGTGAGATGACAAATTTTATAAATCTTACTGTACTTTATTTCTGGAAGACAGGTTGGACACAACAGTTTATTGGGAATTCTCAATCACTCAGAGCAACTGAATCTCAAACTGACATTAATTCCAGTTGTTTCAAAATACATCCCTATGTTTTTGATGTGCTCAGACTGTGCTACAAGTGTGTGAACAATAAAACACAGGAATAATTTAGATTAGAGCTTTGAAAGTTGAAAACTCTATCTCAAGCCAAGAGAATAATTGATTTGGGGGTGGGGGGTGTTTTTCAGGTCATCCTGAAACAAACATTTTTAGAAATTTTGAGCCAATCAAACAGTTTGGAAAAAATAATTTCCAGTTGAACAAAATATTTCCTTCAACCTGAAATGCACTGGTAAGGAAAACAAAGGGCTGAAAGTGTGTGGGGGGGAGGGAATTGAAGCTTGTAAAATGGAAAAAAGTTAAGGAGGAAGAAGACTTCTAATGTCCCCTCTTCTCGTATGACTAAAAGCACTGGTTGATATATAATTTATAAGAACTTCCAGAGAGAGAGCTATGTTAGTTTAGTTCAACAAAACAAACAAGGAGTCACATAACACTTCTAAAGACTAGCATTTATTTATCACTTGAGCTTTTGCGGGTGAAGTCCCTTTTTGTCAGACACTTGAAAATGGAAAACTTACAGTACAGAAGGGAAAATAAATCCAATGAAGTGTAAGTGACAGGATTATTTCAGCAAATCAAATAAGTTGTTGTTATTCAAACAGTGTGGAACAACACAGAAGATGGTGAGCTTGAGAAAAAAATGAAAATTGCTTTGTAATGAGAAAGCCAACCTCTCTATTCAAACCCAAGTTAACTGTGTGAAATTTAGTACAATGTGCATAGGTGTTCATGTCCCATATACAGATTCAGATACTACTTTCTTGAAGTGGTGCAGAAAAGGGGAAGCAAGAATACCCTAAGTCAATTTTGTACCTCCTTATTTCTGGCCCATTTTGGGAGACAAATCACCCATGGCCCAATCTGAATCTTGCTAGCAAACTTGCTAAGTTGTTTTAAGCTTGTATCAGTCCACTGTAGGCTGTTACACTGTCACAGAACAGAAGTAGCATAGTGTGGTCTGACCATGAGTCCCTCATATTGCCTCTACAATCCTGACCAGAAAAATATCTCCTGTGACAGAGAAAAGGGCAAGACAACTTACTAGTAGGCAGAGAGTCTTTCCCTACTACAATTGAAAGATTGTTAGGGCTCTTTATAAACCTTTTTCCATCTCTAGAGTGAACTAAAGTGCTCATAACTTCAACAAATCAGGGCCATGGCATACATAGTGTAAAGTAATGCAAAATTACTTTGTAGTTCAGCCAGAAAAATAGGAGCAAAGGAGAGAACTGTGCAACAGATTGCTGTTTGAATTAATGCTTTCTACCTATAATGTCCTTCTGCATATTTTTTTAAACTAATTGAGGATCTTCTCTGAGCCCCAAAGTCTTGCTTATAGATTATCAAATTTAAACTATAGATGTTATAATTATTTGAGACAGCATCTGATTATTATAGACCCATAATTATTTAATATTGTGTGTCTTTGCCAGAAGACACCACATCTATATTTGCTTCTGTTTTGTGTTTATTATTAGCTTTTACTTTTTTGCATAGTCAAACAGTTTACATCTCAGTGTTATCTATTGAAAATGACACATCCATAGCAATTATGTTTAAGTGTTTTACTTTACCTTGAGGTTGAAAATGCATTTTCTTCTAAATAATTATATATTGCTCATGATTGATGGTTTGAGTGCTGCATCATGAAATAGTGCCCTGAATATTACAATAAAGTAAGTCCCACCAAGTCTTACGGTTTAGGAGCTATCACTCAGATCAGTTATTTTGTACTTCAATCACAGAGGCATCCCCAAAAGATTTAAACAATCATAAAAAATAATGTATTTCTCCTTCCACTGTAATTCTGAAAGGCACTAAAATATCACAGGGAGGAATAATCTCAAGACATTTCAAGTTTTTTTCTACTTTTTTCACCATCTATTGATATTTGATTTGATCTTTAAAAAGAATACTTTTTAGAATGAGTTCCTGAAAGAGGAAAAGTTCTTTATGTGCAACAAACCCATCAGAAAAGGGACATTCTTAATGGAGGCAACTGCAAAAGTTCTCCAAGGGGGAGAACTCCGTATGTTGAAAAAAGGAACAAGCTCCATGCCAATCTGCACACTCTTCTTTCTCTCTCCATCTCCTTACCTCCTTCATCTTTTTATCAGTCAGTTCTGGTCGACAAATCTTAATTTTCTTCTTTGACCCTTTACCAGGGCTGCCAAGCCTCAAGGTGCTCATTTGAAAAAAGTTACTTGTTTTGCAAGTTGTAAAATTAATATGGTAACTGTATGATCTTTTAATGAAATTCATTTTCTAAATATTGATTAGTGATTCTTCATTTTTTGGAAACATTGAAAAAGACAGTATATTGTCTAAATTCTTATTTTACTGACCATATTACAAAGCAACACCTCTGTTCTGAAAATCGATATGGATTTTAAAAATTAAAGTGTGTGTGTGTGTGTTAAGTAAGAGTTTATTTCATTTTCAAAAAGCTTAAATCTGAACTAATACATTTGCCTGGTTAGTCTGGATTAAGCACAATGTAGACACAGACTATGGTTTAGTTCAAACTAAAAAATTTTGAACTAAGTCATTAGTTCACACTAACCATGCAAACCAATTTGACAGATGCACCGTTACTTTGATTTTTAAAAGTTCCCAGTTAGTTTGAACTAACCCATGGTTAGTTTGGACTAAGGAAGTCCAAACTAAATTCTGTAAGGTAGAGAGAGCCTTAGGTGCTTTTGAGAACTGTACACTTTGTAGCAAAATTATCATAGGCTAAACTTCAGTAAGTATCTTACTAAAATGAAATGATGTAGGGTTTTTTTAGCGGACCATGTCTTGTCTGAATAAAAAATGTATATTAGAAATCAAAAGATTGTGCCTTCGTTTACGGGTATTCAGTTTTAAGCAACTGTGCAGAGACTACTTAAAATGTGCATACAAAAATTATTTGAAGGTGGAACAAAGGTTACTGAAAATTGCATGTCCAGTATCTTTGAAAGGCCTCATTGTAGCCATTTTGAAATTTTGTAGCTATGTTTATAACACAGGAAATTAAAGAGAACAAAATTTAACTTCTCCACAAAAACATTACGATTACAAGTAACCAAAAAGATTCTTGCAGGAATAGAGCAGAGCTGCATGACATTTTGGAAGCACTACAAGAAATCAAGCAATAATGTACAAAATGAACAATTTCCATTCTTTGTCCAGACAATAGGGTTTAGGAATCATTGCAGTTCTATTTGTTATAATGTTCAGTTCAGTGTGAGCCAGGAAAGTCTGACAAGACTTTGGGTCTATGCTTCCTTCAGTGTGCATGCTAAATATTCTTTTTAATCAGAGTTACTCATACATAATTACAGAAGATGGAAATGTAAGTCAGTGTCCTTAACAATGACAGAAAACCAAAAGAGAAGCCAGCTAATATAAAGATAATACCAACAACCGACTTAGTAGTATTTGAGGGCTGGTTCCCCTTATTTTTTAACAGATAAAGAATAGCTCAATCCTTCGAATAATAAATGTTAAGTTATATTAAGGGTGAAAACTATAGTTTTACACAATATGACTCCATTGATTTCAGAGTCCTTTCACTAGTTTCAACAATGCCATGAATCAAGGAACCAGTGGCTGTAGCTACACTGCAGTAAAAAACCTATTTCACTGAGTCTCAGAGCCCGGATCAATTGGCTCAGGTTCACAGACTGTGGGGCTAAAAATAGCAATGCAAACAGGGGAGCTTAAGATGCACCCCAGGCTCTAATACTCACCCCTCTTTTTGAGGTTTCAGAGTCCAGGATCTCTCCTGAGACCAAATGTCTACACTACAATTTTTAGTCTAGCAGCCAAACCACACAAGCCTGAGTCGGCTGACCTGGGCCAGCCAAGGGTCTCCCTTAGGAGCGGGCATAGTCGTACTCTCCCAATACCTGAGCGGGCAGAATTTTCCATTTTGCTAAGGCCTATGTCTGCTCTGGAGATTCACTGAAGAGAGTTCCCTGTGTAGGGGGAATCTTTGCTGATAACCATCTGGCAGAGGTAACATTAGCTGTTCCTTACACTAGTTAGCACATTTAGTAAGGGGAAACAGGATGGGGTAGCAGCATGTCAGGACTGGGAGAGTGAAGTGGAGCTGAGCTCTGTTATGCCCAGTGACGCTTAGAAGAAGAGCACAAAGCCATGGCCTTGCTCACTCCTTGATGCTCTCCACTCACTTTAGGTCAATGTTCCCTAAACTGTGGCCTGTGAGGATTCAGAGTGGCCTGCAGCTCCCCTCTTGCTTGTTGCAGAAGGGAACACTGTGGGCTACAAGACGTGCATGGTTTTCCAGATGCAGCCAGGGGGACAGGAGATCAGCAAGCTGGCAAACTGCTTTGAGACGGGAGTGGGGGATACGGCTGGCTGAATCTGGTGGTCTTTCAGGGATGTAAAAATGAGATCTGTGGTCCTCAAGCAAACAGGTTTTAAACTGCTGCTTTAAGCTCTGCCAGTATGTATTTTTCTCTTTTATCTCATGGGGAAGCTTGACAATGTTTTGTTCCCTCTGTAGCTGGGATGATTTTTCCTGATTGTTTCTGGTTCTAAGTTATTCTGCTTACAGTTACTTTACTGCTGGGTTGTCAATAAAATAATAAATGTGTCAAATATCAATTTAAATATTTATGTTAAGCTAATATATATGTTAATCTTTCTGAGGGATAATAGGTTTGGAAAAGCACACCATTGTAGTTACTTCCAGATATTCATAACAGCTGGATCTAAATCATTTTCAGGCCTTACTTCGGAAGGATAGATTACCTGTTGCTATGGTAGTAACAGAGTCCAACAAAAATTAGGACAACACAGGAAGCCAGTGCAATTGTAATTTAAATTAGTGTAAGGCTATTTAAATTTTAAATAGGCTTTTTTTTTTTTTTTTTTAGGCAGTGTATTGAAAACATGAAGCCTATGTGTACTGTGGACATTCCCTGCTGAGGATAAAACCAAATAAAGACTTTCTTCACAGAAGGTCAGTAGCTAAGGTTAAAAGATAGTGTACACAATGCTGAATTAAAGTATTATTGAGGATTAAAAACTCTGCATATGTTGCATAGAGGGCCACATTCTTAGTTTGGGGGTCCGTGTGTTTATTTTCAGTTTAAGTATTTCACTTTGTGCATGAATATTTGAATGAAGAATTTGGCCTGTCATTAACTGCATGCTGAGCAATTTCTAGATGGCATAGTGTCTGACTTCTTCTTGTTTGTTTAAATTGTGGTAAGGTATAAAGGCCCCTGTCAGGACCTGAAACTTTGCAGATATGGATTGATATTGTTGCTGGCCCAAAGAGTCTTCAAGACAAGCTTCACAAATGTGTGTGATAAAAAGGGACCAGTAGGAGAGAGCATGAGGGTAGTGAAAATATGGTTATTTATAGGCCACTGCACCACTTGATCTAGAATCACCATCTCAACTATTTTGAAACGAATCAGATCAGCTGTCCATAACCACTGACTGATTTCTTGTGGGTGTCACGTCATCTTGATGTGCTTGCAGTGTTTTTGGTGCTGTGTCAGTCCCAAGATGCAAGAAAGTAAGTGGCTGAGATAATGCCTTTTATTGCCTGAATTTCTCTCACCAACTGAAGTCAGACCAATGAAATATAATCTTTCATTCACTGTGTCTGTCCATTTTGTTTCTAAGAGTTCCACCATCTGGGGCCCTAAGAATGTCAATTGGTTGAAAAAAAATAAAATTTCAATTTTTTATTCTTCTGACCAGTTTTTTGGTCAAATCTGTTCTCTGCAACCCCATTATTAAATTTATCTGACAATGCTGACCAATTTTTCAATCACCTCTACTAAATACCATACAAAGTGAATAATATTGGTGTTATTTCTCTTTGCTCTCATTAATATCATTATGTGAATGCATGTGGTGCTTTCATTTTGTGGGGTTGTGCTGCTATTGTTGTTTACAGGTTCCATTCCTGAGAGTCTTTGTCTTTCTGTAAAAGAATATCAGTATTCAAAGTAGCTTTCCATTTTCTGTTCACCAAATGCCCTTGAATACAGAGCATAGGCCTGTGACTATTGCTGAGCTAGCCTTTTGGACCTATGTTGTATGTTATGTCATTCTTGTAACAGCTCTCAAATGACTTCATGACCCTGAAAGTCCTGGAGGCATGGTACTGAATCTGTTTGCTGTCAGTGGTAAAACTCTTGAAACATAGAAGCTGAAATGCAGTTATCAAGGTTTGTTTTAAATGAAAAAGTCAGATACTTTAGGGTGGGGGGGGGGGGTATTCCAAAAGCTTAAAATCTTTACTAACTTAAGTTATCAAGTGACTAGTTTAAGCCCCAAATTTAGCTATCTAAACAGTTGAATAATTTTAAGCATGTGACTAGTGATGTTGAACTCAAAATTTAATAACATCACTTAAAATTACATGCAGCATGCTTAAGCATCTTGCTGACTTGGGATCTACGTTTACTTAGATTGTAAACTCTTTGGGGCAGAGATTCTACAACTGTGTGTTTGTACAATGCACAGCTCAATTGGGCCCTGTTTTCTGTAGTTCCTAGGCACTATTGTAATAAAGATGACTATTAATCAGTGTTTGAAGTGCATCTGCTGTCTATGCCAAACATCTCCTTCTGGAGTTGTATAGTGAAACCATAATCTTTGGATTTGGCTGCATTCGGTGTACAGGAGCCTCCATGGAGGTAAATGTTTGATTTATAAATCAAAGGAGATGATGACTCTGGCTCTTCAGTTATAGATACACAATTGAAGTTGATACTTTGTGGGGGGAGGGAGGACTTGCTCCAAAATCCTCTTGTTTTCAAACTGAGTCTGTGTATAAATGCGAAGATTCTGAATTGCTCAAAATAACATAAACTACGTCTCAGTTTTTGGATGATTGGGACAGATGAGTATATGTTCCTCATTTATAGTTTGGTTTCCTGACTGTTTAATGTGTTCATCCCTATTTTAATGAACCAATATTCTCCTCCTTACATTTGTTTCATTTTGATCTATTCACTAAAAACGTCTTAAGAAATAATGGTCATGCTGATGGAACATATAAACAATGAACCAGTTTTTCCATGTGAGTAAATGCCAAAATGAGGCTAAATTCTTTAGAAGACATTTACAATAAAGTGGAATCCAGTGCATTAAACATACGTATTTATTAGTAGTAGTAGTTGTAATAGTATATGACTAGATACAACAAATAACTAATAGTATCTTAGCTTTTGTTATTCAAAGAGCCACAGCTCTACTTCCTTGCAATTTCTAGTTTTGTCACAATAAGTGGCAATTTGAGGCAGAGGTGGCTCGAGAGGACTGGACACCAGGAAATGCAATGACACTCAGGCAATATCAATGAGGATTTAAGTGTCACTGGTGAGGCTATAGTTGCATTTAACTCTCTTCAGAGACAATGGCCAGAAATTCTTTTTTTCTTGCATTTTATTAGCTTATTGAATAAAACATTAGATTGTAATAACAGAATGTGCTTGTTTGGTTTGATTAATGAGATTCCATTAATTTTATTCTAATGAATTAACTTGTGAACTCTTGGAGACAGCAGGGATAGTCTCTTTGTGCTGTTTGTACAGTACCTAGCACAATGGGGTTCTGGTTCATGGGTGTAACTCCTGAGAACTACTACAGTGGAAATTATAGCTGACTAAATCATAACAACACAGTACAAATTGTCAGCTCCAAAACACAGCATAAGTTATAAACAGAAGGAATTACAGATTTAACTGAAAATTCACACACATTAATACACACGGTATAAAGTAAAAACTCAAATCAGAAGATAGGAGTCTTGAGAATTTTAAAGGGAAAAACTAAGCTGTTCGCATTCTGATCTGAATGCTAGTTTTACAACTAACTTGACTTGCATTAGTGTGAGCTAAGAATGGGGCACTTAATTTTTCACTATAGCTGCAGTGGTGGATATGTATTCTTAAAAAGGACAAAATTTAAGCCAGAAATTATTTTAAATAAATAGAGTTTATAAGTGAAGGAGAAAACATGTGGGTTGTATTTCTTGAGGTAATGGTTTGCCCAATTTGACCTTGAATCTTAGAAGCATATTTCTAGTTTGTTTCAAATTCATCTGTTTTCTTCATCTGCTCAATGTGAAATGGAACACTTTACAAAGAAAAGTAGCATGCAGCTCTTGTTCAGTAATTTGGAGTTCTTTCAGCTAGGTTCAGAGACAGAAATTTTATCCGTATGCATCTTATGGAAAGGATCTTACCTAGATAATTATCAATACTCTTATTTAGCAATTTTAGTTTACATTCCCAGGGATCTGGTTGATCTGTGAGTTTTTTAGATAAAATGTCTAATGTGTTGTGAACACTTTTCTTACTGTCTTCGTAGGTGGACTCTATTTTGGGTTAAACACAGAGATGTAATTTTTCTAAATACTTATTTGAAAGCCAGAAGGAATCATTAGTTATTAGGCATTTAAGGCAGCGCCCAACTTGTGGCCCCTGGGGGGCTTTCTAACTGGCCTGCAGCTCCCTTTCTGCTAGTTGCCTAAGGCCTAGACAGAGCATGATACCATGGGACTAAAAGACCAGTGCAAGCGACTTGCTGCAGCCAAGAGGATGGGAGATTAATGCTACCTTCACACTGGCTGTAGCAGAGAAAATGGCAAATCTCTGTCTAGGCTCTGGGGTCTCTGCTGGAACCAGAGGGATGGGAGCACTGACCTTCTGACCATCCTGGCTGCAGAAAACTCACTGTGTAGGGACCCCAGTGGAGCACACAGGACTACAGGATGTGTGGTTTCCCTGCTGAAGCCAGGGAGATTACCAAGGAGGCAGCCTCCTTTCTGAACTCCTTCTATCTGGTTGCAGTGGGGGTGGGAGGGTGGCCTACTGTCAGAAAATGGTGGCTCTCAAGGGTTGTAAAAAATTCTGTGGCCCTCAAGACTGAAAGTTTAGAACCACTGATTTAAGGGATATCTGTTCCATATATCCCTTATAAGGGTATAAATTGTTTTATGTGTATAAATCAGAAATTATTCCTTGGCTTGAAAATTGCTTTGTCAGAAGAATCATAGCTTTCTAACTTCTTAAGACTCTGATTCTCAGATCTGAGTATCAAGAAAACCTTTTAATGGTCAAGGCATTATTACTGAAGCCAACTGAATTTGCCTTTTATAACCTTCTCCTAATTAAATTCTTTAATGCACCGTCATTGTGTTTGGGGACTAGGGGATGTACAGTACTTTTCACCTTTTACGTTTGGCTTTCTATATGCATTCCAATTTGTGAGAAAGGGAGAGGCCCCCTTGGTAAAATCATTAATCACTTCTTTGCTAAAATGTGGGCTACTTTAATTAAAGGGGGGGGCCTTTACAATTAGGTTTTGTTTATTCCAGCAAACTCCCATATGTGTTTAAAGTATATATGTGTGAACATACAGCTAGATTAATATTATTTATTTTACTTACATCTTGAATACATTAACTATAGAAATTTAACCTGTTCAAGAAAATTAGTTGCCAAGACAATGCTTTCATTTATTTCACTGCTCTGCCCAGAAAACAATCAAATGAGCAATCAGTTGTATAGTTTTATACAGCAACATGGACTAATGTGAAATCCTCTTGGCAGCATGTGGTAGATGTGATGATGATAAAGCAATGAACATAAAGAGAATTGGTGAGCAACAAATCAGTAAGAAAGCACATGAAAGTACTTTGTATCCATGGTGCTTTGGTACTTATTCAGCCACATTGAGATTAATTTGTTATCGTACAATTAGTCATGAATTTTGTTCCTGGAGAGGTCAAAAAAGTCTATTTTAACTAATTTTTTTTACTGGAAAAGACATTTTATATTCCTCACAAAACACAATGGACTGGCTAAATCTTTCAGGGGAGAAGTGATATCCCATATGAGAAGCTGAAGTGGAGGAAGAATTTGTCATTTTCCTGTTTTTTAAATGTGACCAGGTCATATGTAAATAGAGAACTGTCCTGACAATGAATAGATGGTATCATTTCCAGTTGATACTGAGTGACTTTCTTTGCTTATGAGCTAGATTGTTCCTTTGAGGTTCACACAGCTTGAGATGAAGTTGTTCTTGTATCAGACATAACTTTTCCATGGACTCTGGAGGAGCTGTACTAGGCCCTGGTCCTGAGAATTAGTGAATTAGTGCTGTGTGAATAGATATAGATATAATATTTTTTTTTTTTGCTTTGTTGTTTGGTGAAAGTTCTAAAAAGACCCTCACCTTGGGGTTATATACTGAAAATAAAATTAGCATACCAAAAAGCTGGAAGAAAAATTCTTGTTGGATTAAATGAAAAATTCCATTCAACTTAAAAATATTTTAATTCACTTTAAATTTCTTAAACAAAATTGAAGTAAATTTCAAAATGAAAAGTAATTGTGAATATTAAAAATAGAAATGCTGAAATGAAATATTTTGACTCCTTTGGAATTTTGTTTTTAGTTATTTTTTGAATGGAAATAATTAGGCAAATCTGACACAGTCACAAAATATTTTTGTCAACCTGAATCCTAATTTTTCAATTAAAAAAAGGAATCAGTGCAAAAATTTTGCTTATCTTTACTTCCAATCCAGCTATGAAGAGGCTAGGGACACAGTCAGCATGAATCCTTGCAACACTCACAGAGACAAGTTCAGGGGTAATATTTCAGTCAGAAACTTGCATGTGAACTCATATTTATCATTGATGGGCTTGTCTTCACTAGAAAACTACATCAAGATAAAACACCACTTTCAGGAAGCTGATAAAACCTTGACCCCCAAACATTTGTATTGAGAAACACAGTCTTCCTGCTGTCTTTTTTGCAGTCCACCTAATCCTGGCTCTGTCTGGAGGGGAAGCCTTGGAGGCAGCACTCAGCCCAGGGCCTGAGTCTAGCCCCCAGATCTAAGTGTGCCCCCATGGGGGCACAGTGCCATTCAGATTTGTCTTGGTCACCACACTGGCACGGAAGAGGGGTAGTTGGGCCACCTTTGAGTGAGTGGTATGTTGGGAGGGCTAGGCCAAACCTGAGTGCTGTTTTGACTGAGTGGGACTGTAGCTACCACTTCGGTGTGAATATAGAATATTAGGGCTGGAAGGGACCTGAGAGGTCATCTAGTCTAACCCCTTGCTAAAAGTAGGACTAATCCCACTAAATAATCACAGTCACGTTTTTGTCCAACTGTCCCTTTAAAGTTTCTAAAGATGGAAATTTCACTACTTTCCGAAGCACTAGAATCAGTCGCCTTACCTCCTTCCTGGTGAGAATTATTTTCCTGATATCTAAACTCATCTTCCCCAGCTGCAACTTTAAGCTATTGCTCCTTGTTCTATCTTGTGTTGCCACTGAGAATAGCCCAGCTCTCTCCTCTTCGGAGCACCCCTTCAAGTAATCAAAGGTTGCTATCAAATTCCCACTCAGTCTTTCTCTTCTGCAGACTACATAAGCCTAGTTTCTTCAGTCTTCTCTTGTAAGTCATGTACTCAAACACCCTAATCATTTTTGTTGCCCTCTGCTGGACTCTTTCTAATTTATCAATGTTCTGTAGTGTGGAACCAAAACAAGACATAAAATTACATATGTGGCCTCACCTGCGCCAAATTGAGGGGAATAATTATACCCCTTGATCTGCTGGTAATGCTCCTGTTGATGCATTCCAATATGCTGTTGGTCTTTTTGGAAACAAGGGCATAAAGATTCGTATTCAGTTTCCTGTCCACCATGACCCCAGATCCTTTCCTACAGTGCTGCTACTTAGCCAGGAGCCAGTACGTTCACTTTCCAGCAGGCCTGCCCCCATCACCAGTTCGAAAGGAGTGTACGTTTGGCTTGGGTTCAGTGATAGTTAATTAAGCCCTTGATGTGTTACGTATCTGCTGTCAGTTGTTGGTTGTGTGTATGTACCCCCAGCATGTAAGCTGTCCCAGCTTTGTGCAGATAGCCTATACAGCAAGTCACAGTTGAATTACCCACTCAGAAAAGAGATCCATTTCAATAATTAAGTCTCTTTGAGGAATGACCTTCTACCCCTTCTGGTATTGGGATGTTCTGGTACCAGCTTTCTGGAATGTGCTCACTGAGTAGTTTGAGCTGAACATTTCTTTAGGAGTTAGTGTTTTTGCTTAGTTGTTTTTTTGTGAGTTTGCACATAGGTCCCAGTCTGACTTCTGCTAACTTCACTTTATAACAGCAAAACTTGACAGCTACTTCTGCTCAGGACTTGTAGCAGGCCTGTTATGCCGGGCCTCATGTCTCAGGCTCTAATTTTCTACTACATGATCTAGAGTCCTCTTGTGATACACTGATAGTTTGGGAGCCAGCTTCTGGGAAATACTACTATAAACCAACTGTGGTGTCTTCTATTCTGCAATCAGTCTGAGTTTATTAGGACTAAGTTTTACTCATAATCAGCTGGAATGATGCTGCTAACAACTTATCCCTGTCTATATCAACTGCAAAACTGTGGTCAACATTGTGTCTCTGTGAGCCAGGAATCCTAAATGTCTAGCTATTTTTAAAATGTAATTTTCTAGTGATAAGGCCAGTTATACTGCTATATGAGCAACTGACAACCCCTCTTATGCAGTCTAAGTAGGTGTAAGTTAAATTCTGAGGAAGCATAAGCAGATGTAGATTAATATAGGGCAGTGATTACTTTGTTACACCTTCCAACTTTCACATATTAGCTATCCCCAATAAGACTCCCTCATACTTAAGTGTAAGTGGCTTTAACTGAATCTGAGTACATGGGGTTATCACCTCTGAATTTAGCCCTCAATAGCTGGCCCTAATCAGTTGGTTATAAAGATTTTTCCACATCTAAACAGCATAGGTGGTAAGCTCAATAATTACTCCAGAAACATGAATTTTACTCAGGTGTGATAAATAGTTAAAAGTAGTTTCAGAAACTATACCTGCCCCATAGTCCCGTCCTGTCGATTTTTGGAATTTTCTAGTTACATTTTCCCCTGTAAGACTCCACATGAGCAGGGAGAATGAACTGATTCTACAGTGGCTAGCACCTCTGCTTAATATGCAGAAGGGCCTGGGTTCAAGCCCCAGGGAGTTGGACTCGATGATCTCCCGAGGTCCCTTCCAACCCTATGATGCTATTCAAATACAGGAGAAAGAGTGAAACTGACCATATGCAAGGTCATAAAAAAGTGTGAACAAACTGATAAAATATATGTATTTTACCTACTCATTTCCCATTATTTCGTGTTCCTGGCAACAAGGAAGGAATGCTAGGGTGTAGTTGGAGTACAGGTTTCTTGAGGGTAGGATGAGTAATTGCATTTTCCAAAAATTTTTTGGAAAAATTAGCCTTTTCATGAACCCCACAAACTGGTCTGGCAGGTCTTGGCGTGGCTTTTACTAGTCAAGAGCAACAAGGTTTTTTCCCCTTATCTGAGGAATGGATTCCTTAGATTTTTAGATGCTTTGATGTATGTAAGGGAAGGTAGGGTTCACTCAAAGGTTCCAGGATGGAGAGTACCTGGATTTTTGGGATTCTCTGCCCTAGGACTTTATTTCTTACATTTGATTTATCTTATTTTGCACTATGATGAGAGTTCTTAGCAGCTGTTAGTGCTTTAACCTTTTGTTTAGTTTGTTGTGGATGATTAGCCCATTTGCTGCTTGGAAAACTTTCTCATGCTATAGTTTTGTCCTGGCTGTAGGGAAAGGGAAAAGGGGTGGAATTCTTTTCCATCCATTATTATGGTGGTATAGGCCTATAAAAATTGTGCTTTTGTAGGAGGAAATTTTCCTTAAAGGGTAAATTTTGCCTTTTCTGACACATTTTCTATAAGGAGACTGTTATGGTAGCTTAACGATAATAGTTCAGATGCAGCTTAGACAGGTGTCTCAGGAGAAAACCCTCTACAATATGTTCACAGAAATGTTGTGCTAAGTGTTGAAAATTAACTAAATTACTTGCAGTAGGTGGGGGCACATAATCCAGTTTGCTTTTCTTCTAGATCTTATGACTCATATTCACCTTCATAAGTTATTTTTTGATTTGGGAAACACTTCATTTTTTTTTTTTAAAGCTCCTGGTACACTTTTAAACAGTCAATTGTAAATCCCTCAGATCCAGCTATCTAATCTCATATAAAAATTAAACGCTTCTTCCCCCTTTTCAAAAATAAGAATTGCTACTTTGAACAACTAGATAAAAAGTGAGAACAAATGATGAATATATGACTGTTTAATTTTATTCACTTTGAGAAAATATTGCAGTGGGAAAAAGTGAATAGCAGACTTTTTTTAATGGCTGTCTGAAAAGACAAAGACAATCTAGATGGACAGTTGGTTTTACAGTGTTATACAATTTACTTTAATATATTTAAAAGATTTGATTCATTATTTCACACATTATTTAGTTGGAAATTAAAGCACAATTAAAACCATATTTATAGTTAGTTCTACTGCACATCTCAAATTGTACAGGGACTTCCTGGATTTTCTTGTTTAATATTTTGAATGGAAAAACAGATGTGTACATCCAAAAGCTATAAAGATCTGTGCAGACAGCAGTATTTAAAGGTTATGCATGGAGTCACAGACCCAACCAAAAATAATTTAATAAAAGATTGAGCCAGAGTGCCAAGGAGCATCCTTCAAGCACTATCATGCTAAAGCTGCTGCTCTCAAATTTGAATAGATTTTTTTTCACTCCACACACCCACTTTTTTTTCCCCAGATCTATTAAGAACTGGTGGGCAGATGGCACCTATGCCTACACAGAAACATATTAAAGTCAATGAGACTTAATTCAGGCACCGGGATCCACATCTGGAAATCTGATTGTAGGATCCAGATCACAGGTATTAGAGAAAATGCTACTCTTCTACACCACTGTAAATCTTCAAGAGAGGGAGGGAAAAAATGTCCTGCTGTGTTCGCATGCACCCCCTGTCTTTTTTTTTTTTTCCTTTTGTGCTGCCTCTTCTAGATGTGTCATTGAGTTGTATGCATCTTTTATTTTGCAATTGTGCATTCAGCTGTTACATGGGGCTTGGGCAGGTAGGAAACCTCAGACAGTTCTCTTTTAGTTTTCTATTTTCCCATTAGACGTACGAGGAAAGGAAATGGAATCTATGCTATATTGGTGATTTATTGCAGGAGGAAATCCAATTTAGACAGAGAAAAAGTGCTGTTTTAATTTTGCACACTTCAGTAACAACATGTACATATGTTTAACTGGTAGGTACTGAAGTGAAGGATGACAGTTTGTGATTGTTTTCTGAATCAAGGGACTTCAGAAAACCTGGATGCACTTTTAAAAGTGTTGTTCTAAAATCACTTATGCCATAATAATAAAAAGATCGCTAATAATTTATTTTTTTGAAATGCATACCCATAATTTCTAAGTCCTAAAAAGCACAGTAAACTATTTGCATATGCCATTTTATTATCCTTTTCCCATCCCTTACAATATGTTTATACACAGTGGCACATTTGTTACAATAAAACAGTCTGTTTATTATGCATTTAAAAATCATAAAAGTAGCTTTCCAAAGTTGCATAAATGTCTGTCACTGTTCTTTGCCTGTAATCAGCCCTTTGAAGCTGGCAAGTTAGGAACTCCTGCTGTTTGTACTAATATATTTGTATTAGTGTGGTGATTCAGGAAAGCTAGATTTACTGTGTCAAAATGTTAAATAAATAAATATGCCAATGTGAAGAAAAGATAAGAAGAATAGAAAGCGGCCAGAAACGGGCTCTTTAATAACATGAAAATCAAAAAATGAAAACATGGATGAATTGCTAAGGAAGAATACAAAAGTATCACACGTGTAGGGCTAAAATCATAAAGGCTAAGGCATAAAATGAATTAAATCTGGTAAGGGACACAACAAGCAATAAGAAGAAGCTCTTTAAATACATTTAGAGCAAAAGAAAGAGGAAGACAAGTGTATGTCCTCTACTGAGCAGGAACGAAGAGTTAATAATTGAAAAACATCAAGAACTCTGAGGTGTTAAAGCCTACCCGTATTTTGCTTCCATCTGCTCTAAGAAGTCTAATGGTGACCAGATTCTCTACAAAATTAACGTTAGCAGCAAGGGGGGAGTAAAAAATACAAAATATGAAAAGAACAGGTTAAATAACATGTGAAATGTATTCAAGTAAGCCAGGCCTGATGAAATTCATCCACTGATACTTAAGGAACTAGGTGAGTAAATCTCAAAACCATTAGCAGTTATTTTCAAGAACTCATGAAAGACTGGCGACATCCCAGAGAACTGGAGAAGGACAAAAATATCTTTAAAGAAGGGGAACATAGAGGATCCAGAGAATTATAGACCCCCCCCAGCCTAAAAAACTGATGCCTGGAAAGATAATGGAATAAATTATTAAACAGCTAGAAAGCAGTTAGAGGATAACATGGTTATAAGGAATTGCCATGAATAAGTCTTGCCAAACTAACCTGATTTCCCTCATTAGCAGGGTTACTGGCTTAGAAGATAGGAGGAAGCAATAGACATGATACATACTAATTTTAGTAAGACTTTTTCATACAGTTCAACCTGACATTCTCATTAGCAAACTAGGGAAACACAGGCTAGGTGAAATTACTATAGGGTAGGTGCACAAATGTTTGAAAGACTACTCAAAAAGTATTTACAATGGTTTGCTAATGAGTTTAGTCTGCAGAAAGATATAGGTTAGATGAAAAATATTTGAAATATGCTATGGGGATTTATTCTTTTTACAGACATTTATTTAACATAGAAGTTTGTGATATCCATTTTAAAGTCCAGAAAGAAAAATACATTATATGGGCGCCTGTATAAGACTTATGGCATATACAGTCAGATAACTAGAATTCTCAGACAATTACTGGAATATATGTATAGTTTTATTCTAGACTTGTTGTATAGTAATATGAGGCATTTTCGTATTCATTTTTAGAAAAGAATTTGATATGTTTCAGAAAGCATGAATTCAACACATGATATACTAAACACTGTTTTAGAGATAGCCGTGGTAATTATGTTCCATTTGATAGACAGACAATTTGTTATGGTTTGGTTTTGCAGGAGTCTAATTTACTGCTAAGACTAGTAGATCTAATTCTACCTGCTCAAATCATGGCATGAAATAATTTTCATGATCAAAGGATCATTTCCAGGGCTACAGTTATTGTGCCCTCAATATTTCAGAAAACAGTCTCTTTGGGTATATTGGAAATGATTTTTTGAGGAATATGTATATATTTTCATTCTCTATTGAGTGCACCTGAAGAGAAACAGTTCAGAAATTGTGATAGCAGCAGCAGCAGCAGCAGCTCCTAAGCCAGTTTTTGTTACAAGAAGCCAGTGCATATGTTACTTAGTTGGTCCCTCTATCCTACATTTTGACAGAGATATGATTACCAAAAGAAGAAAACTGCACAAATCTCCATAATTAAAGAATTGGTCCTAGCATTCTGAAAAACAGTGGGACCTATATCAACTATAATTATGGGCATGAGTCTCAGCAAGGACAAACCAAAAGGGGGGGGGTGAGGACCCAGAATTCTTTTTCACATAACAATAATCAACAGCAGGTGATGCTCAGCTTTAACTATAGTAGAACTGGCTATAAGCTATAATTAGAGTTGGTTGAAATTTTTCAAACTATTTTTTAAAAATATTCAAAATAAAATGTACTTTCTTGTTTTTGAATGTTTCAATGTGACAGAATTGGAAAACCAAATAAGTGAATAAACAAAAGTCTTGGGCGGGGGTGGGTGTTCTGGTTGAATGCTTCTATCTCTTCTGCAAAATGGGGGTGGGGAAGAGGGGAAGGATGTAGAAGGAAGAAAGCAAGAAAAATCCCACAGCCAAAATATTCCAATTGCAAAATATTTCTGAATTGAAAATTTTCTAAAAACAGTTTGTAAAACAATTCAAATGAACATTCCCTCTGAAGCACTTGGGATTTGCCACTGTCAGGCTAGTTGGCTAGATTGATCTGTCCCAGTATAGCCTTTCTTATGGTTTTAACAATAAATATGTTCCTTTTCAAAAACTGTAGAATCAAAATGACTTCAATGTTTTTTGAGATTTTTATCAATTCCTGTCTCCCCCCACTTCCTCTTTTTCCCACAACTATGGGAAGATGCTCAGATACCTTGATGATGCATGTGGTATAAGAACTACACAAAATAAAATGGAAGGAAGAGGATTTCCAAGAGACGAACACCAACAATGGTGTCTGTTAGTATATCAGCAGTACATAGCCTTGAAAGAGAGAGAGGAGAACAGTTGAGCTGAGCATAAGACAGACTGGAGGAGGTCCCTAGTGAAAAGGCAGGAGTTTGTCTGTGACTAAGGAAGGATGGCTTAACGAGTGACAGCTACTTGTCTTCTGATAAGTTCCAAAGGGGCAGCCTTCTTAGTCTAGCAAAGGAAAAAAAGCAAGGAGTCTTGTAGCACTTAAAGACTAACAGATTGATTTATTGCATGAGCTTTAGAATAGAATAGAATCATAGGGTGGACCTCATGAGATCTCATGACAAAGTGGGATTTTCTCCCACAAAAGCACATGCGATAAATAAATTTGTTAGTCTTTAAGTGCCCCAAGATTCCTTGCTTTTTTTTGCCTTCTGCTGTTCCTCAGCCTCTACTTTTAGTGACCAAGATTGTAGCACAAATTTCCTTGGCCTTCCTAAAGTAAAGGATCTCCCTGAGGTAAAGTTGAATTCCTGAGCGATTATTTGTGCCTTTACCATCAGGACTGAGAGTAAAATCCTAGCCCCAATGAAGTCAGTGTAATTTTTGTCATGAACGTCAATGCAATAGTATTTCATGTGAAAGTGTTTTGCCAGATCTTTCTCCACTTCCGGTATGGTTAGTGTCATACTTAAAACACTCTCCCCCCAAAATAATTACTGTATAGTTGCTTGAAAACATTTAGTATTACAAATTCATTATTTTGAAAAGGATAAGCAGAGCTGGGCCCATACTGAAAAAGTTGAATATTCACCTGAGTAAAAACCATAACTGTTTCATAAATGTTGGTCTCACCATTGAATACCTTATCAAGCTATTGATATGTAAGTTTAGAACTTTGTTCTAGTTATTGTGTTCAACTCCAAATAAATATCCCTTCATTCTTTAAAAATAATCTTATTTACCTATTGAATTCTACCTTGAATTGCCAGGTTCTCAGCTATTATTAAAAATGTTGGATTTCCTTTACTGATCATGTTGGTCTGCTTTTTCTTTTCACACATCTGATAAGAGCCCTATAAAGAAATATTGTAGGTATTCAGTTATTGAATATTTTGCATACAATCTCAGTAAACGGTCTTTCCATGTCTTAATTCTATTTAGTATCATCTAAGATTCCTTGTATTTTCGCAGAATTTGTTCTATTGTTCAGTCTTTGTTGCCATTTAATCTGCCAGTTCCAGGTACTGTACCCAACTCAGTTATGATCACTATTTAGTGTGTATGGTTTTGCATTATTCCTTCCATTAAATCTGATGATTACTACAGGGAAATTAACTTGCTACTGGAGCTCTGTGGGGTTAACACACCCTGAAGACCAACCCCCTACTTGCTCTATAAAATCAGTCCATGTTGTTGTTTATGTCTTTTGTTTTTGTTGCAAAATGAAAATATGCTAACTAGTTTTTCACTTGTGCAGTAACAGATTATTGCCAGTAAAACTGCTTTTTACTCTTCAGTTTACATCTGTCATTAAAAAGCAGTAAATATAGAAACACTAAAGGGAAAATCTCTGTTATGCAGCATATAATCAACCTGTGAAATTCCCCCTTGCAGGAGATTCTCAAACCAAAAAAACCTCAAGCTGAATTTTGAGGAGTGGGTAATTTTATGTCCACTAACAACATTGGTAGCTATGTATGCAAAGATAAATGATAAAAGTGAATCAAATATTATATTTCAGAGCATAGGTAGATTACATGCAAGTGTCAGGAAGAAATTCCTTTGCCTAGATGTATTAATCAGATTAGATGCAGCTGTGTTTTGTTTTTGTTCTGTCGTTAACAATTGGGTGCTGGCTTCTGGCAGAGGCAGAATGCTGCAGTAGGTATACCAATGTTTTGTGCAGCTATGACAAATCTTGACATCTCACTGGTTCAATCTGTAACATGGACTGGCTCTTATCAGGGGCCAGTTCTCCCATTAAGTAATTGCCTGCTTAGCAGGTAGCCCTTTATGCAGGGGAGGCACTTCCTTTAAAAATTAGCAAGGCTGTTACAACATGTTCCTTCAAGCTTCTCCTTGAAACTCAGCTGTGCCATGATGTCATTTGACAATGCCCAGACAGGTTGTGTGCTATGATTCTGATTTAAAATCATTCTGTTACTGTGCTTCGCCTGTCATTTCATTGTTACCTTGTGCTTCCATGTCTTTGTCATATTTGTAGTCAGAAAATTGTGTTCTTGAGTGGGTGGTGATGAATGAAGCTGGGTTAGTCCCTGCCAAATGCTATGTCTACACTGCAGCTTTAAGTTCACTTAAGGGCCCTTAAGTTGACTTAAATAAAGCCCAGTCTATACTTAGAAATCATTAAGTTGACTTAATCAAGTGCTTAAGTTGACTTAATAACTCCTGCCCTGTAAGTCGGCTTAAGCTTTTAAGCTGACTTTACAGGGCAGAATCCCCCCCACACACACTCCTGGGTGTGATCGGGCTTGGGCCTGATCAAGCCAGGGGGCCCAATCCAGCTCCAGCCCTGTGGTGAGGACCTGGGGCTGGATTGGCTCCCAGCCCCTCATTGTGGGGGGCAGGGGCTGACACCCAGTTTGTACAGCCTGCAGATAGGGGCTGAGAACCAGATGGGGCTCTTAGGCTCGCTCTGTAGGCTGCAGGAGCTAGGACCCTGCTGGGAGCCATCCGGCTCCCAGAGGCCTGCACTGCTGAGCCAGCAGCTTTGAGTCTGGTCAATTTCACAGATGCCTAGCCTGTGAAATTGACCAGGCTCGGAGCTGCTTGGGCCCCTGCAGCAAGCCTCTGGGAGCCAGGTAGGCTCCCAGTGGGCCCCTAGCCCCTACAGCCTACAGAGAGGGCCTGAGAGGCCCATCTGAGTCGTAGCCCCTCTCTGCAGTTGGCCAGGGCTAGCTTGCAAGCAGCCAGGGTAGGGGGAGCCAGCATCTCCCCCAGGGACATGGGGAGGCAGCATCTCCCCTGGCTATGCTGCAGCCTGGTTGACTTCCAGGGGCCCCTCCAGTGTAGACATAACCAAAGAGTGGATGGTAATGGGACATGCATCTCCTTGGACTTTTCTCCCAGCATTTTATATATAAAACTTCAACTGCAGCTGAATGTATTATCCAACCCTGAGGAAGGGCTGTGGTGGCAAAACATCATGCACTGTCTCTCACTGAAACCTCCCTTCTCTGGAGCAGAGGGATGTTAAAAAGACCAAAAAAAGAAATGCCATTTGTTTCTGGGAGCATTTCAATTAATCTAATCTATGATGGAAGAAGAGGTCTAAATACTTGTATACCAACTGTAACAGTCAAGCATATGGACTTATTAATTCTCATCATTGTTGTAGCTATACTTACAGTTTTGTTGATCAACAGATTTGGTTCACATGTCTCAGATGGAAGGAAGACAGACCACAGGGAGTGAGGAAAGGCGCTAGCAGAGAAGTGAGGAGACTTTGCACTGAGTAAAGTTTCATTGAGGGAAGTAGGTTCTACAATTTTTGGTTAGTGGATAGAAGTAAGGAAAAAAATCTGTTGTGCAAACAAGCAAGCAGAAGTCTTTCCATAAGTTAAAATAGAGTTCGATCCTGTACCAAGTAAAATACCAACACAATGTAACATGGGGCTGGGCAGAAAGCTTCTCTTTTCCCTCTCCACTTCCTTCTACTACGAACAAACCTGACTGGCTGAGGGATTGTCACTCTGAAACAAGGACCCAGAATTAGTTCTGACCCCTGGTGTGATTCGGGGCATGAAAAGATGAGAGGAAGAATAGGGAATTGGCCTGGGAATATGTGGAGAGGAAACAAAAAAAAGCAACAGCTGCAGGAAACAGAAATCCCCCTTACAAACCTGCAATTCCACCTGACAACATCAGATCAGCAATGGATTAGTCAGGGTGGATGGATCTAATTGAGTTCATGAATTCGCAGAATATATGATTAGTCACATACGCCAACCAAACAGAACAGTTCCTCTGATCGCCCTTCTCTTCTTAGAACACCAACCCCAGAATTATGTCCCTGACCCCTCATTGCAGTGCTCAACTCTGCTTTGTCATTCTTCTTCAGGAATTTCTGGTCCTATGATAGGTCTGTATAGCCCTAAGTGGTGCCTTGCTCCTTTTAACTAGCACATCTGAACCCACCAGTTCTGATAAAGGGACACTGAACGTGTTCTACTCACTAATTGTTTTGCTCTTCATTTTACTTCACAGACCTGATTACCAAGTGTCATAAAGGATGAAAATGAACTCTGAATTCCCATATGTAAATTCTCCACAGTCTGTATCTAGTTCTAAGTCAGTGAAACTACATTTAATAAAATAAGTATAATGCAACAGACAGCCATACCCCTTATGTTTTTGACCATGTAATTACTGTGCCAGTAGATTACATAGCTCACATGCATGGAGTTTTGTCCTCTCAGTGACTAGTTTCAGGCTCTTAGTTTTATTTTATATGATCATGAGCATCACCAAGTTGTTCAGTTAACACAGTTTCATCAGGTGGTAGAAAATAAACTGAAATACCTTGACTTGTAGCAGTAATTATTTTATTTAGGGAATATGAAACAAGAACACAGCAATGATTTTTAGCCTAAATTTCCTTGAGGGACTTTGACAATGAAAATAAGATGTTATTGTCAGCATATAATGGATTAAATAGTTTCTTGGGTGAGGCAGAGATATTTGTTCATCTCATGGCCCTTTGAAATACTTTATAAATGGCCAAATTCTGATACCTCTACTCTTGTGAAGAAGTTCCCTATTCCATTAGTAAGTCAGCTGAAATCAATGGAACTATTTGTGGGTGAAGTTCCCCAAGATGATGAAAATTTGTATCAAACTTTGTTCCCTACAATTTGACTTGAAATCCTAGTATAAAACTTACTCTGTGTTACCATCTTCCCCAGTTCTCTTCTCCATCCTCAAAATCCTAGGCTAACAAAAAGCACACAAACATTTATTTGCAGTTTGATATCATCAGTGTCTGAAATATTAAATCCTGCTCTGTACTGGCATGCTATTAAATGCTTAGTTTCATTTCATATATGAAATGAAATATTACAAAATGGTTGTCATCTTAAATGAAGTAAACAGAGAGCTGTAAAGGGCTAGATAAGAATAATTACAACCTTGCCCCCCAAATCCTATTTGGGTATTACCAGTGCCAAAGAATCTGGTTTTCCATTCTAGTTTGTTTAATTTGTATGCTTAAGGTGAGATTGAAGTGCATTTTGTAGATCAATGCTCCACTGATACTGATATTTGTCAACATTTTCTTTATTTGATGATTTATAGGGTGCCAGAAACATTTATGGAATTCTTAACTCCTTGTCATGTCTCAATTTTCTCTAAGCAGAAGACTCTTATTCTTTATTACACTATAGTTGTAACAAAATAAGACATGCCACAATAGATTTTTTATAATTGTGTTTAAAACAAAATTATGGTGCCCCTAGGATCCATAAAGGTTGATGTTACTTGGCCTAAAATCTAGTACAACTGGTAAAAACACCTACCCTGTTAAACAAAACAAACAATTTGTAGCAATATAGCATTAATCATAAGAGGAATCAAGTTATTTTTTCTTTATTAGACCAAGAATTTCTTTTAACAACATAAAACATGACTTAAAATATACTTGGAAACAGAGTAAACCAGAAATTGCTGGAAAAATTAACTCAGCTGTTTAACCAAGATTGCCTTGGAGATAATCAGTAAAAGACTTGGAACCAGAAAGTCATCTTATTTCACAGTAAAGAAAAGTCATCTATTGCTAACATAAACATAGATGTTATATACAATTCAATTGTAGAAGCATTTTCATTAGCATAACCATAATAAAAATTAATACCAAGATCTTGTATAGCAATTTTTCATCTCAAATTCTCAACAGTTTCCATGCTGTGCAAGGGGGAAATACAGTCCCACAGACAATTGAAGGGACTGGCTGAAGATCATGTAGCTTAGTGGTTCTCAACCTTCTGTAGTTCATGAAATGCTTGGTGCCATGTCAGCACCCTACAGGATACACCAGCCCACCCCCAAGGCCAAATCAAGTCATGTCTCTGGTCCTCCATGGCACACTTATCATTGTGTGACAACAGTAATGTGTCCCAACACAGTGGTTGAGAACCATTGATTTAGTTGATCAGTGACAAAGTTCTCATCAGAACTCGGGTCTCCTAAATTCCACTCCATTGACCTAACCATTAAACAACACTGTCTCCTCAGATAGCAGGCTGGATTAATGACTGTTTTTCCAGTGATAAACCAATGTAAATATTTGGATAATTCACTATTGCTACTACAACATATATATCAGGAACTATAAATAATTATTTCTCTACCCGTAATATTCCATCTAACTTGGAATATTATTTCAAATTCAAAAACGCCAACTATCACATAGCTTTAGTACACTAATTAAAATAATATTGACAGCAATGTTATCTAATGTCATTAGTTTTATAAGACTTTTGACATGTTTCTTGGCAAAATGAACACTTAATATGAATCGGTATAATATATTTCTGGGGTAAACCAATATTGTATTCTTATTAAGAAATACATCATTGTTCTGCAGAAAGAAGCAAAAGAGAACTTTAGAAATGGTCTGCATGACTGTAAAAGGAAAACATAATCAAGCATTTTCATAGTGGATGGTATTACTTCTGTGAACACGTGTAACTCCGTGTATATGTGGTACCTACTCATTAACTTAGAGTGCCTTGCTAAATTGGGACTTTATTAGCAGCTTTTGCATCAAGTCAGCAACACACAGCACACTAACATGTCTGGATGCCAGATTTTTGTGCTCCCTGCAACAAGGATGTACACAGAAAGCAAAACTGAGAGAAGGGAGAACAGAAACAAGTATTGAGTATGTCACAGTGCTGATCAATATACAAAGAAAATAAACATCTTTTCTTACTTAAAAACTAATTCTATGATTACAACTTTTATGTACTGGTGTTTCTCAAATGGGAGGAGGTTCAGGATCCTCCATACATTTTATTTTATTTATTGGAGAAATCACTCCCAAAAGCATAAAAGGACTGTTGAAACACTTGTTGTTTAGGCCTGTTGACTGAGTCAGGCAGCCTCGCAGCTAACTCAGAAAAGAAAGACAGGGCAGTAATAATATACAGGGTTGATCCCTAGGATAAAAGAATTTTTGAGCTGGTGACCTACAACAAGAAATACATGAAATAGAAAGGGAAACAAATGCTCGTCTTCTAGGCTATTGACCCAATGACATGCATTAAATGAAGGGACTTGTTCAGTATAAATAGAATTTCTAGACCAGAACAGCCAGGCTCTTTTGGTTATATGAGGAAAAGCTCAGAGACAGACATGGAACAATTTAGTTTGGGGCAGCATAAAGAAAACACATTAACTAAAATGAGAAAGAAGAAATAAATGGAACAGTCAATGTATGTCTCTGGGGAAAAAAAGGGGGAATTGAATCAGGCACTAAAAACTGTTTTTTTTAAAGGATGACTTTTTTCCCACTTCAATTTATTGTATGCAGATTTTGTTTTCTAATGGGATTATAAATTTTGGAGAAGCTAAAATTTACATATACCTTTCTTGAGAGGTGTGTGTTCAAACTAGTCTTAAAAACATCCATAGAAGGCAATTCCACAGCCTCCCATGGAAGTCTGTTCTGGTGCTGAACTATTCTCATGTTTAGAAAGTTTTGCCTAATATCTAACCTAAATCTTGCTTGTTCTAGATTAAGCTCATCCCTCTTTGTCTTAGGGTCACTAGCCATAGAGAATGGTTAAACACCATACTCTTTATAAAAGCCTTTAATATATTTGAAGATTTTTTATCAGATATCTCTTCAATCTTTTTATTTTCTCTCAAGAATAAAAATGCCCAGTTTTTTCCCCTAATCGTTTGCCATCAGTCAGGTTTTCTAAACTTTTTATGCCTTTTGTTGTTGTTGTTCTTTGCTGGATTCTCTCTAATTTGTCCACATCCTTCCAAAAGTGTGGCACCCAGAACTGGAACAGTACTTCAAGTGAAGTGTGCCAGGCTTTTCTTCTAAAATGCTTCAGTGCCTCTGACAGCTGTCAAAACCCTACTGGTGTGGCGGGAATAGATGTTACGAGGGGCCACAGTGGCAAGGATGCATAGAGCTCATATGTGGATGGCTGTTGCTGGTCTCCCACAATCTCTGAGCGGTGTGAACTGGCCCCACAACCTGTTCAGTAAAGGGGGAAAACACTGGCTTTCCTTTGATCTGTTTCAAATTTCTACAAGAGAAAACAGTTTTTACTGTTTCTTTGAATTTTGCAAAGAGGCTGTCAGGTCTCTGTTCTGATTTCTGAAACTGGACATGGGGCTGGATCACATATTATGGGCAATGGTAGTTTTGCAGTTACATACCTCTTACAAGGGTCAAGTCCTTAAAGCACACCTGATACGAAAGAAATGTGTTTTCATTTATTATTCATTATTACTGTTATAGTAGCACATACTGGCCTGAGCCATGAATCAGGGCTCCACTGTACTGGAATAATACATACAGAAAACAAAGTAATGGCATCTGTTCCAAGCGGTTTTTATATAATATATACATGGTAGTTGATTATGGAAATCTTTCCAGTTGTAACATCTCAGGAAGTGATTATACTGAGCTAGTCCCTGAGATTGTTTTTCTACATTCCTACTTATTTAAAGCACTTCTGACAGGTATATTACTCCACAATATCAACATGTATATTTCATACAAAAAAGGAAAAAAAAACCTGGTTATAAAGATAGGCATCAAAATGGTAGAGTTAAGGTTACCTGTTCGATCTTAACTCAACCCCTTGTGCATGTACATTCTCATAAGTTTTTAATTACCTGATAAACAATGAAAAATGATTTATGAAAACCAGGCCAATTAGTGGGATATTTAAGTTATGTCCTTTAATTAAGGAATGGATGATGCCCTGCACTATATCCCATTCCCTCTCTTCCAAGGGAGTTTATTTTCTTAAGAATAAGTAGAGAATATAAATCTCTTTCCTACATGAGGCAATATTCTCCAAGGCTCTTGAATCAAACTTCCCTTCTGAATTCAGGGTTTTTTTTTTTTTGTTTGTTTGTTCGTTTAATCCAGTGTTGAAATAATGTTGGCTACCTTAGGTTCATGTCAACTGACATTTGCCAACATACTGTTATAGACAAAGCTGTTGATGGAGGCTATGTCTGCATTAGCAAATTAGTTTGAATTAAGGAGCCTTAATTCAAACTAATTTGAACGCTGTCTCCACTAGGCTTTGCCTAGTTCAAACTAAAAAGTTTTTGATTATTTTTGAAAGAACTGCTTAGTTTGAACTAATTTGCATATTTAGTTCGAACTAACCCAATATAGACATGCTACTTCGAACTAAGCAAGTTTGAACTACCAGTTAGTTTGAACTTAGCAGGTTTTTTTCCTTCTTTTTCTTTAGGTCAAATAAGCCACACTTTTTTAGTTTGAACAAAAAAAGCACAGCTAGTTTGAATTAAAATTTACTTTGAACTAAAAAAAATGTGCTTAGTTCAAACTAACTTTTGAACTACTTGGTTTGGACTAGCCAAGTCCAAACTAAGATTTTAGGTGAAGATACAGCCATAGAGTGAACATGCATCTAGAGATCTGGGAATAGGGGGAAGAGGTGTTTCATTTTGTGTGTGTTTTTTGTTTTAATAAATCAGAATGTTAATAAACCTCCAAGTCTAGCATAAATCAAAATAACTCAGTCAGAGATGTCATTGCACAGAACTGCTTATGTTGATCATCACCAATGAATCTCTTTTTGGAATAATAACAAAGAATGAAATTTAGCCCATTAGGACTTCAGAAGTATGAGTTATCACTATTTAAGAATGGCCAAGGTTTTACAGCCTTTAAAAAAAATAGAATGAAAAAATAATCTGGCAAAAGATTATAGCAGGATCATAATCCCTGTAATAGTATTATAATCCTTCTATATAATAATTATAGTTGCTAAAGAATATATGATAAATTGACCCACGGAAACTTAACCTCATCCTGCATAGTAAGATGCTGACAGGAGTGAACCAGGTGGTCTCTAGGTATGCCCCAAGATGGCTGACCCAACAGTTATGGTTTAGATTGTTTTACACAAGCTAATATGAGAGGATGAATTACACACACACACCCCTGGACAATTGTGGTCCTAGATGCAAACACACAAAAATTGATGTCTTGTTTCCTGATTGGATGCTGAGAAAGGATGATTCTTATTTTAGTTGGACATGCTGAATAATCTGAAATAGTCTGGATCACTGTCTGATTTGTCTATGCTATAGCAACCAAAAAAAGGAAGCAATCTGGACCACTTTGGAGAAACGGGATAAGATGGCTTGTTTTTTAGCATCTCTCTCTTCCCAAAAGCTGAAGAGACCTTGAAAGGAGAACACTGAGGTCCTGCAACCACCAGTTCTTCAGATGACATCAAATACAGACATGCACATTTAGCCATCTTTCTATTTTTCACCAATATAATGCAAATGGATTTTTTCTCAGATTTTTTTAACTAGACTTTTTTTTTCTGCCTAGGTCTATCTGTATCTTTAAACTTTAAGAGATTATTATTTCCTTTATGTACAATGTAAGATCTTGGTCTTTCACACAGTGACTGTCATTGTAAAGTAAACCAGCTATACTGTAACCTGACATGTATAGTACAAAATACAACCCTAAAAACACAATGCTATTTCTTATTATTTCCCACATGGAACAAGCTTTTCACTATTCAAGAATTATTTTAACCTCACTAACTGCTGTGTTCTTTTTTGTTGCTAGGCAGTCTTGCAAATAATTACACCTGCCTTACATCCCAGAGTTCACATATAGCCTTTGCTTTAATGAGAGTTATATTCCTCACACTAAAAGTTTAAAAGGTATATTAAACTTGATATTAAACTTCTTCCAGAGAAGTGTGTTCCCTCAGAAAAGAAAAAAACTGGGGTCATTTTTTTTTCCTATACAAACAAAACTGTTCCAAAACTTCAACAAAATGTATTGCTATCAGTTGTTCACATCCCTAATACTTTCTTTTAATGCAGACAGCTTTTTGAGTTGCATTAAAACCACAGGATTGGAGTTGTCATGAGCTGCATTTTATCAGCACAAATGAGGGGGTTTTGCCATATAAATTAGAGTGATTATTTCAACTCATGCTGTGAGAATTCTAAAGAGAATGAGAGCACATATATTATGCAAAAAGAAAAAAAAAGTAGAAAAGGGGAAAAAAAAACCCACCACATTTCAAAAGTATCCTGCAATAACATCTTGTAGATTTCACGTACACAACTGAGTAATAATATAGTCTTCAAATTTGTTTTCTGGTACTTTGGGGAATTACATAGAGCTGGGAAACCAGGCAATATTTGATTTGGAGCAGATATGCATGTGGTTTCACTTTTTATTATAAGTGTTTATATTTGTTAGGCATAGTACTTTTGCTGAGCTTAAAATAAATAAAAAGCCGCAATTAAACATTTTGTATGGGGAGGATTCATTTATGTACAAAGCCACAACCAAAACCATTAAAATGGAAAGGAAACATGTTACTTCCAAAGATAACTTCAGGCAGAAAAAGAACAGGGATTCACAATCATGTTGCAGACCTCTAATATTAGATTAGCAAGACAAATAAATGCCTCTGGGCCCATTTGTCCACTTTGGGCCAAATTATCTCATCATGTCCTTTTAATGTCCCCTTCCCTCTTGTGTATCTCTACAGACATGCACAGATCCAGTGGGTCTTGCAAGTCAAGGGGGTGGTGATAGTGTCCTTTCTATAAAGGACAAATCTCTCTGGCTATGTCCACACATAGACGCTTATTTCCAAATAAGTTAATTTGAAATAAAATTATTTAGAATTAACTTAACTCAAAATAAGCAAAAAGCTCAAATTGAAATAGCAAGTCCAGACACAGGTCTTGCTATGTCAAATCAGGAGAGGGGCAGCATGGGAGGTGTGACAAGATGGCCCCCTGGCAGCCATCCTGGGAAGAGGATGGGCAAAAGTGTTAAATCAAAATAATGGTTATTTTGAAATAACACATCCGAATGGCGTTATTTCAAAACAACTGTTTCAAAATAACAGCTATTTCAATTTCAGCCTGGGTTTTATTATTTCAAAATAAGGTTCATTATTTTGAAATGATGGGGCTTGTCATTTCGAAATAACAAAATGTCGTTTGGACATGACAACTTTTAAATCGAAACAATGGTTATTGTTTTGATTTAAAAGCATTGTGTGGACATAGCCTCTGACTTTTTGTTTCCACCTTCTAAATACTCGTTTGTCTTCTCATTTCCCAGTGGAGTGCATTCTTAGAGTTGAAACTCAAAGTTTCTTGCTGTATAGGGGACACTCCAGCACAGTGGAAAATAACTTCTCACTATTGAAACAAGGGAATTGCTATGTGATGACTATTTGTGTGTTGGAGCTGGTGAGGAATGCTTTTACAAAATTTTTTAAGTTAAAAAGTGGGGCTATGTCAGGATAGATTTTTTTTTTCAGGTCCACAATGAAATTTCTGGTTATGTTCACAGAAAGTGAGACCCCCCCACCCATAAACTACCCATTGCTCTAGTGCATTGGTTTAGAAACTGTGTTGCATATACTCTTAGGGGTACATAAGATCTCATTAGGAGTATGTGAGAAAAATTCTGTAATGGCAGACAACACACAGGCATGACAAGCTAATCACAAGTATATTAGGTCGTAGCTCAGGTGGGGACAAACTGTAGACTAATTATTTGGAGAAGGGTATGTTGCCCAAAAAGTCTGAAAACCACTGGCCTAGTGTTTAGGACACTTATCCCAGATATAGGAATCACAACTTTAAGTCCCTAATGTGGAGCAGAGAGTTGATCCTGGGTCTCCTCCTTGCCAGATGAGTCCTAATTACTTGGCTATAGCATCAGTTTTCTTCTCTATCCCAATGGATATTTGACCATTTATTGGAAGAGGGAGAGTTCAAACAGGATGGGGGGAGAGAGAGAGAAAGAGAGAGACCATGTATGAGGGAATCACAGGTTCTGTTAAGCAGGTCGAATGAGAACTAAGGTCACAAGAATGAGTGAGAAGGGAGGACTAGTGATGCTGAAGATGATCAAATGAAGAGAGGCAAAGTCTCCACAGGGATATGGGCAAAGCCAGTATTTTATTTTTAGCAAAATGTAAGCCCCTGTGTGTTATGGTCTATGACTGGGTATAGGCTTTTGATTATTCCCAGTCATGGCCATCACAAGATGGAGAAGAAGGTTGTGTGTGACCTGAAAGAGGCAGCCCTAAAGGCTCCTAGCTTAACGTCTTTTCTGAGTATGATGATAGAGATGGGCTAATAAGGTTTCACAAGCATGCTCAATTAGTCTGTGGCAATGATGAAGGAGCAGTCGACCTGGCAGGCAAGATCTTGTGAAAGGATAGCACATGTTCAGTGCAAAAAGAATCTTCAGGAGATTTAGCCGTTAAACATTAACTAGTCTCTGCAGAGCAAGTGCAAACTTTTAAAAAGAGGTTTGGGGGAATTTTCACTCAAAGGATAGAAGGCACATTCCTGACACCAGGGTAACTGACTCTCCCAAATTTCACATGCCTTCTCCAAAGTATGAAGGCTCTAGAGCTTCTCAGTGGTTGTAATTTGTTTTTAACTCAAAGAAAATATATTTTCCCAATTTCTTTCTCAGAAATAATTAAACCCTTTTAACTTAAACTTTACAGAATAGTCAGCTGAAGGCAGGAATCCAGCATGAGAAATTCAGCCTGGGTGGTTAAAGTTCTGGAGAACTATTAGCAGCTGAAAAAAAGACTCTTACAATGGAAAGTGTCAGGTCACTTAAACTATTAGTGAAGCTACTAGCTGTGTATATTATACAGGTAACAATTTAGCCATTTTCCAGGCAGATATTATAATGTCATTGTTCGGTGAAAGAGATGCAGCGTAAATTATATGTGCACTCTAACAGAAAAATGATGGATCAATACCATCCCTTCCCAGAGTGGTGGGCAAATTTACAAGTTAAAGGTTGTTTCCAAACAGAAATTAGTTAATTTATTTAAAGACAGTTTCTATCTCTACAAGTGGCTATAAAAAATGCCATCATGGGACTTACATATTTATTGTCACTTAATGATTTCTAGCCCAAATTTTCTATTTTCACAATAAACCTTTTTTTTCCTCCATCCACTTTATGGCTGGCACTGCAAACTCTGCCTTGTTTCTGAGATCAGATTGAGTTCTTTACTTCTTAGGCCTCTGTACCACTAGTAAAACCTCTATAATCCAAGTCAGCTCTTCGGTTAAATCTGTAGAATTCTCTTGCCTTCAAGCTATGCTCTTGGTGATGCCTGCACAACCATGTTTTTTTTTTTTTTTTTTAAATCTATACTCTCAGTGGCACTTTCCTTCAGAAGGTTTGCACAGGCATAACTAACTGGAACACAGGAAGCAGTTCTGCTAATACCGCATAAGAATATATAGAATTGTGCTCAACTCCCTGGTTGCTGTACTGGCTCTGAAGGGTTAACAGGAATGTAAAAATAATAGAAATATCACCTGATCATTATAGTGAGTAGCCATTAGTTTTAATGTGCTGGCGGTAGTCCTAATAAGTCAGAAAGCGAGATATTTATATGCCCCCCCCCAAATAGAACTAAATCTTATTGGTGCAAGTATGCAATGCTCCATTGATATCACTGGAGCTACATCTACTTATACTAGCAGAGATCTAGGCCTTTAAGGTTAAGTGTCTCATGATTATTTGAAGCTCACAGACACTCTGTCCTGTTTCTTGTTCCCACTGATTGTTCACAAAATAGTTGAAAAACTTGAAACTGACAGGGAAGAGATTGCCTTGAACCACAGAGTTTGGAACTGGATCAGAATTTTGCCAGTACTTTTGGGTGTGTTTGGATTCAAGGCTTACATTCAGTCTACAATGGAAAAAGGATCCAACTGTGAAGTTTGGGCCAGAATCCAAAAGCACCTAGTAGATCAAATGGTTTCAGATCTGCAATTTTGTCCCAACTCTTATATCAGTGAGGGAAAAATAAGCTATCAAAAGTGTTTGGAGGAGAAACTAGAATATTTGAGTTATGTAGCTCAGGGAGAGAGACTAATACAGGAAATCACAGAAGGTTAAAAAACAATGAATGATTTAATAAAAAATGGATAAGTCTGAGCTCTTCACCCTGTCCTGAAAATAAAAACAAAGGGACTTTTAAAGAAATTAACTGCTAGCAAATTTAAAGAGGATGAAAGGAAACATTTCATTATGCAATCTGAATACCATTTTGCAGAATTTGCTGCCATCCAAAAGAATTGAGATAAGCAGGTGAGTAGGACTGAAAACAAAACTGGCTGTATACATGAAGGAGTTCAACATAAACCAGCCTGTCATGAATGTTTCAGGGGAAAGCAATCAGCATGCTTTGTTTGTTACCTTATGGGGAAAAGGTGAAAGGAAATAACAGAAATGTAGAAACAAAGAAAAGTTTGGGAGGACTAGCAAACTGCAGTCATGATCTATCATTTTGACTGAAAAATAAGACCAAATTTCAGTAATTATTATTATCTCTTGCCTTTAGCACAGTGAATATTTCTCAGGATGATCCCTCCTATATTAAAACATTGAACAACCAGATGGCTACTTGCTACATTTCTGTGCCACATCAGACATCAATCTAAAAAAGGATTTTAATTCCTAAGTCTGCTGTGGAACTATCTTTGTACACTGGGGGAAACATTATATATGCCTTCACTTCCCTGTGGATGATCAGTAAATCTTATGTTTTCTTTTTGACTTCTTTCTCCTGCTTCTAAAACATTTTCAACATTCATTAGTATTTTCATTTGCATGAGGAATCTCCTACCTGATCACGGCCAGTGTCTTTGGCATCATTCACCAGGAGGCAACAACAATCTTCTATCCCAGAGACGGTTACCTTCATTTCTGATTGTTTGGTCTGGTATTGCAGGCAGACTCCTTGCTAAGTGCCATTGACCTCCATGGGCCTCAGTGTTGGTGTAGGGGTCAGCCACCTCAGAGTGTGTCATGGGATGGAGGCATTCTTTCTGTCTTTAACCTAGCATATAGTTTTGTGAATTTACAATCTGGTAAAAATAGTAAGCCCAGTAACAATCTGCTGGGCTCTTCAGATGCTGAATAGCTCAGTGAAAGTCTGTTTGCACCTCATCTTTATAAAGTTGTCAAAGGGCAAATCTGGTATTACTGAGTGAATCGCCCTGCCTGCCCAATTCTGATAGTTGCACAGTACTTTCACACTGGGCTGTCAGTCTTTCCTGAAGATGTGTATTTGTTCTTCTCTTACAATATCTTACTGCAATGCAGACTTACAGCCAGTTCCGGTGCTAAGGTTTCTGGTACCCCTCTGCAGCGCAGCAGACGACAGATCAATTATGCCCGGGCAGACACATGATGTCGGCAGTGCAATGTGACAGCCTAGCAGCACAGTCCTCATTTTGGCACTCCTCAAATGTTGGTGCCCCCTGCAATGCTTACCTCGCTTACCATGGTGTGCCACGCCTGCTTGCTGCAAAGGTAGGCTTCCCTACGAACTTCACTCCCCAGTTCAGGGTTACCCTCTGAACTGCCTTCTAAGCTTCTCCTTGCCTCCTGTTTCCTCCTTTTATATTATCCCCAGTTATCTTGTTAGGTCAGCCATTGTCACCCTAGTGCTCACATAAGGAAATTTTGTTTTCCCTCCCCACCCACCATCTCCTTGCTAACTGCTGTATTTCACTGTTTGAATCCAAACAGCAGCTTTGATTTGCTGTAATAGTGTGACCTGATCCTATGACTTACACTCCCCTACAATTATTTTGCTCCCATTCTATAATTTGCTCATTTTCAAGCATTTGATGAAGTGGGATTTTCTCCCAGGAAAGCTTATGAGATAAATTAATATGTTAGGCTTTAAAAGTGTCACCAGGCTCCTTGTTTGTTTTGCTGAACTAGACTAACACTGCTACCCTTTTGGAACCTGCCACAATTTTTTTTTCTTCATTATTCTGACCTTTCTCTGGAAAATGGGTAAGAAGATAGCCCTTCACTAGTGAAAAAGTATCATGCTGGAATGGCTAAAATAAATAGCTATCTTTAGAAATGAATCAAGAGTTAAACCTGAAACTGTATGATTTCCCTTCTCTTCCTTCACAGAAGTTGTTTGTTCTTTGAACCCAGGGGAGAGGCTCCCTAAGGTGGTCGTCAACTGGAAAATTGCATCACAAATCCATCCCAATATAGGCCTAATACATTTTCACTTTATAAATTTTCGAGCAGAAATTATTCTCACTACCAGTTCCTGGACATGTATTTATGCCAGGCAATAAACTGATAAGGTGGAACAGCTAAGGGTCCAAGCTAGTAAGTTCTGGGGTGCTGGGAAACTCTCGTGCACATTATGGCAGTAATCTCAGTCTCTGCACTGATACTTCAGTCTCATTCCTTAGGTTTCTGGTCTGCATTTCTCCAATTTGAGAACCACCAGTTCACTTGGTTCATATACAGTTCCACATTGCATAGTCATTAGCTTCGCCCCAATTAATGTTAAGCACTATATTTTCATAACCCATAAAACATACATGAACAAGCTTCAGTTTACTCACTATTTGTTTTCTTTGTTTGTTTGTTTTAATTTTCATGTGATTATATGTTTTCATGTTCCTTTACGCTTGTGTTTTTCCCCCCAACACAGGGGCTTTCCACATTACATTTAATGCATTTATTGTACTAATTAACTGTCTTCAATGCAATAAGGAAACATCACCTTTGTCCTATCAGTAATAAACTCTACCTGCACAAATCTAAGTAAGAGAAAGAACTTGGCAATACCCATGCCAACCAAAATTTAAGTCAAAGTCTCTGCACAAGTATAATCTTAGCCAAACTCATTCTCTGTTCATAAATATAAAGTTTTGAATTAAACACGAAGACCCCTCATTTTTACCGTTCAACAGTGCTTCATCTTTATATTTCAGTATCATAATTCAGCAGGGCAGTTCCCAGACTGTGGTACATGCACCACTTGCTCCTGCAGGGGCTGACTGTGAACCACTCCAATGACGGCCTTTTCCCCCAAGCAGTACAGTGGTCTGGTCATTCTCTCCCTTTCCCACCAAGACACAAAATAATTAGCTAGGAACTGCTCCATTACCAACCCTGTGCCCAAGAAGCATGGCAGTTGCTCACCCCTCCCAGTGGTGGATCCACACGTAGTACTATTTTATGCTGGTGATGCGCAATGTGTTAGAGTTTGGGAACCACTGATTTAGTATATGTGTCATTGGTAGTATCTTTAATTATCCATTAACTTGTATTTTTTATTTGACTAGGGAAGTTATGGGGAACACAATGACCTCTAATGTCAACATTTCCTATCTTCTGCAACTGTAGGTTTTATGAGGAAAGTTTGAGATCACTGAAATAACTTGTCAGTGATTTTGCTTCATATGATTTTTATTTTAGGGCCTTACGAGCTGATTATTTTCAATTGTTCCCCAACATGGTTGAAAACCTGAGAGGTCAAAGTGATCTGGGGAGAAGCTAACTGAATGAGGGTTCTAGTAGAAAAGCCAGCTGGCATTGACTTGCACATTTGAGACTAATAGTGATTCAAAGCATAAAGGTTATTGGAGAATTTTAAATAACTACAACACTTTGGGCAGCTCACTTTAAATAATTAAGGCAGCTAAGGGACTGAATAATCAAGGAAGCACTGAGTACTGAATGCTCTGCTACTTTTTGATTTTTGAGTATTTTAATTTGCATATTTGAGAGTTTAGAAGAAGTTTTCAAGCCCAAGTAAACCTAAATAAGCCAAATGAAAGAAACCTGCAAATACTTTGGAAAGTTAACTGATTTCTACTTGAACTACAAAATACCAAAGTTTTGATGTTTCCTTCACAGTCATTCAGTAATTAAACAGAGATTTTGATTGAAAAATCCCAAGGGAGACAGAAGCAAGCATTGAAATCCCCCCTCCGCCCTCGTGAATTAGAAGCTGTGAGTATTATAGATTGGAAAAGCAAACTCCTTCCCACTCTGATCTGCTTTTCAGTTATCTACTTAACTCTTCTCCCTAGCAAGTAACCTCCAATATAATAGAAGTCAAGCTGTACATATTGTTTAGCGTTGCTACCTTCATTACAGTCTAATCCCTCTGTGACCTTTCTGTGTGTCGCCCACCTATGAAAGTGCAGGGAGTTTATTTAGGGCCACTGTGAATTATGCACAGGGCTTCTCCTATCAGCTTTTTGTATTAAAAGGAGCCATGTTCTTGAATAAACCTGGGTCTGTATGTGTTTAACTGCTGACACAACAGCCATTTCCAAACCCTGGGATTTGGCCATGTCCTGTTTAACACCAAAAGACTTCATCTTTTGAGGATTGCCAAAAATATATTGGCCACAAAAATGTGACAAAACCCTTCTTCCAAAAATGAAAATGATGATAGGAACATAACCTTTAGATGTGGGGAAGCAGAAACACCATTTTCCATGCCAGAAAGAGTCCTGCTCATAATCAGCATAGTGTAAACACAACAAAACAAACAATTCTCAGACAGACTAAATTGTTAGTGGCCAGTAGAATATGACATGTGGTAGGGCAGGAGGACAAATTCAGTCTCTGGATCCACTCAGTAGGCCAGATCAGTGTGCTTTTTTTTTTTTTTTTTTTTTTTTTTTAAGGTGCCAATACTCTGCTTTTTGCTGCTGATTTCACTCCCCCTGCTCCCCCCCCCCAGTTGGGCTGCAGGGTTAGCAAAAAAAAAAAAAAGGTGCCAGTACACCATACCCCTGTGCCCCATCAAAAAAAAAAAAAAAAAAAGCACTGATTCAGATGTACTCAGTGTCACAGCATGGTGAGTGACAGCAGACGAGAACAAAAATGAACAAAAATTCCATATGGAAATAAGGAGCACCATACTGAAAGAAGGATTTAAGACATGAGGCCCAGAGTCTCATCCAATCAAGCCAAAGTTCATTGGTCACAGGATAATACTGGTCACCAGCCACTCACTTTGATGTCTGCACACTAAAGACTCGTGTGATGTCTCTTGTCCTGCCAGTTCTGTGATCCCACAGCATCTTCTATGCCATTTGAAGACATCAACATCTGCTTGTCACACTAGGGATGTTAACTTAAAACATTTTGGCTCAACTTTTAACTACACACATACTGTCTCTTCCAACCCTAGGTTTTTGTTTGTTTGTTTTAGTATTAATTAATTTTCTTTTCTATTTTTTAATCTCAAGAAAAGCTTTTGTTCAACCTTGTTTTGATTTTGGATGGGCCAAATAATATATATATTTTAAATCGATGTGCACTTAAACCAGGGGTCTCAACTCAAATCACCATGAGGGCTGCATGAGAACTCGTATGCTAGCCCGAGGGCCACACCACTGTAATCTTTTCATACAACAAAATTGCAAATACTGGTAACAATAGTGTCATTGCGGGCCACAGGAAATAGCTTTAGGGGCTGCATGCGGCCCACAGGCCGGGTGTTTGAGACCCTTGACTTCAACCAAATGGAACGCAGAGGTCTGACCATCCTCCAATGATGGAAACATTTGTCTTTGATCTGATCTTCCTAGCTTGAGCCCATCTTTAATTCTTTTATGTCAGAGGCATCTTTAACTGTATACATTTTGCCGCAGAATAGCTACTCTAGGTTAGAGATGAGGCATCCTCTCACCCCATCTTCCGCTGTTATTAAGGATAGATCAGCACAGCTGAAAGGGGCTGCCAAAGGTGCATTTTATGGCCCATGATTCTGTGATTATTTTGAATCTGAGTGTAAGTCTATACTGTATTTAGAAACCAGTGACTGGCCTGTGCCAGCTGACTTTGACTTGTATGGCATGGGCTGTGGGGCTGTTTATTTGCAGGGTAGGCGTTGTAGTTTGGGCTGCAGTCAAAGTTCTAGGCTCTCTCCCCTTCAGGTTTCTAGTGCCTGAGATCCAACCCAAGGCCAAACATCTACACTGCAATTAAGCAATCATGTAGCCCACACCCCATGAGCCTGAGTCAGCTGTCAGAGATCAGCTGCAGGTTTTAAATTCTAGCAGTTGCTTGAATTGACTTAATAATTTCTAAATATAGCCTGGGGTTAATTTAGATTGACTTAAAGGGCTTTAAATCAACCTAATCCCATAGTGTAGACATAGCCAGTGTTAGGGCCTTTGGAATAATTTTCCACTCCATTGAGCCTATTCAGCCAATAGGGCCAAATAACGATGATAAAACCAAAGCTGCTTGCAGATAGTTTTCAAAGAGTGAAAATGGTTTTAATTTACGTGGAATATTTGTTCAGCTCCAGCTGCCTGTAACTCCAAAGGGGTAGCTGTGTTACTCTAGTTCAGCAAAACAAACAAGGAGTCTGTTGGCACTATCATATGGGTTCATTAAAAAAAAAGGCAGATGTGTCCAATGATCCTTTACCAGAACACCAATCTAGATACTGATTAATTTAGGTCTGTTTGGATCTGAACTTTGTGTTTTAAGACCATATCCAGTCTAAGAGTAGATTATCTCCCATCTGAACCCAAACAGCTGACATTTTATTCTTTGTAAATGTCACAATATAATGAGAAAACTTTAGTAATCTTATTCTAAACTTTTTGGTGATGACAAATCAGCTTTCCAGAAGTATTGACAACTGTATAGATTTTCCATTTACATTACCTATATTTTAAAAGCTGTGTCACTGGAAATTAGCTTGTCAAATTAATTCCCGGCTGTAAAGTGCTGCTGTATTGACAATATCTGGTTAGCTTCTTCTCTTGCTTTCTAGAATAATACAAGTCTTCCCAAGAGAAAACAAATGCAGTATTAAAGAAAGAAGCAGAGTAAGTCAGTCAAATGATATTGTTTTCTTATCCCTTTGTAGTTCAGGAAACACTGAATTAGGCTTCTAGCCCTTTTAATTGCAGTTTTCACAGAGAGAGTCTGGAATCACTAAATATCTAACTACCACAAATAACCTATTAATATTTCCTTATCAGTATCACCTCAATATCATCTATGTTATGCATTTAAAATGGAGGGTGACCACTGCAATTGAAGCTTATACTTTTTTTTCTATGCCTTGGCAGATTTTGCTCTGTACAGTCCTAGAAAAGTAAAGAAAAATATGAAGCCAATTGCTTTGTTCAGCTTGAACTCAGCTGATCTTGACCCTGATATTCACCATTACATTTGCCCATGACACCTGTTGCAAGTGGAAATGTATGAGACAACAGCTAATCACAATAATGGTAATATGTCACAAGTTTTGTGTAGATTGTAATCTAAGGCTTGCATCTACTGTTCTTAAAACTAAATCTTGCTCATCCTAAGCACACATGGATTCTTGTTGGCCTCACAGTTCAAAGCAACCTGGGTAAGCATCAATAGACATTATAATAAAGAAGAGTTTCCCACAGCATCCAAAATGCTGGCTTAAGTGGATGTTGGAGGATTTCCCTGTGTTAGGCAAAGCCACTACAGCATCTCCTACACTACTCTCCTTTGGGCCTCACAGCAACCAGATGTGAATCAGGACACACAGACAAAAATAAGAGGCCACTCTACTTTATGTCATTGGCATGCTTTGTCTTCAGCTTCAGGACTGAGATAACACAGCTTGTGCTCTCTCCCCATTCCTGAATTGTGCTAAGCACATGTTTTCAACTTGTAGATACAGAATCAGGGCTAACAATCTAAGGCACAATAAATAAAATGACTATGTGTTTTTTAATAATGAGTCTGTTTTCTCTGAATTTTTTTAAAGCACATGTGAAGGAAAAAATAGTGACAAAAAAGTGAGGTAAGTAAAATATAAAGTCATATTCCACATGTCAGTAAAGAATATTGTACATCTGGTCAATGCTTTAGAAACCAGAGCAAAGTGGAGAAAAAGAAACAGGCCACAAAATGAAACAAGGCAAAGATCCTGTAGAACATAGTATACTGGGCAGAAAACATGCCACACGAAGGCAGAAAATAGCCAACATGCAATAATGACATAAAATTATAATTAGCTCAAGTCCTGTTTCGCCATGCTAGTCCTTGTTTGAACCATCCTGGAAATGTGCTAACCTCCCCCACCCCCTTGAAGGCTGGTTTCATATATTGAAATGTGCTGCTCTGAGCTATATATGAATAGTAACATCATACATTTTTAAAAGTGACTCAGGATTTTGACTGCCTCAGTTTTTGGGTGGTCAGCTTGAGATACTTTAAATGGGCCCAATTTTTAGAGGGCAGGTAAATTCTGCAAATCAGGCCATGTTAAGGTGTCCCAGGTTGAGCATCCAAAGATCACTAGTCTCTTCTGAAAACAGAGACCGCTAGCTCTGGGACTCAATACCTGATTCTATTTCCAGTTCTTTCAGGGGGGGTGTGTGTGTGTGTTTGTCATTAGTAGGTCTCAAATTACTTTATCAAGGAGATCAATATCATTATCACCTTTTGCAGATGGTGAAACTGAGGCATAGAGAGATGAAATGACTTGACTAAGGCCACCTGGAAGGTCATTGGCAAAGCCAGCAATAGCATCCAGACCGCTTGGATTCCAATCTATTCCTCTTTATGGGGTTGAGAAACTTAAGTCATACAAGGCTTGCAAAGTGTTTTGAAAACCTCAGTGGTAGGTGCTAGAGCAGCACCAAATAATATTTTTGGATTCCATTCACAAGCCATAATTAAAGCTGTATCAACATGAGCAGTCTTGCTGGGGTTTTGATGAAAAGGGCATAGGGAGTAAGGGGCTCGACTCCAATTAAATGTGAAAGGCTCATTTCAAACTCGTAGCCTAAAAGAACATCTACTATGGCATCCTAAAAGCACCCCATACTGTATATGCTGTCAAAAATGAAGCAACATTAGCAATCCTAAATTTTCAGATAGTTTGGGAACCAAAGGCTGATTTTGTCTGCTAAAACTGGTTCTTCTATTACTCCAGTTCCAAGAAACCATTGATGTGGATGCAGCAGGGAGATGAGGACAAACACGGACTATAAGTTCCAGGTCACAACTTTAATTCAAGTTAAATACAGAGGAGGTTGGTACCACATCCATCATTCATATTCACCTTTACCAAGCTATGACCTGGTTCCAGTATGGCAGATATAGGTCTTCTATCAGACAGCCTGTAATATGGGGGAGGCTACCCAGCACATAGCCTCCAGGTTCTGAGTCCTCCCCCCCCCCAGCTTGTGAGGAGGGGCAGAAAGGCAGAAGGGTGGGGACCTCAGCCAACAAGGTCCAACCTTGCCCTGCAGAACCCAAGGCCCATCACCAGCTCACAATTTTAGCCTTTTAATCACACTGAAATCTGACTGCAGTTTGCAATGAATTAACAACTTGGCCAAATACCTCTATTAGGTACCAAACACATTGCTGCTTCACTCAGTGTGGCTAAAGGTGCCGCAAGAAAGGTGAAAAACTTGCTGGCCCACAGGAGAAAGAAAAAATAAAAACATTTGGCCCATGGAAGAAAAAAATAATTCCTCCTGACCTCAGAACAGGAGACTGACTAGACCTACAACATCTGTAAAGCCAGGTTCCCGTCCATACCTTTGTGTGGGGCTGCTGGAATGGATCTAAATGCGGTTCTACATGACCCTGCTCCAGGTTAAATACTGGGAGCTTGCCAATACTGGCTGTTTGGCACCACTGCCCCACAACTGGCCAAGGGATGCCAGAGACTGAAAGGAAAAAGGGCGAAGCTACCTCCCTCAGTGAACGCTACCATTCCTCAGTGCTGAGGCTACCCTGTTTCACCACTGATCCTCTACCCATGGAAGTGGGTGGGCGACACTTAGCCCTTCCTCCCCATGTTTTCACTCAGTGGCTGCTAATCCTTTGTTTGGGGGTAGTGCCAGGTAACAGAAGTTGCATTCAGACTACAAGAGGTTATCCCAGGACCACTGTCTGTTGCAGATGAAATGAGAAATTGGCCATGGGTTGGTGGTTCTGTCAATAGTAATGGGAAAACTGACGGTGATTGATGTGAACAATTTGTCAGGTGCTCAAGCAAATTCCTCTCTCAGTTTCAAAAATGTCGAATGTGGTTGGTGGTTAGGTGAACTGGCAGTTCTGAAGAACAGATGGGATTTCATAATTGGGAGTTGTGAAGACAAGTAATCGGTGGAGTTGGATTTTGTTCTGATCCTCTGTCAGAATATGTGGGCGCAGGACAGTTTTTCCAGTCTGGAATAGTTCATGTCAGGGTGAAATTTCTACACATACTGACAGATCGTTTGTTCCCCACCTGCAATATGCCCACAATTTCTCAAGGAACATGTGTCATTACAAACAAAGTGATCACTAGTATACTGGTTGTCATTATTAGATAACAGTTTGCTAGTGTTTTATTTTTGAAGGTATAACAAAATCTCAAAAGAGTTTTGAGTTCATTTTAAAGGGATATAATGGATATTTTAGTTAGAATTAGGATGTTAGAAAAAGACTGATCTAGGCCTAAAGTGAGGATGTAAATTTGACTTATCCAGCATTAGATTTTCAGATCCCAGAATTCAATACAACCCATCACAGAAAGCAACTACTTCAGAGCCATATGTAAGCCAGCATTCAGGGGTGTCTGGGTCTGGGTTTGTGTTCAGTCTCATTTCTTAGAATTATGCCATAATCCACAGAACATCAAAGTGTAAGAAGGAATTATATTTGAAACCAAACCAAACAGGGCCAAAGACGATCATACAGTAGAAGCAGTAATCAGGCTTATATCATTAGGAATTAGGTATGAGAAGGGTGGGGGATCTCTGCTAGCAGAAGGTTCCGGAGTCCATTGTAAATCATCTTTTCCGTACTAAGAGATTTTTATGGGACGGTGAGGATTGAAGGGGGAAAAGTAGACTTTGCAAACCATTTCCCTCCATTTCCAAGAGGTATCTTCAGAAGCAGCAGCTAGCTGATCTGCTCTGTGACACCCCAGATTCTGACAAGTTATGAGAACAGATAGTCGCCGCAATTCCTAGTCTAAATGCACCCAGGAAAGTGAACAATTGAACATATATACAGTCTTGTAATCATTTCCCAACTCATTGGAGGGTTGAACACCACCAAATATTTTTTCATTAAATTATAAACTACCAAATTTGATTTATTTTTAAGAAGCTGAAAAGATGCTGAGTAGAATTTGCATTCTGTTTTAAAAGCTGTATGTCCAGATTTAATGAGCCACACAGCATCAGTTTCAGACTTTTGCATTTATTCTTTGTGCACATTCATTTTTAAATATTAATTAACCTTCATTATGCATAATACACAGCGGGGTGAATTCCTGGCCCTAGTGAAGTCAATGCAAATTTTGCCACTGATGTCAATCAAGCCAGGAATTAATTAAGAAAAACAAATGTGATAATAATCTAGCGGTTCTCCAGGTTTGAGCTAAAGAAGTGCAAGGTGTTGGGCCATCCCGGCTTGTCCACTGTGGGGCTTCTGTGGGTAGTGGAGCTGAAAGAGAAAATTAGTATGCAAGGTGGGGTTCTGGACCATCCTGTAGGTGGGTGAGCAGACAAGTGATCTCTGGTTCCAAGCCCTCAGGATGGGTTGGACAATTAAGGAGAATATTGGGGTTCACAGGCAGAGGGGGCAAGCACCAGCAAAGTCAAATGCTGCTAACCAGAGGACAAGCACCAGCATCTAGGTACTCACAGGGAGACAGTGAGCAAGCTGCCATCCCAGGGGAAGGGGTCAGAAGCAGTATAAGAGATAGAGAAACTCAGCCTTAATCTACTCACTTGAGTCCCAGAAGAGAGCCCTCGAAATGATGGAGTGGTTCGGCACTTGGTCAGTGGGACTCCAGTCGAAATGCACTGATTCAGTTGCAGGCCATGACACAAGCAGACTAATGTCTGGTTCCCGTGGACTCCTTACTACTCCCTTTCTATGAAGAATCTGGACTCTGAGGTTGCTGTCAGATTCCCCAGGATAACTGCACATGATAATCACGATAACTGCAGAAGCTCTGCAGTCTCACTGGCAGCAGATAGAAGAAGTTCCAGATGGCAGCAACTGCAGCAAGTCCTAAGCAACAGGCAGGGCCACACTGCAGCAGTTGGACTTGGCCACCGATAGCCTGCATCCTTCTTCTCCAGCCCAACTGAGCTAGAAGGCTTGCATTTAATATTTTCTATCCTAATCTAATATCTATTTGCTTCTTGCAGGGCAGCCATTGGTATCCTAGCTCCACCCATCAGGAGGTAGATGGTCCCTTCCTATCCATCTTTGAGGAAGGCCATGTCCCCCCACTGAAGAAAGCTTTACACATATAATGGCCACAAAAATCCTCAGTAAAAATTCTCAATTTTGTTTAACATGCAAATAATTTATATTGAATTTTCTAAGAGGTTAAGTGGCTTATGCCAAAAGGATAAATCTCCAACAATGTCTAAATCCCACTAAGTTGCAGGCACAAGCTGGAGTCCAGAGTCACATGAGCAAGCCGGAGGACGGGGGGTAGAGGGATCTGGCCCTACCCTATTCCAGTAGGTCCCAACACAGGGCCTTCACGGAGATGGAGTGCTTCTCCACTGAGTCTGCTGAGCTCCAGGCAAAACATGTCGACACTGCTTCAGACCATCAGATGACTAGTGTCTTCCTAGTGCACTGGGGCAGCCATTACCCATGTTCTGACCGGGGTGTAGAGCAGAAAACTTACTAAGCAGTGCAAGCTCTTTCTATGGCCCACTGTGAGAGTTAGTTGCCTTTGATGGACCATCAGCACAAAGCTGTCAGTGCAGATTTTACCTAGTGGCTGTTAACCTGTGGAACAAACACACTTTGAAACAGTGAGAGAGAGAGAGAGTGAGTGAGTATTCATAACTTCAGATTCAGTGATATAGCTCTAATCTTCTTTAGCGAATCATAACTTTTTCCCTTACACAATACATAATATAGTTTTTACCAGATTTGTTGCAATTGTTTAACAGTGGCAAAAGCACTGATATAAATGATTATAGTCAATAATATAGTATCTCATCTATCATTTGAGCTCCTAAGTGACTTAGATGCTTTTGCAAATGTTACTTTTTTAATTCCCATTGTATTATTCCCCTGAGATACTTTGGGTCTTTTCAAAATCCTACGATTAAGCCTCTGTTTACAGAGATATTTCATATGACTGTTTTAGTTTGGGCATACACATTGCTTTGTGTTGGTTTATTTTTATTATTATTTAGAGAAAAGTCTGTAGAAGTGCATACAAGATGGGATCTACTGAGAAAACTGTGCCAATGTACTGACCCTTTCTCTGTTCAGTGTAGTGTAATGTCAGACATGGTCCTTGAGCAGAAAAATGATGTGGGTGTACACAAGTTATTATTTAAGACAAATAACTTGTTTCCACTTGATCCATATCTTTCTGGGAATGCCCTTCTCTGCCCTGAGATCCTGTTTTCCTCTGGTGTCCTTGCTCATAAAAACATCATTCACTGTTTAAGTAAACTTAAGTGTAAATAAATGTTTTTTTACTGATCAGTAAAACAGGACACAGCAAGGGGATAGAGTATGATTGTCTATTAGCATTAATTTCATGTGCGATTGTTCATTTACAATCAGAGATTAAAAAAAAAAAAGAAAATGAATAGCCAGTGCTTACACCAGTCTGTTGCAGCTTCATATACCTTGCCCTCTGGAACTTCCTCAGTATTTATACTCCAAGGTGCACTGCACTGTTAAAGCCCTGCTGTGATGTTATTTTGATCAGGAGTAACATAGCAGCCTCATGGTGAAGTCTGAATGAAATCCCAAACCCTCTTCCTGCTCCCTTCAACCGGCTGATTCCTTCTTATCCCCACTTCATCTATCCTCTTACCCCTCTCTCTCCCCAGTTCTGCCACTTCTCCCCACTTCTATGTTTTCCTCCCATGTAGACTCTCTGACATGCCTTGAATATTGAGTGCCTTACTACTGCCACTCAATAACCCATACCCCTGCTCTTGAAGTAGAAATTTTTGTCTCATGGAACATTACAATACTTTGGCATATGCTTTCATTACAATTGGATAGGCCTTTTTGGTAGGCTAGGAGAATAAACTGTTATTCCTGTGAGATCATTTTGTACTGGTGACAGGACATCCATATATAGCTATCTACCACTACTTCAAAAAAGGGAGTTACGATAGAGCCATAGAGAGGGACTCCAGGACAAGTGGCTTGTGATGAGCCTTCAGAGGAAGTACCCAAAGATGCTGAGAAGTGCACCAGGGGCACCATGCCAGAGCTGGCAGGCAAATATTATCTGTCACATCAGTCTGGTTCTACAACCTCTATTACCCTCATGACCAGATGCAGCGTTCACCATCGCTAGTGTCCCAGTACCGCCGAGTGGCACAGGATGTGTCTGTGCCTGAAGTCTGTGTGGGTCCAGGCTACGGAGGTGCTCTCCTCCAAGGGGAGGAGAGGGAAGAGCTGTAGTCATGGACCAGTGTGCAGCACTAGTGGGTGCAAAATGTAGCTACACATTGAAGTCCACGAGATTGCCTATACACACAATAGCTACAGGGGCGTTGCTGGCACCTGGCACACAGAGAACATGCCCTGAGTCTTGGTGCTGGTACTCCAAGTGTCTGGGCCAGCCCCGTCCCAGACCAGGGACCCTTGCCAGGGATCCCTGTGCAGCACCTCCCTCTCCCAGCCCCGGCCCTGGCCCGGCTGAGCATTAAGGCCAGGAAACCCACAGTGGCGCCTGCCTCTCCTGGCCCTGAAACCGGCCGGGGATCTGGGGCCAGGCTGGAGGTGGCAGGAGCCTGATGAATTATAGGGCTGGGCGCCAGAACATGGCCAAGGGGGCATGGCCTGCGCTCGTGCCCTGGGTCTTTTCCAGGGCCAGTGATGTTCCTGTGCAGGAGAAGGAGGTGGTTCCAATCTCCTACCACATCTTCTTGTATCCCCTTCCTATCCTGGTCTTCAGCTCACCTTCAAGTCATAGTTATCGCCTTCTTTCGCTGCTGCACCAGGGAAAGCTGGACATACATCCTGCTGTGATGTGAGGAATCCATGCTCTTTTTAAAGCTGTGAGGACTGCACAAGGGTTCACCTGCTTCTCTCATGATGCATTGTATCCTTTAGCTCTAAACGGAAAACAAATCAGTGTAGCAGAAGAGGATCAGCACTGGGGACAAGGACAGAGAAAACAGCACTGGGAATTGTAACGTGTCTATATAAAGTGCAACAAAGACTTAAGCTTATTATTTGATGGGTTTCTGCCCAGATAATGTATGCATAAATTTCATTTTAGAGGTGGTGTGAGAAAATGGATAAAGGATACATCTTCCCAGATCACACAGAACATAGGGACAAATGCTAATCACAGCTGAGTAATTTGCACTTTGACAAATCTTGAAACTCCTGCTGCCTTCCTCAAGTGAAACAGAATAGTGCACTTGTCATCTGAGATCTCCATTTTCCCTTGTTTTCAACATGTTGTTTACACTGATAACTTACTAGCAGCCCAAACACTCATCCAATAATTGATACAAAACTTGACCTTGACAGTAACCAAACTGACTCAAGCCATTTTATGTAAGCAAAATTCAGCACAGGATCTCCTCTTCATCAGCATCTCCTTACACCTTTGTTAAACATAGAATCATAGAACTGTAGCACTGTAGGGAACTCAAGAGATCTTCTAGTCCAGTCCCAACACTCAAACCAGGACCAAGCCGTATTTAGACCATCCCTGACCAGTGTCTGTTCAACCTACTCTTAAACATGTCAAATAATAGAGATTCATCAACCTCCCTTGGAAATTTATTCCAGTGCTTAACTACGCTGACAGTTAGGAAATTTTTCCTAAAGTTCAGCCTAAACTCTCATTGCTCTAGTTTAGGTTCATTGCTTCTTATCTTACCTTCCAAGGTTAATGAGAACAAAATTTGTCTCTTCTCCTTGTAACAACCTCTCCATTTTCTTTGCAGAGATGTAATATAGACAGATATAAAGTGTCCTGCAACCATTTCACTCACTTCATGCTGGGTGGCCGTTAGTCTTTGCATCTGTCTGTGTAACCTAAACTTAACTACATAGAGAAACTATGTGGATCATAGTAAATACAAAATGGTCAGAGAGAAGCTGTTGGAAACCGTGATGGGCATGGTTATGGCTTCTTCTCTGAACCAGAATCGGCAATAAAATGTGAGTGAAGTGACAGCATGGTGAAAGCAGGAGTAGGAACATATAGGGGTAGAAGAAGGGCTGGAGGAAATGTTGGGAATTCTGATGCCACTACCAGATAGGAAAGAGTCCCATGCTGTGGCATGACAATGAGCAGACTCAGCTGCTGTTCTTCCTTTGAGGCTTATATACCTACTTCCGCTAGTCACCAGATCAATCTCAGCACAGGAGTGACTCATCACCCCATAGCAGGGCCTATGGGACAAACAGGAACATGAGACACTTAGAAGTACTATTCCCATTGCAGCTCTCTCCCTCTCTTTATATATGTCTTATTCTGACTGTCCAGCCTAATTTGGGTTCTAAGCAAATGTCAGAATATTCACATTATCCATGGGTTGGATATTTCATTTTGTAATTGAGTCTAATGAACTGTTATCAAAACTAAGCAAAGTTGCCATCTAAAAGGATGGGGCAGATAGTAATGTTGTCCTGGGTGCAGTCTGAGAAGATGACTTGGGACTCGCTCTGTGCAGCTATGAAAAAGTTGGGGAGAGCCTGAGGCATCAGTAGGGCGCTTGCTCCTACTTACCTTTATACTCTGGACAGAGAATGAGTAGGCATGAATTTTACCATGGACTAGCTCTGTGAGGACAACTTCACAGACCCTGCTGGAGCAGCAATGTGCAAGCCATCAGAGAGGAGAAAGGTGGAGGTGTAATTTTTTTCCACTAAGATAATGGTCATCCTGTCTCCTGGCTTCATCACCTTTTACTTCAGTAACAAACCAACCAAGGAAAAGTGCATTAGATGCAACTACAGGAGGATGAAAATGACAGCAAGGGAGAAAAACATATGAGATGCTCATAGAGGAGCTGGAAACCACAGCAGAACTGGCAGGGGGGATGGGACAGAAACAAGTTAGAGCCAAAACAAACACAGTACAGAACTGTTAACCACAAGTCTTCAAAAAGCCTAGACTTAAAAAAAAAAAATTACTTTCAAAAAAATACATTTGGTCCTTTTAATGTTGAGCCCCGTTTTCTTTATTAGTGTCTAGGGAGCATGTATGTAATACCTCCTGCACACATCGTGAGAATGTTAAAGGAAAAAAAATGCTGAGATTGTCACGTTGTCATGCAATCTGTTGATTGTAGAAGCTGGGTCTTTAAGAAAATCACCAAAATATTTGCAAGACTCATAAAACTGAAAGATTTGACAACACAATAGCAGGGATAGAGAATGGGCACAAATACAGTAAAAGAAAACCAAGGCATAAGTATAATCATGTTAATATCCAATCCTTATCATTCCTACAATCGTTTGTATCTAAGGTCTTAGATAATTACTGAATTCACATTCTTTTCTTCTACACCCGCAGCAGAGTAAAGATACCCTAGGAAATAAGGCAACTCTACTTCTTGTGAGGCCACAGGGCAAGAACAACTGAAAGAATGAGGGCACTGTGTGTCAATGTTATTTTACAGAGCCTCGTTCTGAAAATTCTGGCTGTAACCATAAAGGTAGAGGCCTTGGATAGGAGAACAGAGATCTAGAGCTACTAGGAAAAGGGTGTAAATGAAAGACAGACATTGGAAAAGCAGTGTCATGCTGCAAGGAGGAAGATGGGAAATCAGAAAGGAAAGTTTTGTGCTTACGTGTCCTCACAAAGTTGGAATACGTCTGGAAAAGATGCAGTCCTTTGTGGCCCCCCTCATCAAAATGTAAGTATATTTCTGAATCTTTTGAGGTTAGTTCATCTTATATTTCTTGCCTCTTATTCCTTTTATTATGACATGGAAAATGTTCACTTTGTAATATAATCCAAGTAATATAATGCCTGAAAATACAAGTTTATTAGGTTTTGTTTTCATGAAGCAGAAATTAAATCTACAGGTCAGTTAGTTCACCAAGAGGTGCCTATATTCTTTAAGCGAATACTCAAAGGGATCTTCTTATTTTTTATGCAACTCTCTGATCATCAGAACTAGCTGACTATTGAATTCACTCCCAACAAAATTAAGCATCTAGCCTACATACAAGGGGGGGAAAAATGTTCACAAAGGAGACAGGCATGAGAAGAAAAGGACCTACCTGGAAGCTAAAAGTTAGACCTGGTCCCCCTATCCTGCCCCCACCCCACCCCCCATCCAGCCAACATTCTCACAGCATGAAACTGAGGCCCAGAATGGCAATTATCCTCCTGGTGAGCTCACTACAGTACTTAGCAAGTCTCCAGTGTAGTTTCTTTTATTCTTTTCCTTCAGGAAGTAGCAGCAGATGTTTTCTTCCTGTGAAGCTGTATAATTTCTTTTAGGACATAATGAGCAAAAATCACCACAGAAAATATCTTGCTGATGTCCCATATGAGAGTTTTAGAAAAGTAGGAACTTAAGTTCCATTTTCAAAAGTGACGTAGGCTCTAGGTCACTTAGGGTCTTCAGGAAATTTTACCCTACATAGTCCAGCCTTCAGGGCACTAAGCACTCTTGACTCCCACTGACATCACAAGGAGATAAAAGCTCTCAGTAACTCACAAGAAGAAATCATTACCCTCATAAGACTGGGAGTTACAGAAAGAACAAAAGGAGAACAGTTCAAGATACTTTTCAATGGTAACTGCTGTAAAATATTTCATTCTGGATAGAAAAACTAGAAAAGCTTTTACTAGGTGATTAAATTGATCGTGTGTATAAGAATATGTATATGCATACAAATATAGCGAAAGAAACGTAAGTATTTATAATGTATACATTGATAGTAATGACCAACTAGCACACTATTCAAAATCAAGTAACAAACTGAGTACAAACCCTATACAACTATGATAAATACACACACATCCATAGTTAATATCAATATCTGTAGTTAACATCAATACAAATACTACAGGTATGCCTTAGTATATGTATTCCTTAAAATTCTTCCCGGCTGTCTTAGATAATTCACTGGTGTTTTGTCAGTATTATCAAGGCAAATATAGAGAAACTAAAATTAATCAGGTAATGCTACTTGACCTCGGCAGTAGAAATTTTTTGTGACCACCTCATTAATCAATATCAGTTCCTAATAATCACAGTGTAGATCAACACTGCACTCTGGATTCTCAACAACAATCTCATTTTAAAGACAAAAATGGCTTGTTGGTATGGTGGCTACCAGAGTAGAGGAACACAAATGGCAACAAAATGTGCATTTTATTATTTTTTTTAATGTTTCAGATATGGAACCTTCTTCAGAGAGAGCATGCTTCACCACTTATTAAACATATGTCCCATAGTAGAAACATTCAGGGATCATGCTCAAAATTTATTAATTTGTCTTAGATAAATAGTTTTGGTGCCATCTCTGTATGGCACTTACTAGAGTATTCTATTTTGAGGTAACCTTAACTATGTATCAAAAATGTTACTTAAGGCAAATGATGATCTCTTGCAATAACACAAAGGAAAGAAACCTGGCAGGAAGATCTGACCCCCATCACTGTTACTAACGTGTAGCCAAACACGAAACATATTTAGATAGATGAATCTTTTTCCCCGGTGTTTAAACATCTCCTAAGCCATTTTTATTCTAACTGTCTCTATCTCATATACTTCTTTTCTGGAATTCTTGAAGAACTACAGTTCAATAGTATTACTTCATCACTACAGAACTGAGCAGTGTTGCTTTTCTGCAAATTGAAATACCTTTCTAATATCCAAAGATACTATAACTTCTGTACAACTAGTGTTTACATATGTTACTTGAAATGGTATCAGAATGACATTCTGTAAATTGTAACTTATGCTACTGCTAGGTCATTGCTTTCTTTGATTTCAGAATGCTTCATTTTTCTTGTCTCTCTCTTCAATAGCATTAAAGTTAGAAATGTAATTGACCTGATCCTTTAAGTTTGAAAGTCCTTTCAATGTTCACATTCTATTTAATGTCACGGTTTTTTAAAAATTCAGTCACTCAGGGATCCCAGCTATTAATATTTAGTTTAATTACAATGACATTGGACATATAGTGTCCAATTCTCTAAATTGTTATCTCTCCCTGTGGCCTTACAAACCATATTAAATAATGTTTCATCAGGGGAGTCCAGCAACCACATTCTAAGTAATGTTTTAAATAATGGGTTTCAAACGGCATGTAATTTACATTTAATAAGACATGTAATATGTGGTACATTATTTACAATGGAGTCTTTAAAGCATTTTTGAGGATTAACAATTGAGGACTAAATACAATGTCTGTTATACTCAGAGAATTACTGAACATCAGTTATATTTGCTCCTAGTAATCAAGTGGTATTTATTTGACACACAATTATCTGGCTTGAGTTAACAGAATAATTATCTGAGCAGTGTAAGCCGATTCAGATGAAATAATAATTTTTTTAAAAAGACACAAGTCTTTACCCAAAATATAAATGTATTTTAAAAACAATTAAATTAACTATTGTCTGCATTTTTTTTCTTTTTATGCTTCTGAATTTCCTAATTTTCCCCAAATTAAAGGATCAGAATAACATTCTAGGTCATCAATCAGCACACTTCCACGCATTTAATTTTATGTATGTGAGAAATCCTACTGTGTTAACTACTCATGTGTAAAATTAAATATATACATTTAATTAATGTTCAGCCATGTTCTTTTGCAACTCCCAGTCCAATACTGCAGACTCAAGTAGTTCAGGGAAGATTCAGATAACAATCCTAACTTTTGTTTTTTCAGCCAAACCAATCAAAATTAATTACCACAACTTGCCATCATAAGCAGAATAATTTTTGTAATTAAAATTTCAATTTTTGAAAATTTTCTACCAGCCCTTAAGCTGGATTTCCATAAAAGTCCCACACACATTTATTTTTTTTTTCCACAAAAAACTTTTGAATCCAAATGTCCAGTGTGTTCAACTTGCTATGTTAAATATATGCATCTTTAAATAAGAGTGTAGATGTAAGAGGAGAATACTGAACAATGGGGCTGATTCTCCACTGCCTTGTATCTTTTGTACCCAACTATATCAATGCAAAGTTAATAGTTAGCAACCTAATCCAGAGTTTTACACCATTTGCACAGAAGTGCCTGACTGTAAGTAACAAGCTCATGGAGAATCAACACCAATAATTTTGGAATTAAGGTTTGTTCTGTTCCTTGGCTCTTGTTACAAAATCAGCCATTTAAAATGGGCTAAAGTGCCATTTTCATTCTGATACTTCCAGCTATCAGAAGCTTAGTGTTTTCTATATTCTTGAACTGATACACGTGTGCAGTACTTAACTAACCTTTCTGGTATTGTGTATTTTGATTGGTTGGCCAATGCACTTTTTTCTGCTTAGATTACTATAATAAGGCTATAAACAATGACCCCCCCCAATCAAAATATAAAATATTGAAAAGGTCAAAGGAGTGCAGCTCACTACTAAGATTCACTGAATATAAATTAGACATTAAACCCATGAAACCTTGTTCCCTTCACTGAGTAGTAATGAGAATAGAAAATGGCAGAAAATTAATCCCTTCTCATTAAAAAGCTTGTAATGAGAATGTGGAATTTGGTAACTCATTCTCATTATACTCTTCAGAAAGAATCTTTGTGGTCTTCTTCAGATGTCACAGCAGTGAATATTTCCTCCTTAATAAAACAAGGCAGTTCAGGAAATGTGGTTAGGTTATATACAACTCCCATGAATATCCCCTAAGCCTTCCTGTAAAATCATTTTAAAGAGATGACCTTTTCAGTTCACTGATAGTGAAGTGTGTGCTATATCTCTAATTTATTTCTATATGTATATCTATGTGCATATGAGTGCACACATACACACACACTGCGGGCAGAGATTTTAAAACAGCCTAAGGATGTTAGGCACCCAGTTCATGTGGAATAGTAATGTAATTTGGGTGCCTACCTTCATTTCTTTGTTTTGAAAATGCTAACCATCATTAAAATAATACTATTTGGGTAAAACTTATCCACAATTGGTTTTGAATTTACACATATATACATATATTGTTGAATCAAAGATATCAAAAAGAGAAGAAATCTATATGCATATTCACACTGAGGTTTTCTTGGAGGGCTCTTTATGTGGGTTTGGTAACACCCCCCAACACAATGACTGTTTAACTTAGAGTTAAGGTTACTCAAATGAGAATACCAACAATACAGTAACAATCAAATCAAGATGATTGCAATCAGTTAATCCATATTTTAATCATGGACCTTAACATCCAAAACAAACTCACTTCCACAGTGAAGTCTGTTGCACTTCCACGTGCTCTAACAGTGTGGATTACCTACACTTATGGATTCTAAACCACACTAAAACAAATACTATCTTCTCTAGCCACAACTCTATTAAGATAAAAGAAGTAGAATTTAAACTTAGTATATTATATTCCATGAAAATTTTGCAGAAAAGGGTTTTTTTTTTTTAATCTTGACACCACATTTACTGAATTTTTGAGGCATTATGTTGAACAACTGAAAATTCACAGATTGCATGGTTTTTGTCTTTTAGTGACTGAAAACAATAATTTTAAATGTTGTTGACAATTAATTAAAAGCATTATGTGCCCCCCACCCGATTGGTTGTTTTGCTTTGTTTTTGATAACTAAAAAAAAAAAAAATGAGTTGTTGGCTGTTGGATTTTGAAAGAAAATTGGGTTTTGTGAATGTTTTTCTATTTGTCACTGCACCTTCTCTTCTTCAAAATTTTGATGAAAACAAACATTCACAAGAAAAAAGTTTCAATGATTTTTTGTGGGGGGGGTCGTTTGGCAGCTTGAGGAGGAAAGAGTTCTAACAATATGGGTGTCTCATCCCAATACACTGCTTAAGTAGTATACAGGAGCTGTAGAAAACCTTTAGCCAGCCAGAGGCATATACCCTGTAGGCCTTCCTGTGCTGATCTCTCAAGCCACAGCACAATTTTCGCGGCAGAAAGATTCAAAGCTGAAGCTGTTCTAACCATTTTTGGACAACTAGAGCATTCAGAGCTACATGAGTTAAGAACATACTTTTTTCCTTACTTTTTTTCCTCCCCTGCCCCCCACAATAGACATATCCTAATTTATGCTGGGAGCAGTTCTGGCTCTTCGAGCTGCCCAGAAGTGGGAATGTGCAAAAGGTACCTTAAGTCATATTTGCTCCCTCTTCTCCAGATCTGGCTGTACCTGTGCCTCCTGGATGCACATTGATTCATAAGTGAAATGGAGCCAGATGAAATTTGACAAATAAAAAGGTTTTCCCATATAAAGAAAAAAAGTGTATTTTTCAAAAATGAAAAAAAATGGAAAACCAATTGCTTTTCAAATGTTTTACTTTTTTTCTTTTATTTTATCAATTGTTTTATCTCAATTTTTATTTAATAACCCTAACAACCGATTAAAAGATTAAAAACACAGTATGAAAAGCCCACTTAAATGGAAATAATTTCAAACTGCCCCCATTTCTCTACCTGATACAATGTAGATATGTGTGCATGCTTAACAAATGTGGATAAATGTTATCTAATACCTTATATTTTACAGTACTACAGATGTGTTTTACATAGTCCTGCAGTGAAAATAACTGAAATGCATATCATTTTAGCACTGTCTAAAGAACCAACTGTTTCTTGTGTATGCATTGTGAAGTAATTAGGAGAAGGCACACATTCTGCATCTGCAGTCCTTGTGCTTGCAGAATCAGAGACCGAGCCTTGTTTGCTCTCTCTGCTGTGAGACACACAGAAAGGCTAGGGGACAGAGGAGATCACTGGTCATGTCTCATCCCATGTATCAGCAACAAGAGCTGAATAGGTGGATGGGAATGTGCTGCAGCTTCTGAAGGAGCATACTATGCTCTAACTTACTTTCTGCACACCAAGGAACTATCTATGAAAGGAATAGCACTTTCTGGAAGCAGCATTTTACCCAGAGTTTCGTTTGAGGGTATGTAGCCTCCCAACTCTTTGGCACTGACCTGTGCCTATATGGCATGACTAATCCCTAATTCTGCAGTCTTTAAAGTGACTTGAGAATAATGGAGCCAGATTCATCACTGTGTAACATCCAATTTTTCCAGTGTAATTAGATTCCAATAGAGTTGCCCTGGCATGAATAGGTATAACTTAGGGGTGAGTCGTGCCCTCTAGCTTCTGTCCAAATTTTATACTAGCATGTTTTCTTGACCTATGTTTATTAAAAAAAACAAACAAACAAACAAAAAAAAACACCTCACCTTTAAATGCCTTTATTACAGCCTTCCTCTTCTTTAATTCCACTCAGCAACAGATAACATCTTGGAGAACTCAGCTAAAAAATCCAGATATTCCATATGATTTATCCTCAGTTAGTTGCTGACAAAAGTGCCTGTTATACAGGTGTGCTTATCTGGGCAGTCAGTGCCAAGACTGGGAGGTAGCTCATTTTATAACCCAAAAAATGTCCATGTCAATAATCAGAAATGCAGACTCCATTTACTGTTACCTCTACCATCTAATTCCAATCCAATCTATCTAAGGAAGACAAAATAGCAAGCGGTATATTGTGGCCTCATTTTCTTTTGAATGATCCCTTTCTTAAGAATTCAGGGTGCCAGACTACACTGACATTGTGGGTCATAAAAAGTTACCTGACCACTGAGAACTTAGCATTATATATGTGCCTCACACCCAGTAACTCGTTTGTGCAAAGTTAACTGAGGGATTTGGGTTTTTTGTTTGTTTGGTTTTTGCTGGACACATGTGGACAACACCTGTAAACATTATTTTGTCGTTTGAAAGTTATAGATCCATAATTCAATGTTGTGTGCAACTGTGGCCCTGACTCAGCTATGTGAAATATTGACAACAGTAGGGGCACTCTATTGCTTTTGAACAGTTTCAGCAGCTTCCAAACCCTTTTTTCTTGAATCCCAATTAAAAGATGTGATTCATGCTGCTTTGACTATAGTAAAAATATTTTTAAAAGTTCATTTGCAAACCTGTGGCTAATAGTAAAAGAAAAAAAATCTTGAAAATGTAAATCAGCATCAGGTGGGAAAACATTATCAGAAGCAACTTCTGCATACTTGTTGGCTGAGACTATGAACTATTCAAGACATATTGCTTAGTGAGCACCCTCGGCTCAATATCATCTGGAATGACCCCAAAAAGTACAGTACTGAAGACGTTCTTCTACTGAAAGTGCTGTTGTTAGATTTGCAGGAGGTGGGGCATACACAAATGGAAGAATGAAGACCTGAAATCAGTAAAATCACTTAAACATGCACTTTACTTTCAACATGTATTTAAGTTCATCCTGTAGTTGATTTTGCAGTATGTGACCCACTTCACGAGTGCCTCTTGAAGGTGTTATGGGGAATCGTTCAAATGGTCTGCCACCAGGTGGTCTGTGCTCCATTTGTCCTCATGTGTTGGAGCTCAGCCCTCTGGATGAATCCACTGTACTCCTCTGCTTCCAGGGGTAAGTCCTGCTAATGTTGCCTGGCCACTCATCACTCAGTCAATGGCCACAAGTGCTGTGCTGCTCCTGGCTACTCTGGGTGAGCAGGGAAGGACCCAGGTACACCCACTTCTCCACCCCCAGGCCCAAGGACCCTAAGTGTCATGACCTCAGCACAAATGCGCCACCACCTCCCTCCAGTCACTGCCCAGTAGTATTTCCCTAGACCGACCCACACCTCAAAGCTGTCTCCATCCAGTCCCAGAATGCTTCCCCAGCCTCCACGGCCATCCATTCCAAGCACTCTTGCCTCTGGACCACATCTCCAAAGCTCTGCTGTCATCCATGCCTTCTGAACCCTGGCTCCAAACAGCTCCTCGTGGCACCCCTAAGCGATGGGGGTGCTGACTCCCAGCCAGCTAGGGAGACAACCTTTTCTATCAGCTCCCTGACCCAGACTGAATCCTTAGTCCCTGCATCTTCCTCTCATACAGGGATCCTGGCCCCTGATTGGCCCTCTGCTGTGCTCATCCCATGACTGCCACTCTCAGGCCCCTTTTAACATCTTCCCCTCCACGGCAAGAAAATAACTCCACTACACATTCAGTCACACATTTTAACACATTCAGTCACACAGTTGACTTCAATGAGACAAATTTAAAAATAATCAGTTAGGCCTGTCTCTGAACAGGGATGAATTTAAGAAATCTTAAGTAATTTGATGAACTGGGGTAAAAATAAGGATATGTGGTCTGTAGCCAAATTCTACAATTACATTGGCATTTTGAATAACCAGTATAGATTTTAACAAGCCGGTTTGAAGGATAAGAGTTCTAGTCAGGAACCTGACCACAGATAAATTAAAATTTAAACCTCATACCCTCCCGGTCATGAGCAGAGATATGCGGATATAAGTTATTTTATAACAATTTTTATTGCTAAAAGCCAAAAGCATATAATTGATAAGAACACTAGATATTAAGCATATAGTGGAGTAAAAGCACAATATATGATAATAAAATTATGTTACATTAAGCTTGTAATGAAATAACAAAATATACATTAAAGCAAATATGGACAGATCTCATACAATTAATAAGGCAAACACTATACAATTAATAGCAAGCTGTAGCAACTTACGCAGGGTAAAGGGGCAGGTTCAGCTTATATTTACACTCCCTGTGGTAAGATGTGAAGGCTTTAATTGGAGTGCAGAAAGCCTATCAACCAACTAAAATAAAAACAATAAAACCTATTTAAAATAAAGTAAGTTGGTGGGTCTGTCAACATCTTCTCTAGAGAAAGTTCAATTCAGGTCTGATAAAATGGAGGCTTCAAATTCTCTTCCAAAGTCTAAGATCTTAAATACCTTTTCTTAATTTTCTGAAAATAAACTGCATTATGTCATGCCCCCTTCTCACTCAGATATGGGTTTTAATCTTAACATTTTAAAATTATTGGTTCAGGGGGTTTAATGCATATGATTGATGTATTTTCCCTGCTAGAATATTCCCTTTCATTTGTTTATGAATCTTGTGGGTTTTGAAATTTCAAAGGGTCTCGCCTTGAGCTGGTATTTCCCTATCCTACATAGGTAAGACCCAGACAGCTTTACCTCTTACCCATGCAGTATAGACAGACCTTCACAGTTTCACTTCCTCATTTGCCAAGTTAATATGCAGATAGTACAGGCCTGTCATTTTTGATCTAATACAAAAGTTATGCTCCCTTACCTACTTATGCTAACCATAATACTATAAAACCAGAATTTATAAAGAAAGATATACATATGAAATAAGATAAAAGATAATAAATGCATGCAAGCTAAATATAAGTATAGTCAAGGGCTACAGGTTAGAGCAGAATGAAGGGGTGTGGAAACAACTAAAGAGCTCATCTGGAGTTCTTCCACTAACAATAAGTGAGAACGGTTGGTGGGTGAAGCCCACTAGCAAAGAAATGGAAATTAATTAATAAATACAAATTTGTTGTTTGAATAAATTCTTGATTGTTTTCTTTTATTTTTCTCAACTTAAATATATGGACAATATCACATCTGATAACGTCAGCCACTTAAAATTACATCATGCCATCCTATTCCTATGCAGCTGTATACACACACTAAAATTAAGCAATAATTCAGTGACCTTTCCTGTTGTCCATATCTCATTCCAAATAAGCCCAATGATTCCTAAATACAAAAACTGACATTATAACACTCAGTTTACCTTTCCCAGACCTGAATAAGTGCTGTGCATGGCTCAATATCTTACCTCTCTCACCAATAGAAATTAGTCCAATAAAAGATACTACCTGACACACCTTGTTTGTTTCATTGTAAATAAAACCTTTACCTTGTCCTGGTTTTGACCTTATTGAGAATCTTAGAGACATTTTTGTTTGCCTATACTGTTAGCGTTTGGAGAAATCAATGCACTAAGGCAAGTTGATATTTAGTGGTCATTGTGCCCTGCACTTACTAATATGCATAGAAGCAGGAACAAGAAATCCCATTCCTCCATACCTTATATGAATGATACAAGACCTGTTCAGAATGATAATCAGTGCGCTTTCAGAAGCAAAAGGGGTGTTACCAGAAGCCTCCATTGTTGTCCCATCAGAAATCTGGGAGAAAGTTGTGTGACGGCAAATGGAGATGTCGGCATCATGCCTATACTCTGCTATAGCCTAACTAGAAAAGACCCCTTAAAGGAGTGCCATAAGTTACTTCCCAACTCCAAGAGTTTAACTCCTCATAGTGTAACAGTAGATCATCAACATATAATCCAGGTAATAAATATAAGGGAATGAAATGTATGCTCTTTCGATATGTCTTGCTGACTTTTTAAACCTAAACACAATGAAAGCACTGTAGAATTTTATATGGATTAAAAAGTTTTGTTAAGTAGTAGCTGGAAGTATGAGTTGGAGCAGGGCTGTTCCTAGCGGGGTGCAGGGCCCCAGGCAAATTGCCCTCTGCGCCGCCCTCAACCCCGGCACTGGTGGGCAGGGCCAACCATCCCAGGGGAGGAGCAAGCCTCTGCACTGGCCGTCCTATGCCGAGGACTGGGCAAGCAGTCAAAGGGCAGTATGTTCAGCACTGCCTGTCTACCCCATGCCCTGCTACGTGCGCTGTTCTGGGGCAGTGATACCAGCTCCACACTGCTTCCTGCCCCCTCCCTGCTGCTCCGGTGTGGAGCTGAGAACAGTACGCATGGCTGGGGTGGGGGACACACCAGTAGTGCTGAACTGGGCCACCCCTTTAGCTGGCTCGCCTGGTCCCTAGCATGAGGGGGCACAGCAGTGCAGCCCCCACAGGTTCCCCCCAAAGCGCGGGGCCCTGGGCAGCTGCCCCAGTTGCCCTACCCTAAGGACAGCCATGAGTTGGTGTTTCCAAGCTTCCTAATTATATTGATACAACAGAAATACCAGTCTAGCAGCAATACAGTGATACCAGCTGGAATTTTAGTTTTGCTCCTTCTCTCTGCAGAGGAGTACATCACAGTAGAATGGCCCTCTCCAGGCAGTGAAAACAGCAATATGGCTGGCTTGTGAACATGGTGTGAGGTGGAAGTTTGATGCTGTTTGGATTAGCAAGGCTACTTATGATATTGGCTATCATCAATATTTCAAAATTGCAATAATTCATTTTGGGCTACTGCTGGAAAGTTTGTAAGTTGCTAAATAGGATTGTATTGTTCATGTGTATGTATCACCTTTGAATTGTATGCTATAAATTATGGTATATCTGACTTTCAATTTGTTCTTGTTTCTGTGCAGCACCCCCAAACAGGATAGCAGAAGCAATAAACTTGTTTAATGGCCCATAAAGGGAAATCAAACTTGCAATAAGCCCAGGGAAAGAACCCAAGGTCTAAACAAAGGGTGTCAAACTCACTGCCCATGGGCTGGATCAGGATCAAATTGTTTTGGTCGTGATCAGAAAATGGGCTGCAAAATGAATTTGGACACCGTCATGTTTCTGTCAATTGCCACAAGCAGCATGGCAAAGGGACATAAAAAGTAGGCTCACCACCACATTAATATTGTTTTCAATCTTCATTGCTACGTTACTGCTTCCTACCTCTGAATCTACTCAGCTGCCTTTTTTTTTTTTTTTTTAAAGCTGTGGAACAAAGACCTGGGATACACCCAAGTGACTATACAAGCCTGAAACCACCACAGTTCTACTGATGAATATGGACTTTCAAATCATTTGTATTAATCAGATTGCTTTAATCATATAATACCTCTCACCTTGTTTCTTTCCTTTCATAACAAACCTTTAGTTGTAGTTACTAAATGACTGGCTGGTAACTTGATATTTTGGGTAAGATCCAAATTTATATTGGTCTGGTAATGTGGCTTTTTGGAGTCAGGAAAACTTTTTGGTAAAGAGCATAAAGTTGTAATAACATATCTCTTTACTCGACCTTGACACTTATTGAAAGCCTGAGAGTGATAACAGGAGGTGTGTAACTCTTTGCTTTTACTTTCTTGATCTCCACTGTTGAGGATTGGAATCACATTTGTGACTGGCTGGTGATTTTACAGCAGTGTTAGCCACCAGTCTGGGAGAACCTGGTATCCTTTTGCAGCAGTCCCTGACCATGGCATTTTTTAGGTGGCTACCCTATGCACAGATAAGTCACAGAAAGAAAAGACAGTGTATCTCCATTGTGAAAATTCTGATTGCTAAGTTTATTTCCATATTCAAAACTAAATTCTACTCTTAGGTTTTGAGTATCAAAACAGAATCTGAGTATTTAAGATAACCTCTAGCTATGATTTATAGCTCATGTGTTTATATCCTTTCTATTTTCAAAGACTTAAGGTTGCTTTGTTTACTGTGTGTGTAAATGTGGCTGATAAATAAAAGGTCACATTGATCAGTCAAGACATTTCAAGTTTTCTTAGGAGTCAAAATTATATGCTTGCCCTATATCAAACTACTTGTTACTAGGCAGAAGCACATAGCAGTAGCAAAGTGTGATTTAGTTCAGCATTTACCAACATTGTGCTGTTTCAACCTCTGTTAAACCAAATGACATCAAAAGACTTGAAAGGACAATAAAATGAATAACACTGTACCAGTGATGAGCATGGTGTACAATGATCCTTTTTCCTGTTCTTTAAAATGTGTTTTCTAACTTATGTAGTGAACTGTAAAATAAGGCTACCTTTCTGGCCATGCACAATTAGCATGTATTTGGGCACAACTGGGAGAAATGAAGGCCTTCAGGCTTCAGTCCTGTCATATAGTGTGCTTTCAGACTAGAAAATCATCTTGCAGAAAATTCACCCCTTGTTTCTCCAGAAATCCTTGCTTTTTCTTGCAGTCCTCTTGCAAAAGAATTTGCTTTTTGTTTCTTCAGGAGTGAACTTCCTGAGAATTCATATCAAGCTAGATGAGGGATATACTTGTAGTAAAGACATCAGACTCCAGAGATTTGGTTGAATACCCAGATCTGCTCCAGGTTTCCAGAATAATCTTTGGAAGTCACCTTTTCACTCACCTTTAGTTCCCCACCTGTAAAATGGAGATAAAAATCCTTCCTTTGTCTATTTTCCCACACTTGCTTTGGCCCCAGACCCTGTAATGAACTTCCATAGGAAGTCCATGAGTGGATTCCAGAATTAGGCACATACCCCCGCCTTCTTTCTGCTTCACAAAAACAGAGACTAATTGTGATTGGCCATTGCATGAAGTACATAAGGATGGGGAACACGAAGTGGCCCCTGGGTTGAAGGCTGAGCCTTCAAGGGGAACCTGTTTACCAAACCAGAAGTCCCTCTCCAGAGGGGAACAGCTGAAAAAGAACATGGGATCAACTCAAGCTAAGGGACAACAAATAAACCAAGAAGGAACTATGAATCAAGCATTCAAAATCAGGTTTCCACCAAGCAGAGAATCCTAGCGAGAACTCACACGTCCTCAAAGGAGTCGAGGGAGCTAGCTGGTGCCACCAAGAAAGGGAGAAAGGTGGATGTAGGCTCACTTTCAAGTCTCTGTATGACTACTAGTTCTTAAATGACCCCTAGATTTCTGCTGCGTGAAGATCGGGGCCATTATTAGAATACATTTGCTGGCAGGGTTTTATTATTAATGACTCTTCAGGTTTTTTTGTATATTTTTGTTATATAAAATGTTTTTGCTCATGGGAACCCACCTTGGACACTGTTCAAAAATCAAAATAAAAAAAGAACAGCGACATAATGTGAAAGCAAATTCTATACCTCGCAGCCCTTTTGTAATGGCTTTGGTTTCGCCTAGACACAAAATTCAGTGATAATAGCAATATAGCACTTTAACATTTATAGTTTCTTAAAGGGGTTACAGTGCATTATGCAGGTAGGTCATCCACAGTCTGTGCTGCTACAAGATTTTTTTATTCTGCCTCTGCTAAGATTGCTTTGCTGCTATATATTTCATGTCTTGACTACAGATACAGACGTGACAAAATACTCCACAAAATGTAAGCCTGTCTTTAGGGTATTTCCAGATCTGTAAGAAGAAGGAAATACCAGGCATCTCATGAGAAAGCTGTCCTCATGAAATTTACAGCCCAATTGTGTGAACTCTGAATTGTTCTGAGATGGGAGCTTTGAGGGCATTTTCTTTTGCCCATTCCTAGTATACATTTTTAAAATACAGTTAACTAAGTGCTGCAACACTTTGTCTGCTAGAGCTTTAGATTTCTGGCATAAGGTCAAACCTGTGAACCTCTAGACATATTAAAAATATTCAAAGGCAAATCCTTGTCCTCTTGAAGTAAATCACAATGTTGCCTTTGACTTCAATAGGATCAGGATTCACCCTTTTCAAATGATATAAATGGTTTGTTCAGAGACTGAGGATGGGAGACTCTTTTCCTTCCCTACTAAATCTTTTATATGTGCCCCTGGGAAGGGTACCCCCCTTTTTATAGCAATTTGACCCTAAATCATACGTTCATATGTTCAGAATTCTACTGTTATAATAAATAATAATACTTAGCTCTTTATAATACCATTTATAATACCATTCATGTGCCTATATTAGTAGGCTCTATAAAAGAAGGTAAAGATCATTATTTCTGCTTTATGGAGTGGGAAACTGAGGTGCACTAAAATAATTTGCCTGAGGACACAAAGTGCTCAGCAACAATGACAGGAACAGAATTCCAAGCTCCTGAGGCCTGGTTCAACTCCCTATCCATTGGCATATGCTGCCTTTACAAATAATATTTAATCATTGATGTTTTAATGAGTTTTAATTTTTGCTCACTTGGATTTGATATTGCTGTTAATATTACTATTAGTATTTGCTCTGAAGCATAACTCAAGCCATTTCTTCCATATCTGTATTCTGTGCATAGCCAGTGGCATCACTGATAAATGACCTGATGTTGCAATGAACTCTGTAGTTGTAAGGATTCACCCTTGTGGGGCTCATTTTAGAACCAAGACCACTGTTGAAAAGAAAGAGGTAAAAGCTAGGACTGGCTGAACTGATTTAGGTTGAACAAAAAGTGACAAAACTTGAGACAAACTGAAAATGAGGCTTTAAAACAGAAAAAAATTCTGTTACTATTCTGGCTTCAGATGGAGCTTGAAAGCACAAATGGAAACATAACTAAACAAAAAGATGTTCTTGCAGTATGTCCTATCCTGTTGGAAGCAGGTAATTCAGAAAGCCTAGGCCCTGATTAAGCAATGTATTTATATAGTCACACAGATGTCAGCATCTGATTTTTCCCAAGGAGAAACTTCAGTTCCTGGTGGAATCATTGACCAACTAAAAAAAACACTTGTGTACTTTTTCAGCCAAGCTTTGCTGACTCAAGGGAGGTATGTAGTTTTACGATTCATTTAGATTATTGAGTTCTTATGTAAAATCATCTTCCATATCTATTGAAGTTCTGATCACTAAAAATAACTTTGTAAAAAAAGACAGATGTTTTTCTTTCTGTATTATTTTCATTGATTTTATAGACAATGAGGGACATAGGTTTTTTTTTTCATTAGTGGTTTCTATGAACTCTGGAACACTGAGGATTATTTGAATTCAGCAGCATAAACATAGCATTGATAGAAATGTGGAAGAATAACCAGCAGTAAGACCTCACTATTAAAAACAATAATTTTCAGTATGAATTGACTGTTTTGAATTACAGCTCTTATACTGGCTGCATACAGTATAACGCTGGCGGCTCTGGAATAGGGTGTATGAGTGAAAATAATATACGCTAATATCGTGTTATTGTTGACACATTAAGAAGAGAAATATAAATGCACATGGTTTTTCTCTGTTTAATGTCTTAACTATACTGCTGCATTTACATTTACATAAAATGAGGTGACTTAAAGGATCAAATTCTACTATTAGATATACACCTGTAACTGCAATAGACAGCAGATTATATAAATAAATGATGGCAACTCACACCACGCTTATCTATACAGAATATTTTGTATTACTGTTCCACTTAATGCTTCTCATTTTATGCTATATACAAAGCAACATCTTCCCCATCTGGGTGCCTGAAGTTAGATTCCTAACTCTATAGTCACCTAAATAAGTGGCCTGATGTCCAAAGTGTGCAGCATCCATTGACTTTAATAGGATTGGTGAGTGTTCAACCCTTTCTCAAAAATGGGGGAAGGTTCTGACTACCATTAAATATTGTGGCAACAGTCAGTCAAGGAAGAAACTATTTGAAGTTTTAACAGCCTAAATGCTGATCACAAATTCCCTACCCCCCAAATCCTGAAGTCTTGGTAGTATTCCCTGTGCTGGTGCTAGGTCTAGGAACATTTTGAATAAGTTTCTTAAGAAGAATAAGACAAAAATGTTGGCATTCAAGTCTCTGGGTTTTCTTGTTAGTCAGGATCAGCTGGGAATTAAATTGGAACTAGTTTCAGTAGCTGATGATTTTATAAGAAAAGGACATCAGGTATCCCTGCTAATTCTTTAAGCATCAGGCTCTGATACTGTTGACACACAAGTTTCAGCAATTCATCAACAGGCCATATCTGAGGTAAACCGTATCCCATTAAAGCAGTTCCTATCTCTCCTTACAGACACACCCTAGACTGTGAAATAAGATATTTGACCAACTATCCTGACATGTCATTTGTGTGGATTTCTGCAAATATCCTTCCTGTTAGAAGTATGTATGAGAATATTTGGAGAGGGTGACATGAAATTATTTGATCTGTGGTACCTTTGCCATGCAGATAATGTTCTTGCCTCATTCCTCAGATCTCAATAGAGTAGTTTCTTGAGTTTCCCCAGTGCTTGTTTCAGATTGAGACATGGGTCTGAATGAGCTGGTTAAGGCTTAGTGCACATAGAGATCGTTCTAGCAGTAAGGAAATACATCTAGAGTAGAATTGGTCAAAAGAGGAAAAAAAATACAAACATTTTTCAAACTCTTAGCCAATTTCTTTAATTTCAAACTTTCAAGATTCTAAACATTTAATGGCTTTAAAAAAAAAAACCAAATATTAACAGAAAGCAAATTTGATTATACTTTTCATGGTTGTAAAAAAAAAAAAAAAAAAAAAAAAAAAGCAGGTTTTACAATTCTCAACAACCAACAAAGCATGAATTGTAAATTTTGCAGTCAAATATCCAGGTTTAAAATTGTGCCATATTGGTGAGACACATAATTACTGCACAAAAAATATTTAAAAAATTGAAAACTGTCTGTGTTTATCATAAAATGGCCATAAGTATGGTTCTTAAGAAATCCTAGAGAAAATATATTTGTTTTCATTCAAATCAAGTTTTATTGGCTTTGCAGTTGGAAGGGTTGAATGAGAACATAACCTAGCTGTTATGGGGGTGGAAAAAAATAAAGTCAGTAGATCTTAGTTCTCCTAGGGTATGTCTACCCTGGAGGCTCTATTAATTGGATCTAACAAGGTTGACTTTAAGTCAACTTCAGCCTTGTTAAGTTGCCTTAGATAGTCCACAGTGATAATTCCTGTCGACTGCCTGCGTCCGCACTGGCAGGTGCTATGGTACAGAAGAGTGGCGCATTGTGGGTAGCTGTCCCTGGTGGCCAGGAACTTTGGGAAGAGGCCTAGAAGCAAATTAGTTGATTTAAGTGCTTTCCCTGTCTATATTGGCTTAAGTTGATTTAATAAGGTCGACTTAACCATTAAGTCAACCTTAAGAGTTGGTGTTAAGTCGACTTAAAGCGTTTAAGTCAGTTTAATAAAAGCCCAGTGTGGCTGCAAAAGTCTGTAAATCAACTTAACCTTCCTTAAATAGACTTAAGAGTCCAGTGTAGGTGTTCCCTTAGTTATTTAAAACACCAGTCATGGAGTCCATACAATCAGAAAAACACTACTAGTGTTTTGAGTTGTACATCAGATATTCTGCTATGTTCATTCCTCTATTGGGCACTATGATAAAGCCCATCAATTCCTTTTCATTTGTAACTTAATACAAGTTTGAACCAGGATCTTAAAAAGTAAAAGGGGCTATAAGGCCTGGTTGTTGTACCATATCATACCCAACCCATTATGTCTGAGAATGAATATTTTTCAGATTCTGCCTCATTCTCACAATTTGCAGAGCTGTAAGAAACAGCTTTTCAACTAATGTTTCAAAGAGCAAGATACTAATGATTCATTATCATAATGTTATTCACAAATTTAACTGTAAATGAGTCAATGCCTTGCCATTTTAGTGATATTTAACAATGTTCATTAGCCTAGGATTTATTTCTATACTCATTAATTTATGTAAATATTTTAGATACAGTTTCTAATATATTTGAGTAAAATTAAACTGACAGAACTATACAAGGATGCACATGCCTTGATTAATGAATACTGGGTAGTGCGCACGCGCGCGCGCACACACACACACACACAATTTTTGATGTGGCAAAGAAAATCTATCAAGCAGATACACATTTATATCTCCAAGCAAAATTTCATGCCACAAATTTACAAAGTGAATAGCCAAATGTTATACTGGTTTCCACTGTCGTATGAAACAGGTTGTGTTCATTCATATATTTTATGGAAATTAGCACTTAATCACAAATGATTAAATGGAACAAATACTGAAAAAGGATCATCAAGTTGTACAAAATATTCCAGAATCCCCACCTCTTGGTTTAAACTGGCTTTTTATTTATCTTAAAAATCATATCAACTGCAGTGAAGAAGAGAGTTTAATGTTACAGCAGAAGCTCTAATAGAGAATAGATGAGAACTTCTACTAAAGGACTTAAATTACTTCAGATGCACTTTGTATTATAATGGGTTCCATAGGTATCTTACAGAAGCATTTCCTTTCCTCTGTCTCATTCTGTACATTTTCCTTCAGAAGAAATAAACACTTTCAGATTATATCAGCTATTAGAAAAAAAATCCTACATATACAAACACACTTATTTGAGAGCATTGTAAATCTCCAAAATTATATATATATATATAAGCAGCAATAAAGACATCAAAAAGAAATTACATAAGGGAACACCACTGATAGTTCTATGATGCCAGTCCTCCATGTTTATACCTAAACAAGTGCACTGTTTTACCATAAAGCCAAAAATAAACTTCAGCTCTATAGGATTCTAGCCTAATATATGGTCTGCTATAGTTAACCTAGCAAACATCACAATTTTAAGGCTCTTCTGATGCATATGTATAAGAATTCACTTTTTTCTTTTAAAAATTAATTTATTGAACAGTTATGAAAAGTGCTGTATTGTCAGTCCTGGAGACTGCTGCCCAAAAAACAGGGGCTGGTCTATACCGCCAAGCCTTTTTGGAAGCAGTCAAGCTCAGACATGCAAGTTACTTTAAACCAAAAAAAAAACAAAAAACCACACTTGCATACATCAGTTAAAATTCCTAACTCCTGGCTTGTTCACTGTGCTGAGTCAAAGGGAGACAGCCTCCCTTTGACTTTGTGCTACCCAGTTGCCAGTGTGGTGTTTTGGGATCAAACTTCCTGATTGGCTGAGTGGAACTACACAGACATGAGCAGTCAATTAGGAAGTTTGAACTGGAGTGGTGAATTTGCTGCCATCATTGAAAACCCATTTGGTGCAGCTTGTGGCGCAAGTGTGCATGCTTCCTCAGCTCACGGCCACCCTACTATGTCAATTTGGCATCCCTGCTGAGATTGTCAGAGGTGCCACTCAGCATCAATTGTAGCGATGGATTTTGAGATATTATTTACCCAGTGGGCACTGTACAAAGTGGCAAATTTGCTGCCATCATTGAAGACCTGCCCCAGTTTGGGTGCAGCTGATAATGCTGTTTTGTCACAAAGGATGTAGGAAAACTTTAATTCCCAGAGGAAAAGTTAATAATGTACATGATGTTTTAATTCTGCTGTGTTTCAGATTGGGTAGTTTTTTTAACAAAAAGTTTTAAAACATCAATTAAAATAAATTTGAAATTAAATCATTTTCACAAAGTGTTTTCCTCACATGGGGCCACTAAACAGACCTATCAAAACTGGCAATTGAAAAGAAAGAAACACACACAGTAATCCACAATGGAAAAGATAGCAGGACAGAGAAACTGACTTGAAGAACTGAAAAATGGGTGGGTGGGTAGGTGCATGGGGGGGATCCATTTTCAAAAAGAGCCCACATATCATCAAAAATATGTTTCTGATTAAAAGTTTAATCAGCTGTATTATTTAGCAACATATATCCCCATTTTGGAGTGAATATAAACAAAACTTTTTTAATCTTTATACAACCATTTTCTTCTTATGCTAGATAACCCCACAAACACAAGAAAAAGCAGACCCATTTGTCTCCCTAAAAATGGTTCTGTCCCTAAAACCTACCTTAATCCTGTGCTCTCATAAGCCTTTATCTTCTAATACAATGGTTTACAAACCTTTTTCCTCAGAACTCAGTTGACAAATGCCATTTATGACTGTGACCTAACAATTACATATTGAATAATATATTTCAGTCTTTTTAGCAGCAGCATCATGGGGTGCCATAACCCACTGCCTCAGGATCTATGACCCAGTATTTGGGTCCCAACCCCAAATTTGAAAACCACCATTCTAATATGTCCTAAGTAGCCTGCAGCCACCCTTATGTTTATCCCTTTTAAAACTATGTGCCAAATTTCTACAGTCTTGCACAGATACAGAGATGTGGATTCTCATCTGATCTGCATCTATCCCAATCATTTTACCTCTAACCACTAATCCCAGATTAGTCATTTGCATCTGTGGTCTTGAGGCCCTCAAACAGCTGTCAGGCAGCTGTCAACAGCTGAACAGCATGCAGGGGAGTCATGCTGAACAGCTGATAGAGGGGCTTCCCCTGCAGGCCGCCAATCAAAGAGCTGTTCCACAGGGTTTCCTTGACAGTCACCAATCAGCTGTCCCATGGGACTCCCCTACCAGCAGCTGATGTGGCCAGCAGCAGTGCCTCATTGAACAATTGATTGGCATCCCTCAGGGAAGCCTAATGGACCAGCTGATCAGCAGCCACCTCCCACCTCCACATCTCATAAGCAGGGAAGCAGCCTTGAAGCCTAAGATCTGCAGAAAATTGCTTCCCTGACTCTGAGAGATGCATCCAACCCATCAAAGAAATGATCTGAGGATCCACAGATGTAAAGCAGATAATCTGTGGATCTATGGGACTCTATAGATTTCCACAGATATTTAGACTCCTAAAGATGATGTTGGATTGATAGCACCTGAATGAGTTAGATCCTTGGTGACATTCAATGGGAGTTAGGTAACAAAGCATCTTAGGTTCTGTTGTAAAAACCAGCAAGTACCTGAGACTCAAAGGTATTAAGGCACCTTAGTTCCATTGATTTTGATGGGAATTAAGTGCCTAAATATTGTCAGAGATCAGGGTCTAGTTACTTAGCTGCATTTTTTGTAATTCTGACCCATATATATCCTTTATCTTTTTATTATAAGTGCATTAGAGAGACTTAAAAACAATTTATTAATCCCTCTCTGCCTTAGAGTTGCTTGCAAAAGTCTCTTCTTCTGGAACAGTGGATATCTCTGTGTGTGAGTGTTATGGACAATTGCTTCTAACACTAAACAATCTATGCAAGAACAAGTTTAGCAACTGAGTAGAAAATAGGCCTCATCCTAGCAGCTAAAGATTGCAGCATACACAAGACAATGGAAGACCTAAAGCAACACACATTAGTGAATGTGTGCTTTCACTGTTGCTTCCATCACTGAATAATGAAAGCTCATCATCAGTGCTGCATGGGAGACTATGCAGTGTTTATACAGCAGGCCTGACAATTTCTTGAATCCCACACAGCAGTTCAGTATATAGCCTCTACTAAGGCAAACACTGTCAGACTCTACCAACATAGTATTATATACTCTCTCTCTGTCTTGACACAGAACTATTTTTAGGGTATACCTGTACACTAGTAAATTGGCACACATTGATATCACATTCTTCTTTTCAACTTTCTGGCAGTAATTTAATTTTCACAGTTCCATGTCTAAAGATTCTGGTCAGTTGAGGAAGTACAATAAACTAGACCCTTACGTGGTGTAAATGTGATTACACCATTGACTTCAAAGCTATTCTACACTAGGAGGAGGATCTGGTCCTGTATTTTGAATAATGAAAGAGAGGAAAAGAAAGCTCACTAACAGGTTTTCCGGTTTGTCATGGTTCTCTCTTCCCCCCTACTATCCAGCAGCAGCTTTGATAATTAGCTCTATGGCTCCACTTCTCAGAAAACAGGAGGCAAATCTGTCAAGAAATTGTGATATATAAAGATCAAGTCTAGGCACTTTTGCCCAATTAAAAAGACTTCCAAAGCATGAATATGGCTAGGAAACCAACAGCCAGAAGGAAACTTCACATTCACAGATACCCATTGCAAACACCGACACCTGTTCAAACTATTTGCAGAGATAATTGGTGGTTTTGCACAGCTATACCTGCAACAAATAATTGAATCTGGATTCTGTTTACACTACAGCAAACAACATCATTTACAAACAGATCCAATAAGGGAATACTGTCATTAGCAAGTGTGAGAACATCCTAATGAGCCTTGAATAGAATAGAACAGAATGTGAACTAAAACAAAAACTTTCATACATTTACAACTCTGGATGTTTGCCTTTTACTTGCTTCTTGTATACATGTAACTCAGTTCTTAGGCTTAAATGGTTGTCCAAAGCCCTGTCAATATTTATTCCCAACCAACTCTAGTCTATATATGCCACATAAAGCTTGCCAGGTGACTTGCACACTTACCCAGGTAAAGACTGCTGCCTGATTTTAGGTTTTATTAATTTTAACAATTATAGAATAGGGCCATGGGCTTGCCAGCTTATCTGATCTGATCTTATTATCAGAAAATAATAAAGGTCTTATTCCAGAATCAGGCTACACAAAGTTTTGCAAGGACACTCTGAGTGTATGACAGGGACACATAGCGAGAAACAAAGTACAGCCTTAAAGGCTTTATTTAGATAAAATAAGATAACAATAAATCAAAATTACAAAGACAATATTACTATTCTAGGAATACATGTGGTATGATGTAGTATGAAGCTTTTGAGTTAATATACTCACACCCTTCCTTGATAACCTTGTGGTAAGAGGCAAAGGTCCAGTCTTGGCCCTGCATGCTGATGCCCAGGATCCTTAATTCTTGTCTGGGAGGTAAAGATCTTAGGAACTGCATGAATGAGTTGCCTGAATAATTAGCATCTGACAACTCCTGTAGTTGCTGTGACTATGTCTACACTGGCAAATTAGTTCGTACTAAGGAGGCTTAGGCTGAACTAACTTAGCCCATGGCAACACTAGGCTTTCCCTAGTTCAAACTAAGAAATTTATTAGTTCAAACTAAGGAACGCTTAGTTCCAACTAGTTAGTAACCCTGTTTAGTCCGGACTTCAGCACTTAGTTCAAACCAGTTGCAATGTGGACCAGGACTAACACTTAGTTCAGACTTCTTAAGTCCCAACTAAGTCAGTTAGTTCAAACTAACCACATGTTCTAGTCCAAACTAAGTGTTAGTTTGAACTAGAAAACATGGTTAGTTTGAACTTAGAAGCATGAGGTTAGCTCAAACTAACCATGAACTTTATAGTTTGAACTAACAAGTTCAGACTTCCTGTGGCTAGTGTAGACATAGCTTGTGAATTCATGTGCAGGTCTCTGGAGTTCTTGAACATATTCTCTGAATTGATGATTGCTTCATTATATTATCACACTTGAATTAAAACAGTAAACTTCTGTGCTTCACTTAAAGGAGTGCAAGCTCTAGAAAATTCCATTAAAGATTTTTGTTTTAGGTTCTAACACAATCACACTCAAACAACAGGCCAAATTGTGGCTTGCTTCTTAGATCTGAGGTATTTCTTGTTTTCATTCATTTTACAGTAATTGGTTGCAAGTTGAGGCTTTTATTGTATGGGTAATTTTAAGAGCTCTGCAAGTATGCAAAGCCTGTACCTCTTTTATTATGTATTTCTTTCTTAATTAAGGAGAAGGTGGGTTGAAATTCAATGGCTGAAAATGATTGCTACAGGCAGAGGGTGGGTGGTTAACTGATGCCAGTGTTTGTTGGAGCACTTAGTTTATTGCTTTGGGGTTTGAATTTGATTGTTTCCTCTATGTCAGGGTTAGGTACGTTAATGTATCATGCAGTGATGTTAAAAGGCCTAAAGTGGTGGAGCTGTCAAACTAGCTGTGTCACCATATCCAAAGCTTTAAAGTGCAGTAATGGCCTAAAAAGTAATTATGAAAAATGCCACTTTCTTACTCAACTGATCTGCTTTGTGTGTGCACTTGATATATATGTGTTTGTTTTATTGACTAAAACAATGTTTAGTACTGTCAGCAATGCAAAACTAAGATAACACTATGAGATTGAGATGAATTTTATTCTACCTCATGCATCAGAAGCAAGCTTGTCGAATAAATCTGTTAGTCTTAAAGTGCCACACGACTCCTTGGTTTTTTTTGCTGGGCTAGACTAACACGGCTATCCTTTTGGAAATTAAGTAAATTCTGCCTGCACAATCTATATTACGAGTGATAATGTAAAAGGCAGAATGAAGAGATCCTAGCTTGAGTTTGCAAGTTTGGCAGTTAGAATCATCATCTTTTGACTCAACTGAACATATATAATGGGGAAGTCACCGTGAGACAACATTATGTCAAACAATGTCATTTTCACACATTTCTTTTTGTAACTACAACTAAGTGTGCTTACACCTGTGAAATTTTGTGGATCTTTCCTTTGTCAAGAGGACCACCAGTTCTCAAATGCATCTTAGTTTCCAAAACAAGTGTGTGTGTGTGCACACACATCATTTACCTATTTACTGTAGTTTATTCTGATTTTTTTTTAATCAGGTGAAGAGAATATTCAATATTATGAATACATCCATCAGCTGTAAAAATGCAAGTTGGGCCTGAATCTCATTTCCACTAAGACCACTTTACTCCATCCCTATGGAAAAGTTACTGAGTTACATAAAAATTAAGTCCCATTTACACTGCCTGAATGGGATAAAGTGGCTGTACAGCAAATGAGAATCTAGCTTGTTATCTGAAGGAGGCTACTTCCATTATCTCAACATACTAGACAATATTTCTCTTAATTTGTGAGACAGTACATGCTATTGAATCCTTATTGTTGAAGGGCTCACTCATTAAAAAAGGGCGGGGTGCATGTTTCCTCTTTCAGCTGCCCCAAGTTTAAAACAATCTTTATGGAGAAGACCAGCCATGGTGATCCAGAGAATGGCAAGTTTGTGAAGGAGGAAGAAAGCTATCTTTACAAAGAATGCCATAAAAATTTTAGAATCCTAGCATTTAAGATCAGAAGAGACCATCAAATTGTTAAGTCTGACCTCTTCTATATCACAAGCCATTGCATATCACCCAGGAATTCCTACACCAAACTAACAACTGAAATTACACTTAAGTATAACCTCAAAAGAATAAACTATTATCCGCTACAGACAAAAATAGGGTGGTCTTAAGCATAAGTGCTACAATGTCTTTAAACTAGCTTCCAAACAGGACCTAATGGAAATATTCCTGCACTATTCTACTATAGAGTGAAGCCAATTACACTATTACAAACAATTAGGGAGAATGAATGACCAAACCAGAAATGTGTCTACTCTCTCAGTCACTTCATCATATTGAGCCATAGCTTCTTCCATAATCACTTTCACAAAATATGTAGGAATTAGGACCCCCTACAAGTCTTTCTCAGTTCTAAAAGGGATAGCCGTGTTAGTCTAGTCCAGTGAAAAAACAACAAGGAGTTGTGTGGCACTTTAAGACTAACAGATTTATTGTTTGCATGAGCTTTCGTGGGAGAAGATCCCACTTCCTCAGATGCTTCGAAGATGGGTGAACTTACAGAAAGGAATGAAACTAAATGCAAGGGGGTGTAAAACATAGGATCAGGTCATACAGGAACAGCAAATCAACCTGTAAACTGCTCTGATTTGCTGTTCCTGTATGACCTGATCCTATGTTTTACACCCCCTT